>JAOTOM010003958.1:0-202884 GCA_034440615.1 Ashinkailepas kermadecensis | reverse complement strand
CACGACGACATTTAGTATTCAGATTCCCACCAACGCCAACAGTCGGAACAGCGATCCACAGCTACCCATCCCAAACGTCGTTATAACTCTGGCGCCTGGAGACAGCCTCGGCAGAAATTCACACACCTCTTCGGAAGAAAACTGCCGTGCTGTCAAAGAATACCGCCGGTCTTGAGAATCGGACGCTCGGCCGGAAGATCCGACGCCTACATTATGTTCGAACTGTCACGGCCAGGAATACGTGCGAGCATCCGACGAGCTGCAGGGAGATCCGACCGAGCGCGCCTATGTCGTCGTGCGCGGTACTATTTCACGCGCGCAGTCAGGCAGCTAGTGTTTGTTCTGCATCATCTGCAGCTTGCGCGCCATCTGGTGCGGGCACGTGGTGCCGACAGAAGTGGCAGTGAATCAGCCCCGCCTGTCTGTGAGGGCTTGTTTTATGGGCCGCCGTGACCAGCCGTCGTATTTAGGCCATGCTAGTCCAATACAGGCAGACCATGCACGATCTAATTCCCATCTCTGCTCCCAGCACCTGCCAGCTGGTGAAAACACCCAATGTGCACTGGCAGCTTCCACACATGGTATGCCAAATCGTCACTGCATCGTATATATGTATATATATATATATAATATATATATATATATATATATATATATATATATATATATATATATAACATTATGAATAGGAAAAGGTGAGAATTATGCCAACGTTTCGACTATTTGGCCATCATCAGTACATGCCATGGTATATGCCTTCATCAGTATATGCCATGGTCGTTCGATTCAGGGGCGATCCGTCCAGTCGTTTGCTAGGCAGCGTGGCAATCAGACTTTGCCGACGATTTGAGTCAGAGGTGTGAACCTGCATGCTAGGACACACTTGCGTCTCACGTGCCCGACTATGTAGTGCAGAGCGTACAAGTGGTGACTGGTGAGCTCAACACGTGAACAATGCTGGACCAACAGCACGCCGCCGCTGGGCACCAGAGCCGTTCGTCCGACTCGAGCTGCCGGCTTTCGACGCGGCCGATGTTGAGACTTGGATTGCCATGCCACAAACGCGTATCTGATGTTAGACGCGGGTCTTAAGATGCAAGCCACGATGTCCTGCAAGGCGTTGGCTAAGTTTTCCTGGAACAATTCCGTCTGGTCCAGGGCCTATCTTAATATCTGAAGACAAGTTCACTCAGGTGGTGGTAGGGTTGGAGTTGGGTTGGAGGTGGGGAGAGGGAGCATTTCATAGGCTCAGAACTTTGATTTTTCAATGTGAGGTGTTCCTCATCTTCCACTCCCCCTTGGCTGGTGCGTAACTGCAGTTGGTGCTTGGGTCACGTCGCAAGACCTCGCGACTGATATTCAAGTCGCATGCTTCAGGTCAATTGGTGACCTCCCAGGTCACATTTAGTTAAATTTGTCTTGCAAAAAATCGTACAGTTTTACCTCCAACCGTTGCCTGTGCGAAAACATTAGCAGATACGCGCTTAAAATGTTCACCATATATTTCATCCGTATCTTTGGTTACCAACTATTTGCGATTTGGTATATTTGGATTCATAAGTAAGGGATCAGTGGTCTAAACCTCCTTTTATAGGTTTCCAACATACTATCTGAAGATATTGATTTCTAGTATCCGGGGGTCAAATTAGAACAAGATTCAGCATTAACACCTATATTAACTCCACAGAAACCCCTAACGCTAAGAAAGGTCACCTGAAGTCAAGCTAGGTCGGCCATCTAGGATAATTTTCGAAAACTCAATGATCTTTGTAGACATGCTAGCCGATTTGTCCGTCATCGTACCGCACACCTAAAAAATCTGCCCACAAATCTGCGCCGGGAATGACAAAATCACGCCGAGGCCTAGATAAGTACAACACGCCCCGCGAACTAGAGTAAGCCTCAAAATATCGCGCTTGTGACCCAAAATTCCTGTCGGTATTCTGATAAATTCTGGTCGGGGCATGACAAATTCCCCTCGGGGCTCCCAAAATTGGTGTCGATGGCCACAAATAGGCACAGCGTTGCCAAAAAATCGCATAGAAACCCGACAAGGATCAAACCGGAGCCCTTCAAAATAAAGTGAGATTCCGAAAAATATATGTTCGAGCCAGGAAAATCGCTCCTTAACCCAAACATACCATCGGATGCCTTAACAAATCGCATACGGCACCGAAAAACGTACAGGAGTAAAAAAAAATTGTGACGGGACACCAGCAATTGTCGCCGGGGGCGAGAAAAACCGGGCCGTGGCTCCGACTTTACATAATTCAGAAGAAGTCACCAAAAATTGCGTCGAGCCCAGGAAACTGGCGTTGAATCCCCCCCCCGGAACCACGCAGCCGGGCCCGAAAAGTCGCGACGGGACAACGAGAAGTTATACCGGAGCCCCAACATCATGCTGAGTTCCACAAATGTGAGCGAGGAACCCCAAATGAACACAGCGGGACCCAAAGAGCACGACTGGAGGACGAAAATGCACCGGGCCCTCCAAAGCGTGCCGAGTCTGGCAAAAAGCGGTAGGGCCTTAAACATGCGTTGCAGCTCTAAATAAACAAACCGGGAGCTAAAAACAAAACGCAACGGGGCCCTCAAAGCACACCGGCGCCTTGAGACCTCATGGGCCTCAAAACAGACTGGTGCCCTCAAAAATCGACATGGTCCTAAAAAGGGAACAAACAGATCGGGCACTAAATAAACACTTCGGGGTCTGGGAAAACGCGAAGATACCTAAAAAAAGATAGCGTCGGTGCACAAAAACGCAACAAAACTATAAAAAAGAGCCGGGGTCGCAAAAATGCGCCGGGCCCCTAACACAAATTGGCTGCAGCCGTAAAGCACATCCGTAGGCAAAGAAAAACGGCAAGGTCCAAGAAAGAACCACTAACTACACCCTCAGTTCGGTGCCAACCTGGGAGCGTATTTAACCAAAGAGATGATGTGCATCAAAGCCCAACGGTTATCCGGATTTCTTAGCCACCAGAAAACGTGGGAAGAAGAGAATTGATCATTGAATTGAATTCAAGATGGGTTCTTGCGGTTCTTACGTTTGAACACGTTTATGGCTTTATGAGATGCCGTATGCTGTAACATTTCAGCTATTTTGTGCTGAATTGTTCGTCCCCAAAATAAGCGCTTGCATTCCGTTTCAGCCGAGTGCCACATGATGTAGTTGTAGAATTTCGTTTCAAGTGGCGGATATTCTAAGGTGCACAATGTATACAACAGAAATGATTGAGGTGATTGATCATCTATGTGCTGGAGTTAGGCCAACACCATACACAAACAAGCAGACACCATACAATTTATTTTTATGTATTACGTTTTTCTTTGCCCCAGTCTGTCAGCCTGTGAATCTTGGTCTGTCACACACCGAATCAAAGAATTTTCAACCAGCGATCACCCGTCTTTCCTGTTTCTCATCCTTTTCAGCATCAATCATGAGACTTCTTTTGCCATGGGGCAGCAAGTAAACTACATTCTTGCATATTCCTTCTCCTCACCAACATCGGTGAACATTTACAAGGGGGACACCTTAGTGACGTAAAGTACTCATTCACGGGAACTAGGCACACCACATATCCATTAGAGAGGCTGTAATGAGCTTGCACTCCCCACACACACGCACATAGCGGAAGTTGAAGAAATTGTATTTGAACAGTAATAGGTACCTTTGCACCAGGAATAGGTTTCCCTTGCACCAGCAAGATAAACCTATTATTGAATCCACCAGTCGTGAAGAGTTCCATGTTCCATGTTCCATGTTCCATGTTCCATGTTCCATGTTCCATGTCCAAGTGTGAATTTGAAAGTACTACTGATGCGATAATAGTTCTTTTTCAGTACCACATGTTGCTGTTAGCCATAGGCGCGCCCAGGGGTGGGGGCTGCCTCCTCCCCCTTAGGCCTGCCTCTTGAAAGTTGTGCGTTCACTACTCAAATTATCGGGTTCTCTATCCAAAAGTGCTCAACCATGGTACTTTGTGAAATTTATGGGTGCGCCCCTGCTGTTGATCCAGGCCCACCCACTTTTTGAGACGTTCCTATGCCTATGCATTAAAACGTACCTAAGACTCTCGCCTACTTCATTAATAATATCACCTATGCACCTTAGTCTAGTTGGGTGGGTGCTTGCCCATCTGTCCGGGTGGTCATTTATCCATTATTAAATAGAGAACATTGAAACAGGACAATTCATATTATCCCACCACCATTCATTCATTCATATTATATCAAAGGACAAATGAGTGTGGACATGGATCATTGCTGTGCACTGCATTGCCTTGGTAGACAGGAATTTGGCCAGATAAAATAAAAATGCACGTAAGTACCGTTACAAAACATGCATCAATAGTGTGCATTAGTAATATTGCCATAGGACTCTGACCTATCTGCTTAAATAACAAGTTATTTTATGCATCTTAGTCTTGGCAGGTTGGCACTTGCCGACCTACCTAAACAGGCTTTCACTCATCCAACCATTCTAAAATACCACACATTAAAATGGGACACTTAGGATTAGTTCCAAGGGACCGGCTAATCATTCTGCATCCGATCAACCACGATTATGAATTGGCACGAGCATTCCACGAATGATGCTACTAAGCGATTACAAACAGTAGGCACATATGGCAACCAAATATAGGAGTCTACAGTGGAGCAATCGTGGCCATTCGGTTATAAAAAATTATCCACCTGAATATTTATTATATAATTATATAATTTGCATGCCATCACTTAATTTTAGATGCCATATATATATATATATATATTTGACACGCCATCCAGCTTCGCTTCCTTACTATACCACAATGACTCTTACAACCTCTTAAAACGTACCCTTCCTAGCTTCCAGATGTTTGACTTGACAGCTTGACTTCCTTTCCAGTAAAAACATCCTCAAAAACAACATAAACTCGTGTGAAATTCTTGCCTATTTTCAATTGTATGTTCCAATTCAATTGAGCTGCTCACGAAATATACGAAATACAAATTGCGACTTGTTGCATTTTGAACCATAGGTAAGGAAGGGGTAAGACGAAGCCATGATGTTCCTCAGTATCTTGAGGTACGGACAAGGTGCGACTTACTACATGTTGACCCATAGGTAATGGTTGAGATAAAGGCACGGTGTTCCTCAGCATCTTGAGGCACGGACAAGGTGCGACTTACTACATGTCGACCCATAGGTAATGGTTGAGATAAAGACACGGTGTTCCTCAGCATCTTGCGACAATAGCCTTATGCGACTTGCTACGTTTCGATCCATAGGCAAGGAGTCAGATGAGGTCAATATGCTGACCTCATTTTAGAGATTTCTGAAATAGAGCCCCAACACATCTTATAGTACATAGGGGTAAAATTACACGCTGATTTCGGTATTTGAGACAATATAAACTTAAAGTGACTCCTATCAGAAAAAGTGTTGATATCAAGTTGCGTTATTAACCTAGGATGGCATCGGAAAGGAAACCGACCTATGCAGCTATATTAGCTGAGTTGTCCATTACCATACCACACCCATCATTGGTGACTTGGGTGCATGGGTGTAGCCACGATTTTGATTTTTTTTGTGGGGTGGGGTGGGGAAAACCATGGACGCGGTATGTTTTGGCAAGATGGAGGGCAAGACCCCCCCTCCACACACACAAAAATCCTCGGAATTCAGCAACTTCATTTTCAACGTCTCGTTTTCAGATTTGCCATGGTTCACAATGATATTTTGGTGCCAAAAAAGTTCATCCAAAATTAGAAAAGTTCTCTCCTTATCACTGCCTATGAACACCTAGCTATATGTGGTATGTGCTGGGTCCAATCACCATATATAAATGCTGTAATCACGTTAAACGTTGCTCTGTTGAAGCAGGAGAAGATACAATATTGGGCGATGGCTTTGGTGTAGTAAATATGGACATGCACCAGTGGCGTACCGAGGGTGGGGGGCATTAGGGACAGTTGCTCCCCCTGAGAGGTTGGGGGCCCCAAGAATCGCGCTGGGGTTCGGAAAAATTGCGCCAGGCTGCCTAAAAAATATAGCTAGGGCCCTGCAAAAGGAGCCTCCAAAATCGTGTTTTGGTCCCACAATGTGCTTTAAATAAACACAGAAGGAGCCTAGGAACACAACGGGAGGCCGAAAGTGCATGGGCCCTACAAGCCCAGTTTCGCAAAAAGTGAGAGTGCCATAAAACCTGCGTTGCAGCTGCAAATAAACTTACCGGGAGCTCTAGGAAAACAGAACAGAGGTCCTCAAAGCACACCGGAGCCATGTGACCTAATGGATACCTCAAAATCTGGCTGGGTTCCTAAAAAATTGTCATGGTCCTGCAAAAATTAACAAAAAGACCGGGCACTAAATAAGCACATCGGGTTTTCGAAAACGCGCCGGTTCCTGAAAAATACCGTCGGCGCACAACAGAAAAACCAACAAAACTGTTAAAAAAGTCGCGTCTCAAAAGTGTGCTCGGCTCCTAACAAAAATTGGCTGGAGCGATACAATATATCCGTAGACGAAGAAAAACGCAACGGTTCCGAAAAATGACACCTAGCTAGGGCCTTGGTTCGGTAGCCAAACTGGGAGCGTATTTAACCAAAGAGAGGAGGTACATCAAGACTAAAAAAGAAAAAAAAATATCTAACAACTATCATAAACAAAAATAAACAAAACGGAAAAAACCAAACAAAGCAAAGCAAAAAAGGGAGCGGAATAACCACCTTTTTTTTTTTCCCCCATCCTTCCTTTCCCACTTTGGTTTTTTTTTTTCCTGGGGGTTTTTTTTTGGTTTTTTTAATTTTTTTTTTTTTTTTTTTTTTTTTTTTTTTTTTTTTTTTTTTTTTTTTTTTTTTTTTTTTTTTTTTTTTTTTTTTTTTTTTTTTTAAAATTTAATCAAAACCTTTAATGGGGGGGGGTTTATGTTTTAATTTTTTTTTTTTTTTTTTTTTTTTTTTTTTTATTTTTTTTTTTATTTTTTTTTTTTTTTTATTAAATTAATTATTTTTTTTTAAATGGGTTTTTTGTTTTTTTGTTTTTTTTTTTTTTTTTTCCCCCCTTTGGGGTGGTTTTTTTCTGGGGTGGGGCCTCTGGGGGTTGGGGTTTCTTTTTGGTTTTTTTTTTTTTTCCCCCTTTTTCCGGCCCCCCGGGCGGCCCCCCCCCCCCGTTTTTTTTTTTTTTTTTTTCTTTTCTTTTTTTTTTTTTCCCCCCCCTTCTGCTCCCCCAACCCCCTAACTTCCCCCTTTTATCTTTCTTTTTTTTTTTTTTTTTTTTTTTTTTTTTTTTTTTTTTTTTTTTTTTTTTTTGTTTTTTTTTTTTCTGTTTTTTTTTTTTTATATTTTGGGGATTTTTTTTTTTTTTTTTTTGTGGGGGTTTTTTTATATTTTTTTTTTTTTTTTTTATTTTTTTTTTCCCTTTCCCCCTCAAAATTTTTTTTTTTTATATTTTTTTTCTCACCCCCTTTTTATAAGGCCACTTTTTAAAAATAACTTATTTTTTGTTTCTTTCGTGGTTGTTTTTTGTTGGGCCCCCCGACCTTTTTTTTATAACAAAAGGGGGTTTTGAGAGAAAAAAGAAAGGGGGGACCGAAAAAATGAGTCACTTTGACTTCGAAAATTAACATGATTTCTGAACAGTTTGCTAGGGTACCTACCTCAAAAAGAGACAAGAGACTTGAAAAAAGTCAAACTAGCCTTCGACATTCAAGTTTGACCTTGACATATCCCTTCATAAAGCTTCAAAATGTTACTCGAGGGTTCACCATGGGCTATCGCTTGACAGTGGATCTGGGTAGGCTTGGGCGAAAACAAAAAGTAATGCGAGGCGACCGAAGAAATCAGCTTGAATTTTGACCCGACGAGATTATTCCGGATTATCAACTTTCTGATACCGCACAACAAGCGACGACGAATGACATCCATTTTCTGTTAATTGAAGCCATAGCGACGAAACGCGAGGTCATTGAAGAACTCAATCAAACCTTTGACCTCGACATGTCCCGGTTTGAAATGTTACTCGAATGTTCACCACTGGCTATCGCTTGATACCAGAGTTGGATAGGTTTGAGCGAAAACGGAAACAAATTGAGGCGACCGAAGGATCAGCTTGGCCTATGCTTTTAACAAAAATAGTTCGATTGCTTAGCTTTCTGATACGGCATAACAAGCGACGTCGAATGACGCCAATTTCATGGAAATTGAAGCGATCGCAACCGAACCTCGCGTTCGGTCGATATCGCTTCAATATCGCCATCTAATAAATCAAGCTAATCTTTGACCTTGAAGTTTGACCTTGACATGTACCTGTTTGGAATGTTACACGACGATTCACCACAGGCTATCGCTTGATACCAGATTTGGGCAGGCTTGGATGAAAACGAAAAAAAGGAACGGAACGGAAGAAACCGGTTTGCGTTGGACTTTTACTGTTAAAGTGGTCATGTGAGATCTTTGTAGTTGTTTCCAGCGTGTTCAGTACAAGCAGAGGCATTTGTTGATGTAATTCATTGTTTGATTCGAGTTGTTGATTTGTTGATTGATTCGTACGATCATAAACCCGTCGCTGAATGTCCATGCCAATACAAATGCGCCTCTGGCGAACTCGTCGCTGAATACGAATACGAATACGACGTTAACTTGACGTACGTGCTTAAGGATGCCCATCACTCCCCTGCATGGTCTTGAGGATACCCAAGGACACCCAGAGTTACTTTTGGTCAAAATATATCGACATATGCGCAGTGGAATGCAGCCAAAGAGGTATAAAGCCTTGTTATAATGCAAACTTGTTGCTTCGCAAAGCGCAATTTTCCGCTCAAGCGAAGACACAAGATGGCCAAGTTTCATGTTATTCAAGAATGGGCCGGAAGAAGAAATTTCTAACGTTTGCTGATTTACTCCTTGGGGATTTTGTGACGACAGATAGTCTGTGAAGCCTGTTGATTGGCGAGATCGGCTTCTAGTATTCTTGGTGATTCTCTTGCAGATATATTTTCAATTTATAGTTGATTAAGGATAATTTTGCGGCGATCATGGTCAGGCAGCTGAGGCTTGTGGGGACACGAAATAAATTGAGGGGGATCGCCAAATCGCCACTTTTCAGAAATTGGGGAGGGGACATGTCTCCCCAGCGCCCCCCCCCCCCAAAGTGGCTACACATATGCCTGGGTGCAATAAGTGAGATAAACTGCCGATAATTCACTATTTGGATGAGCACGGTCTGAAATGACTCTGATGACGTCATGGACCAGTGATCTGAGAACACATCCTCAAAGTGTATACACCATGAGGTTGACAGACAGATGAGCCATGCCAAGCGACGACGAGCTGACACGCGCCGTTTGTCCCAGGTAGCCGGAAACCTTAGCTGGAGGGGGGGGGCAGCCCACCTCCCTCTGTGCGGTAAGGGTTAATTAGGACCTACTATCGAGCTCCCCCCCCCGACACACAAAATATCAAATTACGAATCATAACAAGACAAAAATACAAACCATGCTTCAAAAACACAAGAATAGTGGAAAAAACGATAGCCTGAAATATTTCAGGACACAAATGTTCTGGTCTCCAATTGTTCCCTCGTATGCCTCCCATCCTCACTTCCTCCCCTTTCCCACTCCCATCCCCAAACCAGAAAAGTTGATATCACCGCAAGGTGGCAAATCACAGACAGTCAGACAGTTATCACCACGTCTCCAACAATCTCAGCTGATTGCATACCGAAGGAATTCACGTCATGGGAATTAAAATATGAGCACTGCATATTTCCTTTTTCGCAATCAAGGCTTAGGTGGATACTTTGAAAATGCTAACGATAAATGACGAGGTAGTACGAAGGAAGTTAGATAATTGACATGTGTTATTAAGAACATCGAGTAGGGGTTGAGTGTTGCAGAGAATGGCAGGATCGTGCGATGCAAAGCAGCATAATGAGCATACACCTAGCTGGGATGAGCTTCGTATCGATCATTAGCATGCACGCCACTGCCAATAGCCACCATTCACAAGTGCTATGCACAGCTTGGAGTGGGACGAAGGTCATGCCAACGCGAACTAACCGGCAGGCATACAATCCGTATTGCCTTGTCATCTTTGTTACCGCCGCTGGCACACCACCGTGCGCTTCCTTTCCATACCTTCCATTGCAGCGCAGCATTGTTGCTCAAGTGCGGTTTCGACGAGAACTGCGTCATGACCTACTCGGCTTGGCCTGCCGTGCGCACACCGAACCCATTCATCAGCCCACCTTTGCACGGAGGAAATTATCTGCAAATTAGGCAAGCCGCGGCACGCGCAATGGTCATCACGGTGGCAGTTGGCGGGCCATTTCAGTAGCACGTGGAACGCCATTCGATCAGCAGTCACTCCGCCCAGGAAGGCTGCCATGTCCCGTTGGCAGAAGCCGCAGCCGGCGGCGACAGGCGTGCGGATGCTGACGGCCGGCGAGGCCCAGACATGGCCGGCGGCCCTGTCGCCGCAGGGCCAGCCGTCTGTTGACCCGATCACAGACACCGCTGACCCCGGGGCGCACTTCAGACGCGCCGCCGCGGCATCGTCTGTGCCCGCGGGCGGCGGCGGCGGAGGAGGAGGTGAAGGGGGCGGGGCGTCGCCACTGCAGTCGGCGGCGCGCGCGCGCCAGCGAACTAGCCGAGGTTCGCGCGCGGCGCGGAGACGGCTGGCGCGTCGCTTCAGTGATATGCGCAGCGGACAGGCGATCACGTACGGTCGGACGTGCCCGCGCCGAAGGTGGCCGACGATGTGTGCTCCGTGACGCGGCCGATCGCCGCACGTGACTCGGTGGGTGGCGGCCCTCTTAACTGCGACCATCACGGTGCACCCTTTTTGCGCGCTGTGCTGACGGCTGGCCGCGGCGTGCTTTGTGCGCGTGTGTGTTTGCGGTCGCGTTCTTAGCGGCCGGTTGTTCTGACTACACCGCCGCTATGTTTGCGCGTCCGTTCGGGTGCGGTAGTGATCAGTCGACCGAAGTTCGGTGTGGCGAGTGAACATACCCGACGCTACGTCCCGTATCCGCCTCGCCTGCCTGCCATCCCTGAAGACACTGGTGAGGAATGCGTACCACCGGCCCGACCGCCAACCCAGGACCCACCACCTGAGCCGATCTGACTGTGCCGACCGAAAAATGGCCGCGCCCGCGCCCGCGCCCAGCACTCTGCCGCCCAGCACGCTGCCGCCCAGCACGCTGCCGCCCAGCACGCTGCCGCCCAGCACGCTGCCGCCCAGCACGCTGCCGCCCAGCACGCTGCCGCTCGGCACGCTGCCGTCCAGCACGCTGCCGCCCAGCACGCTGCCGCCCAGCACGCTGCCGCCCAGCACGCTGCCGCCCAGCACGCTGCCGCCCAGCATGCTGACGTCCAACACGCTGCCGTCCAGCATGCTGACGTCCAACACGCTGCCGCCCAGCACGCTGCCGCCCAGCACTCTGCCGCCCAGCACGCTGCCGCCCAGCACGCTGACGTCCAACATGTTGACGTCCAGCACGCTGACGTCCAACATGTTGACGTCCAACATGTTGACGTCCAACATGTTGACGTCCAACATGTTGACGTCCAACATGTTGCCGTCCAGACTGCTGCCCACCCGGTTGCTGCGCTCCAAAACTGCCCCGAACCTGCGCGACCCCGACTCGAGCGGCAACGGCAAGGACTCGGGCGTGGGTTCGGAGGGACCCAGCGTCATCCAGAGCGACGTGGGCAGCGACGAGCTGACGCCCGCCGACGCCAAGCCCGAGAGCAGCGCCGCCGGCGACAAGCGCGGCCTGCGGGCGAAGAGGACTACGCTGATGCAGCACTACTACCCGGAGCGCGGCTGGGGCTGGCTGGTGCTGGTGTGTGCCGTGTCGGTGCAGGTGTTGTGCCACGGATTACACACCGCCTTTGGTGTAGTCTATCTGGACATCTGTCAGAAGTTCGGCGGGGCCGTCTCCATCTACGCCGGTGAGTACCGACCTAATGTTCCCTCAACGCATCAGTGTTCTGTGGGGAATTGTCACAAAACGTCACCTGTTTTGTTTACACATTAAATACTGATAGACCAACTAATATTGTGATCACATAGTGTGGCCAGCTGATCACGTCTTCACGCCAGGTGTATATTCCTGTGCCCAGTTCTGATAACAGGATGCATACAACTGAATCAACTGATTGAGTAGTGCACGACCAGGTGATGTTGGTGACCTTCGGTCTGATGTTGGCCAGGACGGACCAACCGGATATGCACCGTGATAATGCTCGTTATTCCTAGTGGCAAGTGTTGTCAGTGGCTCCAGACCAACAGCCGACGAGAAAACCAACGACAAGGCTTGCACGAGGAGCCAAAAACCAAACCTAAGCACACAAACCTCTATACAAACCATCGACCGTTGGCCGCAGGGCATACAATCCTCCGCCTCGGCTCAGGAGCACACAAACCTCCATACAAATCATCGACAAACAAGCCTCCATCCGAACCTCCATACAAGCCAACCTTCACACAAACCATGGACAGCGTCGCCTCCATACAAACCATCGCTAGCGTCGGATCTCATTCAAACAACATCAACGTCTACCAACTGGAAAATAACAGCTCATTATAGTTTAATCGTTAGTGGCGTGTGTGATTAAATGGTCTTTATTTCACCTCTGCTGGTGTGTCAGTCGTGGGTTCGATCCCATGCAGTTCCGATATTTCTCTCAGCAGAAATCAGTAGCTATCAGCCCAAAGCCGATTGATCGGGGATTGATTTGTGAGGTGCTGAAGGCAGTTATTTCAACATAAATGTAATGGTGTCCGTATATGGGCATCCATGCATCAACAGCAGCGCAAGATCCGAATTTGATAGAAGGCGTACGCTTTCCCAGCAAAAAAAGCACTTCGAACTGATGTGGGGAATCCCAATGAATATGAAACCCCATGTATTCCTGTAGGAAATTTGGACGTTTTAATCGTGCTTGTGTGAATGGCTGTTTGTTCGCTGACCGGTAAATAACAATACCTACTCCCATGCATGACCTTCTGCATCTCCGTTACCGTAATCCGGGAGGCTACATGTCTTCTAGCCTCGTGGGCAAGTGGAAGAAGTCCTTTTTCTACCTCACCTGAATCACTACATCCCCATGACTCCCATACTTACTGGTGTCCACTGATACGTAGCGAAATACCTATCCGACACATTTGCCGTGCTGACAGAATACCAGGACAGTATACGTTTGACCTTTAACGACATCGATATATGATGAATTAATATGACTTGATTAAGTGGAGTGGCACAAATAGCGGCATGTTCCCATGCATTACTCGGGCATTACGTTCCTACTTTTTAACTTCGTACTTTTTCATTTGTAAAGGCTGCCATAGCATAAAATCCGGGAACTTTAGGCACACGTGACAACAAATATACTACGAACACAGTTTGAAGACCACCAAACGGCAACCAGCCAGTTTGCAAACGCCAAATGAACATTAACACGGCTGAAAATGTAGCCTCAGCCACGGTGGGCGAGACAGGACCAGTGTGTTGCACACCACCCCGGTCACGGTGGGCGAGACGTGGTCTGTGCGTTACGTCCTGACCGCTTTGAAGCCCACTCGGATACTCACTGGTGGGAAATTAAGCAGACTTCACCCGTCAGTTTATTAACATGGTCTGATTAAGGGGAGCGCTCAATCCTGGTGAATTTCATTGTCGTGAGGCTACCGACCAGTACGGCACAGGCGCGTGGGGGTCACAGGCACGTGGGGGCCACGGGTGCGTGGGGGCCACGGGTGCGTGGGGGCCACGGGTGCGTGGGGGCCACGGGTGCGTGGGGGCCACGGGTGCGTGGGGGCCACGGGTGGTGGGGGCCACGGGTGCGTGGGGGCCACGGGTGCGTGGGGGCCATGGGTGCGTGGGGGCCACGGGTGCGTGGGGGCCACGGGTGCGTGGGGGCCACGGGTTCGTGGTGGTCACGATCGTTTGGAGGCCACGGGAGTTTGGGGGTCACGGGTGCGTGGGGGACACGTGCACGTGGGGGCCACGGGTCACGACCGTTTGGGGGCCACGGCTGACGGAGTTGTATGCAAGTTTCGAGTCGGCGATGCTGACGCCTCGTCGACACGTGTGCAATTCCCGTGTCGTGCGACGCGAAACGAGGTCTCGGTTTTAGCGGCATTGCCTCTGGCGTTGACTTCGATCCACGGGTAACTCTGCGAACGCCGAGAGCAGACTGCCGTCCAGGAAGCCGTACGTTTCCCCTGACTTCCGGCTGACGGCTATTGAGTGTTGTTCTGTGGAAATTGTGTGCCGATATTGACGTCTTATCGCCAGGCATTCACCTCGTTAAACTGGTTATCTCAGCGCATGAGATGATTGCCTGCGCAGCCACAACTCACCCGAGGACCATTTGCTGCGATGAGCGCTGTCGGCCGCCTAAGGCTCGTTCGGATTCAGTGTGTCCGTCACAGATGCGGCTGTTTGGTCTCGGCACATGATTAATGCTTCGTGCGACCTCGTACGGCAGGTTTCTACCAGTGTGCATAGTCACTTCTTCTTCAAGGTAGTGATGGTGAAAAGTTGCCGCTCGCCGCACTCCTCCTGCATCGGTGTTGATAGCGGTGTATGTTTGCTCACGTGTCACGGATGTATTGTACACCATCGTGGTCTTCTGTCAGTACATATTGCTATTTGATCAAATAGACTGAAGAATGGTTTGTTCCATGACAATGTTGCCAAGAAGTGCTCCATAGACACACCTTTCGCAAACTCCCTAGCTTTCAACGTCCATGCTACCCACGTCACTTTGTCACCAATTTAACAGGAAGAATCCTGCCAACTATTGTAAACCTTTCTGGACAACAACACGTCTTCTCTCTGCAGTATTTCCTCGGCGTCACAACTATTTACCGATACTGGCAATAGTAAAATAATAGTTTTACTACTTATTAATACTATTTTGTGATAAAATACCTACTTAATTATTCCAACTAGTTTTATCTGGTAGGTATTTGAGGACTGGCCGATTGTCGATTGCACCTAATTGAGCCAGCTGATATTTTGTCTAGTACCGGGGGACTTGTCGATTACATCAGCCGGTGCAAGCAACTTCCACATAGCAGAAGGGGTAGGGGGCACGCTGCCGCTCTCCTCTTTCTACACCTATGATTGCATGGACACTGGACAGTCGACAGAAGAAAGGAGATCCTGGATTCCATCTTGTGGCTTTCATGGGCGTGAGTATCTTTCAAAGTAGGGCGGAGGGGAGGGGGAGGGGGCGGCATTTGAGTTGGGCTCGTTCCATTAACGTCATAGGGTTAGTGTTAACCTTTCATTAAAGTGGTGATCTGGCTTTCCTGCCTCCCTCGGTTCCAAACCATACGATGCTGTTCGGAAGCTAGTATGTTAGTGGTGGACAAGAGAGTTAGGATACTTCGCATAAGGAGATTGTAAGACATGTTCTAGCAGGCTGTCTCATAAAGCTATCGTAAGATTTCTGTACCTATTTGGAGCCATGGCTGACGCAGGGAGGATATGTGAGGACTCATTAGTACATCAATTAGCGTTTTGTGCGTGCTAAAAACCAAGCTTACTGTGTCTAAGACCGGATGAGCGAACCGTCCACTATGGCACTCGCCTCAAACATTCAACCTGGCTAAGCAAGTAAACCTGCATCAAGCTAACCTACAAGGCCGCCTGAACGCATGATACTAGCTTATGCTAGCAACATTCGGCCTGCAAGGTCGTAGGATTAATAAGAACAACAAGCTAACATATTACTCTATAGCTCTAGGTGGAAGCTTAACCGGAACCAAGGTCGCTCGAATGTCTTCCGGCTACGCTTGTCAGTCTGCGTTTTCTCTGAGCTATAGTACCACAGTGAAGCCATAATCCGAACACTGCTGTGCTCTGATAATCAAATGGAGAGGATTGCGGGGGTAGAGAGAGTCGCCATCAGGGGAGAGGAGGACCCAGACACTCAGCTGAGGGACTCCTATGTCAGAACAAGAAGGACACCTGACATTAATCGTGATGCTTTGTCGACTTGATCAGCTGGTCAGATATTGTGTCAGAGCCACCTCTCATCTGCTCCCTAAGCAACTCAGAGATGAAGAATTTCAGCAACGCCCCCATGGATGTGCTCAGCTGGCCTTGCCACACACGACTTATTGAGAGTTGTTAAACTGGTGACTGATGCTTCTGCTGAGTACTTCGCACGGAAAAAGAGGTATGGAGGGATCAGGGCTCAGGAGAACAGCAAGAGGCTGATGTCCAAGAATGAGTCAAAGCAGGACTTGAAAGGACTCAAAGAAGCTGATCCCAGCCCTGCAGCTGCACAGCCCAGGCTTGGGTACAATTAATTACCCATCTGGATGATGCCCGGCTCGATATACACCTATTTAACTTCGCGGACATTTGTTTTTCACTACCAGGACTTCGATTTGAGCTGTGATTGGCACTTCTTTGGGACATCGCATTGTAAAATGCATGTGATGGCATTGGGGGAGGGTCAAGAAGGCTAAAGAACCGGTCATAATCATAACCGGTCTGAACCGGTCATACCGCAACGAAATTTCAACTGCACAGGCGATGATCGGATTTTTTTATCAACAAGTTTATTTCAGTCATCCGTTTTATCATTGTTAGTGAAGATAAAATATTGCCAGTCATCGAGACACCCCAGGAACGCTTCTCTAAGTCATTGCCTGCAAGGAACCAAGGATTTGCAAAAAGTTGTCTTGCGTCGATCTGGTTACCATGACAGTGCATGAAGTATCGGGAAGTACAGGATTAAATGTTTGTGTACAGGGTGTAGGATGTTGAATTAATGAACCATGTGGTTATGCTAGAAGCTATATAACATGCATGCAAGTGCGTATTAGTTGTTATCACGGAGCAGAAATCCATGTGTTAGTCACACGTGTGGTGACTGCAGTTCGTGGACGCCGTTGTAAAATGGATGTTTTAAAAAGAGGGTGGAGTTTTAAAATAATAATTGCGTGGTTAAAGAGCCGCGTGATGCCTTATCACTTGTCGCTTTTCTCCCACTAGTTGGAAATGTGAAACCGATACACAATGGTCTGGTGGTCAAACCCAAGAAACGAACATAACAAAGGGAAAAAGTAATTCATTGAGAGAAAATACCTATGTTCCAAAATTTGCACATGCAAAGACAACTAGCCCAAGCTCATTTCCAAAGAACGAAGACAAGATGTTCACTGTCATCATGTCCAGGTCCGGCCAGGGGACTTGACGACACGATGTCACCGGGTCAAAATTGAAAAAGTATGAAATCGAAACCGGCAAAACCACTCTCTAGCTCAATGCAAATTTTGACATGCACACTTTTCGACAACTTAAATTATTGTCCTTGGAGACATAGGCCTCTAACTATAGCCGTGTACCATGCTCGCCCCGAAACTGCCGGAGGCTATAACTCCGTGGCTGTTGATCGGGCTGAAAGATGCACAGCTCAAATCGCAGCATTATATTTTCCCATAAATGTATCCACACAGACATCTGAGAGATGGCGTGTTACTGCCCAGGTCGATCTGTCGTGAAGTCGTCGATCTGTCTGCTGTCGTCATCAGTTTTTTTTATCCGTAACAAGACCATCTGGACACCCACGTCGTCAATCTTCAAGTTATTTACCTGCGTTGGACGCTGCTTCTCGCCTACCGAGGGGAGGGAGGGGTGCCCGAGGGGAGTAGGTGGGGTGCCACCCTCCAGTTAGGTTTTTCCTCATGTCAATCCCTGCTTAGAATGCAGCAGCGCCTATATTTGACCAAACGCACTACTATAGGCTCGATATATGTTGCGGTTTCTCATGGCAAATGTTCAGGACAGCCAGCTCAGGAATTCCTCGCTATTCTTTCTGCAGATATGCCATCACCAGGCATTAGTAGAATTAGCCCCAGGATTACCTCAGCAAGGTAGCAAGCTAATAATACCAGGGAACCCTTTGGGCATGGGCTCTACGCCGTTTGACATAGTGCTCTGAAATTTAGCGTAGCTGATGATGAATGTTGTGT
The DNA here is from genome assembly GCA_034440615.1 of Ashinkailepas kermadecensis. Taxonomy (NCBI): domain Eukaryota; kingdom Metazoa; phylum Arthropoda; class Thecostraca; family Neolepadidae; genus Ashinkailepas; species Ashinkailepas kermadecensis. The sequence continues at coordinate 184,902 of JAOTOM010003958.1, read as the reverse complement.
GCATATTTGACGGAGTCCTAGTCATACAAGGTCACTGACGTTTGTCTACATTGAGCAGCTTGTCACTTTCGCATAACACGGGAGGAATTTGTCTACTAGCAATTTCCAATAGAGTAGGCAAGAGAAACAACACAAAAACCAGCGTGCAGCTTGGTCTTGTGGGGTCATTGATTGACATCACTAATGATCGCAAAAGGAAGATTATGTCATCGAGAGTTTCTGAGAATGCTTCGCAAATTGTTGCAAATGCGCAAAGAAATACTTATCAAATGGTTCCCCGGGTCTCGCCAGTCTAGTGACGTGGCGTACGTGGCGCTACGACCCATATGGAAGATGCTATGTCAGGCCAAAGCCTTGGTCTCATGTTTGAATTACCTCGGATGACCATGATTATTGGATGACATCGGATGACACCTTGCAGATGGAATTTGTGTTTAGCGTTCACTTTTATCTCTCAGCCATCTGAACTGTTGTTTGGCCACACTTATTTCGCGAAATGTGTAAGACCCATATGGTCAGAGGTACCTTTGACACGATCCCCGGGTTTAGCTAAGTGTCTGATCATGAATATCAACCTAAATATAAGGTCCAGATATATACCTGTACATACATTCCTTATTGTGCGATTTCTGGGTGTGCTGGTGTGATTGAGCCGAAAATATCAGACTCAAATTATACGTCCTTGACTTCACCTTGAAGGACAACGATTGACCTCACCAAGTCATCCTGGGCGCATTAGGTAGATGTATAAAGTATTACGTTGGTTGTTGTGTCATGGCGCTAGCCGGGTTAGGAGCGGAACGTCGAGGCGGGGGTAGGGGTGACAACCACGACCCTCCACCCCTCGGTGGAGAAAGATGGCGAAATGATCTAGTCAGACGGCAGTTAACCCTCATTTTTTTTGTAGCAAATTACTTATACTAGTCATGTGCAAGGCAACAGAACCACCCAATGGGTAGGGTAAATAATCAACCGAAGTACTTGAAATCATTTATTTATGTACGAACCCACAATCTGAGATGACCCGCAGCAAAGAAGTGTCTCCATGGAAACGCTTGCTTGTAGCTCTACATTATATGATTTTCATCGCCGATAAAGCAGACTGAAGTAATCGGTGGCGGCGACGGCAGCACGGCGGACCCTGCCGGACTGCATGCACAGTACAGCGAGAACAACATGGAAAAAGCCGACCGGCAGGTGGGAGTTTTCAGCTGGTAACTTACACACTTGCGAATGTTCGCCACACTACACTGACTTTGGTGGCGGTGATTTGCTGTTATTAGTTGGTACTGCCTTGTATTTGCAGGACGATTATCAGCCTGATGTCACACACGAGTAACAATTCGGCATACTGTGGATGATATTGCGCCAACCAGATGCGCTTGTATGCTGGCGCACACAAATGCAGGTGCATGCATTCATACAAATATGCATGCACGAGTAAGCAGCATCGCTGCATCATCAGGGCAGCACCATGCGCCAAGCTCCCATGGGTGTTCGTCACGATACGATATACCAACCGGCAAAAACACTGCACGTTCGCAGATGAATGGTGCTTCACATCACTAAAGCAGCTGTAACGATACAATGGCATTCGTGTGATGGCTTCCTATCAGCCTCGTCTTATCCAAGCGGTAAAAAGTGCCGCCATCGGGTTGGTCACGTTGTTCTGCACATTTGAGAACCCCACTTCCGATGTTGTCACGCTTGTGACCACTTGCATGCTTTATGACGGACATGTCATAAAGCTGTCATAAAGCTGTCAGGAGTCTGTGGATTTGTGGATGCTTGCCACCATTTGCGTGCTTGATGGCAGTCATGCCGGATGTGTAGAACTGTGAGAGGTTCGCAATGAGCACACCGTAAACAAAACGGGGTTACGTACACCGTGCACTCCTTTAGGAGGTTCCGCGACATTTTGCAGCTTTTTGGATGCATGTCTTAGAATGCAAGAATCTAGCATCTCTTGTAGAAGAAAATGTTTGGCGATCTTGTGACATTAGGATTATATGTGGATCTACGCATTGTTGGTATGTTTATATTTTTACATCGAAATGCGTGGACTATCAGAACCCAAAGAAGACTGGCTGCAACACTCCATGTCATGTCCACCATGTGCACCCTGCTCCAGCTGGCTGCTGGAAGGTTTGTTAAAGTTAGCTTTCAGGTTTTCATAAGAGAGGGGCAAGATATATCCAAAGGGGACGAGTGGTCTAGGGGTTAGAAGCTCGTCTCACAATCGAAAGATAGTGGGTTCGAATCTCACCTGTCGCTACTCTTCGCGCGCGACCAATCGGCGTGAGAGATTGGCGACGCTATATGACTCAACAGTCGACGTGTCGTAAAACCAATAACCAACCAGGATTTATCCAAAGAGTTGTCCAAAAAATGTCCCAATAATTCTCCAAAGAATTGACCAAGGGATTGTTCGCAGCAAAATTCATGCCACATAACGCAATTGTGGGTGTAACGGATTAATATTTCATGCCGGCAAATATTTTGTGCCTGCTGGGGGTGGGGTGGATGGGGGGGGAGATGGGGAGGAAGGAAGACCACTTCTTTGGTTCACGCTCTGCCATGGTATTGGCGGACGAGGGAATTGAAGGGTGGGGGGTGGGGTGGGGGGTAGAGAAAGGAAACTACTGTCTCTCCTCCCGCCGCGATGTCGATGAGCGAAAAAACAAATGTTTGCGCGTAGGCAATGGAATGTGCGTGGTATCTACGGGACTGAAAATAGCCGACTAGGTCTCAGATGATCGTTTCCGGACGTTTTAATCAATGCATAGGTGCGCACCACGGTCTACGGGCGTGCTCAACTGGCCTGGTGTGCAGCACATTATGGTGTGACCTTCCACACGGCCAGCACATTATGATGTGACCTTCCACACGGCCAGCACATTATGATGTGACCTTCCACACGGCCAGCACATTATGGTGTGACCTTCCACACGGCCAGCACATTATGGTGTGACCTTCCACACGGCCAGCACATTATGATGTGACCTTCCACACGGCCAGCACATTATGATGTGACCTTCCACATGGCCAGCACATTATGGTGTGACCTTCCACACGGCCAGCACATTCTGATGTGACCTTCCACACGGCCGGCACATTATGATGTGACCTTCCACACGAATAAAATGTGCTCAGAGTGCCTCACAACCCAAGCGTCGTCTTGGCCACACTACACCACACTATTCATCAGGGACTGCAGGCCATTAATGCAACGTGCTCCTCGCTCCGGTTGCTTGCAAGACCAACAAAGCAGACCCAATGCGTCGACATTTTGATTCTGCGCTTGTTTGATATAATCAACGTTACATTCAAGTGACTAACTTCAACTGCTGCTTCACAGTGCCGGACGAATCCGGCGTTCTCTCCGACACAGATTGCAGCGCTCACACTCGGTGGTGATTTATCTGATGACTCGTGATTTTCTTTGTCGATTAGGACGAGTGCTAGACATAGAACACTCGATCATCGGGTTGGTTTTCAGGCTACGAGCGCTGAATAACCAATGCAATTCGATGAATAGCGTGGAGGGAACTGCAGATTCTTGCGATGTGGTTAAAACAATACAAAGCGTTATGTTTGTTATTCACGTTTGTAAAGGCATCTTGCCTTGCTGACGTCACTGTTCTTGTTATTTATTTATTTCACAATTGGGATGCATTTCGTGGTAGCCCGACAGCCTCACACATACATGGACATCACGGGCAGGTGGCCGGGCAGTGCCGGTACATCATACACGGACATCACGGGCAGGTGGCCGGGCGGTGCCGGTACATCATACACGGACATCACGGGCAGGTGCCGGTACATCATACACGGACATCACGGGCAGGTGGCCGGGCAGTGCCGGTACATCATACACGGACATCACGGGCAGGTGGCCGGGCGGTGCCGGTACATCATACACGGACATCACGGGCAGGTGCCGGTACATCATACACGGACATCACGGGCAGGTGGCCGGGCGGTGCCGGTACATCATACACGGACATCACGGGCAGGTGGCCGGGCGGCGCCGGTACATCATACACGGACATCACGGGCAGGTGGCCGGGCGGTGCCGGTACATCATACACGGACATCACGGGCAGGTGGCCGGGCGGTGCCGGTACATCATACACGGACATCACGGGCAGGTGGCCGGGCAGTGCCGGTACATCATACACGGACATCACGGGCAGGTGGCCGGGCAGTGCCGGTACATCATACACGGACATCACGGGCAGGTGGCCGGGCGGTGCCAGTACATCATACACGGACATCACGGGCAGGTGGCCGGGCGGTGCCGGTACATCATACACGGACATCACGGGCAGGTGCCGGTACATCATACACGGACATCACGGGCAGGTGGCCGGGCGGTGCCGGTACATCATACACGGACATCACGGGCAGGTGGCCGGGCAGTGCCGGTACATCATACACGGACATCACGGGCAGGTGGCCGGGCGGTGCCGGTACATCATACACGGACATCACGGGCAGGTGCCGGTACATCATACACGGACATCACGGGCCGGTGGCCGGGCGGTGCCGGTACATCATACACGGACATCACGGGCAGGTGCCGGTACATCATACACGGACATCACAGGCAGGTGGCCGGGCGGTGCCGGTACATCATACACGGACATCACGGGCAGGTGCCGGTACATCATACACGGACATCACGGGCAGGTGGCCGGGCGGTGCTGGTACATCATACACGGACATCACGGGCAGGTGGCCGGGCAGTGCCGGTACATCATACACGGACATCACGGGCAGGTGGCCGGGCGGCGCCGGTACATCATACACGGACATCACGGGCAGGTGGCCGGGCGGTGCCGGTACATCATACACGGACATCACGGGCAGGTGCCGGTACATCATACACGGACATCACGGGCGGGTGCCGGTACATCATACACGGACATCACGGGCAGGTGGCCGGGCGGGTGCCGGTACATCATACACGGACATCACGGGCAGGTGGCCGGGCGGTGTCGGTACATCATACACGGACATCACGGGCAGGTGCCGGTACATCATACACGGACATCACGGGCAGGTGGCCGGGCGGCGCCGGTACATCATACACGGACATCACGGGCAGGTGGCCGGGCGGTGCCGGTACATCATACACGGACATCACGGGCAGGTGCCGGTACATCATACACGGACATCACGGGCGGGTGCCGGTACATCATACACGGACATCACGGGCAGGTGGCCGGGCGGTGCCGGTACATCATACACGGACATCACGGGCAGGTGGCCGGGCGGTGCCGGTACATCATACACGGACATCACGGGCAGGTGCCGGTACATCATACACGGACATCACGGGCAGGTGGCCGGGCAGTGCCGGTACATCATACACGGACATCACGGGCAGGTGCCGGTACATCATACACGGACATCACGGGCAGGTGGCCGGGCGGTGCCGGTACATCATACACGGACATCACGGGCAGGTGGCCGGGCGGTGCTGGTACATCATACACGAACATCACGGGCAGGTGGTCGGGCGGTGCCGGCACATCATACACGGACATCACGGGCAGGCGGTCGAACAGTGTCGGTAGATCGCCATTGTCCTTTTACAGGTTTCCAGCTGCCGTTGGATCACGCATTACGGGTGCCACCACCCTGAGGAACAACAAGTACATACCTGCCCCCGCACCCATCACGAGATGGCGCTATTAATTCAACTTTACGACGTTGCAATTTTTGTAGATTTTTTCCAAGTTGCAACTTGATTAAGATCTGAACTTTGTGTTTGTATTTACATGCCATGCATTAGAAGTTGAACACTCACGCTCGGTTTTTATTTCTTGCAACTTGAAATGGAATTACTGGGACCAATTTTGTTCTGTGGGTTTTAGGATATATGCGTATTTTAGTAATTGACGAACAACGGACAGTTTTAGCCATTGGTATGGCTAAGCTTAGTTTCAGCGTTTTTTGCCAACCCTGATTTGGTCCTTATTTGTTTCTTTTCTAGATACCTTTCTGTGTCGGAGTCGTCTAGCTAACCACTTTGACAATAACAACGTGACAGCTCCGGTCGTAATGTTGAAACGCAACTAACTGTGCCCTGGAAGATATTCGTCTCTGCTGGATCCACGGCATCTCCGGTACACGAGTCTCTCATGTGGCTCTGGGAGACAAGTCTTCTCCGCTGGATCCACGGTATCCCCGGTACACGAGTGTCTCTTGTGGCTCTGGGAGACAAGTTTTATCCGCTGGATCCACGGCATCCCGGTACACTAGTCTCTCATGTGGCTCTGGGAGACAAGTTCTCTCTGCTGGGTCTATTGCATCCCCGGTATTCGAGTCCATCCTGTTGTGGTGGCTGGGAGGCAAGAGTATATATGTAACGACCTGTGGGGCGACGCCACTCTGCCAGCCACCAGGGGTAGTCGCATACTTTGAAAGTTGGGTCGCCAAGGAAACTATCAGTGCTGGTCAGGGTCACGGTTATCCAAGGTCGGGTCAGCATGCCTCAATTGGTCGTGCTGGGAACGTTTACCAGGAAAGACCACGCTGGACCGGAAATAAGCTGAACTGTCCAACGCTGCTCCTCACGTTATGAATTCACAGTGAGCTCGATGTGAATATCGGAACTGGGTAGTGTCTATGCCTGTATAAAGCAGTCTTGAGAAACGATGAGTAGAGCGCCAGGCTTGCAAGCTGTTCCTGTCGGGACGTAGGTTCGGGTCCGACATAACGCTCATGGTTCTGGCCTCTGGAGGTTGACTGGCATCTGAGTCTCTGTCCAAGCGGTCTCGGCCACCTGGGAGCGGAGTCGAGCACACTTCGGGCGAGGTAAGCCTGGGTGCCGCAGGTACGGTAAACTATCGGGTTATTATTTTTGTTTTGCTTTATTGTGCCATCGATAGACAGGCAAGAGTGTCTTCAGTACGCTAAGTTTCCGGTGAGGGAAGACAAACTTGGGGTAGTGAAGCAGATCAGGTGACACCACCTCGGCTCTAGTTTCTTCTGGATGAACCCCGCCACCAGGCTGAATGAGTGAGCGAACGTGCGAACGTGCGAATTAACGCAGTCTTACAGACTGGCCCAATTCAGCCTCGGTACACTTTGTTTGCATGAGTTTGAAATATCCTTCATTATTCGGGGGACTGATTATGTGCTACGTGTTAAAATATGTGCAAAATGATGCTTGGATATGCAATGCTTTAATACTGCACACATTCCAGACTCTAACGGAGAAGGCAAAATGTTACAAATATTTCAGTATAGGGCCTTTAATTTTTTTCCGGTTACGTCCAATTTTGCATGTGTATATATACCAATGCATCGTAAGGGAGAAGGAAAGTCTACTGAAATTAAAATTATATTGGAAAAATAAGCGAGGAAAAATTGGTTCTGAATGGATGATCGTCACAAACCGGATACGAACAACCTTGACACGGCCCGTGAATCACGTGAGCACGTGCGATCGACCTGCTTGGCATCCATTTTCCCGCATATTTATTAATCATAGCTTCTCAAGTTTTCCCTGCACAGGGTTTCGCCGGAAACTAAATATGACCCTTCCTGATACTTTTCCCCAACCACGTGAGCGCGTGCAATTCATCTGCTATAGCACCTCCGTTTTTACTCAATTACCAAAAAACGAGACAAAGTGAGTCAAGAAATAAACAACCGCTGCCACTCAAATTCAACCAGATGAATAGGTCGGAGCCTCCAACCAGCTAGCGGCAAGACCTATTCTTGGGAGAACAACGTCTCTCCAACCTCCAGGCATAGAGAACGAGCAGTCGGACAGACAAACGCTCACGCTCACTCACGACCGTTTGCGTCATGGTTTGCATGCACTTACTGGTAGCATAACGATTGCCCTGGAATTCCCTTGGGACAAGTGGCAAAGTTAGCGACGCCGCAGGGCATTCCAGGCCAACTACATTGAATGAATGGACAGACCTATGGAAATTAGTGGGACTGGCTGTGCAATGAAAGAGAACTAGTGGGACAGTAAGGCAATTAAATAAGCTAATAACTGTATATTTCAATTACATAATATTCAACGACAGGCAGATGCAGTGCAATTGAAAGATGAGCGGTTGCTCATGAGGACAAATAATTCAAACTGAAGAACAGAAGTTCCAATAGTTGTGTCATTGAGCAACAGTTACGTCGTCGAACCGAAATTTCCCCATCGGATGCGGTCTCCTGGTCCATACAACAAGCACGTCTTATAATTGGCCCCGTTCCTGTAAAATTACCGCAGCTCGCAGTTAGATTACAATATAAATGAAGAAGAAAGAGGTCACGATAGGCACATCAGTGACATAGAAACTTCACCACCCGCCGACAGCAGTAGGCGCAGAAACTTCACTGCTGGTCCACAGCAGTAGCACAGGAGCATCACCGCTGGTCCACGAAGTTGGCACATAAACTTCCCCGCTGGTCCACAGCAGTAGTGGCACAGAAACTTCACCTATGGCCCAATTGAAATCGTCAATCTTGACCAATCTTGAAGTTGGCAGGCCATCTTGTGTAAGCTTTTGCCCACGCGATGCAGTGGGTGCACAATGGCCAACGCACTCGACGCGTCCTAGAACACAAATATATGACCACCCACGCAATGCACAATCGAATGTTATGCACATAATACGTAAAATCGCTGTTTTGCACTGTATCGCCAACTAACAATGTGCTGTGAGAGCGGGCCCAGCCTACTCTCACAGCACACTACACTACTGGAACGCAGCCAAATTGTCTTCCTTGGTTTTGTTCGGAGCATTTTTACGTCCTCCCCGTTGTTGGCATTGTGATGACATGTGCCACACACCGTGGCAATATTTCTGACTAAGGAGCCCGGCCGGACACCCCCCCCCCGGCCGTACCCCGCGCTTTGTCCACCTCTTCTGGCTGACTAAGCAACCCGGCAGGATATCCCCCACCCCCGGCCGTACCCCGTGCTTTGTCCACCTCTTCTGACTGACTAAGCAGCCCGGCCGGACATCCCCCACCCCCGGCCGTACCCCACGCTTTGTCCACCTCTTCTGACCGACTAAGGAGCCCGGGCTGACATCCCCCACCCCCGGCGTACCCCACGCTTTGTCCACCTCTTCTGACTGACTAAGGAGCCCGTCCGGACACCCCTCCCGCCTGGCCGTACCCCAAGCTTGCTTGGCGTTAGTGTGTCCATGGTGCGGACTCAGCTCCCTCGAATGCTCTTGTTCGGCAGGATTTGTCTGTCGTGAGCCGGCCCGCTTCCTCTATTGCCCACGCTGTTTCACCGAACCAAACACGCACCCGCGGTGCCTGCATGCCCGTCAGCTCATCAGAATGTACACGTCTGCATCGGTGTCTGTGCACGTCTGCATCGGTGTCTGTACACGTCTGCATCGGCGTCTGTGCACGTCTGCATCGGTGTCTGTGCACGTCTGCATCGGTGTCTGTACACGTCTGCATCGGCGTCTGTGCACGTCTGCATCGGTGTCTGTACACGTCTGCATCGGCGTCTGTGCACGTCTGCATTGGTGTCTGTGCACGTCTGCATCGGCGTCTGTGCACGTCTGCATCGGTGTATGTACACGTCTGCATCGGCGTCTGTGCACGTCTGCATCGGTGTCTGTGCACGTCTGCATCGGTGTCTGTGCACGTCTGCATCGGTGTCTGTGCACGTCTGCATCGGTGTCTGTGCACGTCTGCATCGGTGTATGTGCATATACACTACATCCGCGTCTGTGCACGTCCGCATCGGCGTCTGTGCACGTCCGCATCGGCGTCTGTGCATGTCTGCATCGGTGTCTGTGCACGTCTGCATCGGTGTCTGTGCACGTCTGCATCGGTGTATGTGCATATACACTACATCCGCGTCTGTGCACGTCTGCATCGGCGTCTGTGCACTTCTGCATCGGTGTCTGTGCACGTGTGCATCGGTGTATGTGCATATACACTACATCGGTATCTGTGCAAGTCTGCATCGGCGTCTGTGCACGTCTGCATCGGCGTCTGCACACGTCTGCATCGGTGTCTGTGCACGCATGCATCGGTGTCTGTGCACGTGCTGGGATGGGAACGGCACTGTGTGCCGATGCTGATGCTGGGTTGCTTTCCGCCAAATGTTGCGGGCCATTACAGGTAAACGACTTTCCCACCTAAATTGCATACGGTGGAATGGACCGTCCATAGGGACATATGTCGCCTGGAGGGGAGGGATAACTGCCAACCACAAGCGTTGTGTTGTGCCTACAGGACGCCACGACCGGATGACAGCAGCTCAGATGAGTGCAGTGCCCCGATACGTCTCCCTGCAGGAGCAATTGATACGTAGATAGACATTCAGACTACTGTATTGCCTAATTCTAATTGCATTATAATGCACACTTACTTTCATCTACGTAGCTTCCAGAAGTCTTCGAATTGTGCCTCCCTAAATACGTTCCTGGCCTTATTAACCCTAGCACCATGTATTCACGAACGCGATAAGCAGCAGCCTGTCGTTGCTGTGGGTCGCCAGGGTGCGAAACGGGGTCACCAGGGTTTGGAACGAGGTCACCAAGGTGCGAAACGGGGTCACCAGGGTGCGAAACGGGGTCACCGGGGTGCGAAACGAGGTCACCAGGGTGCGAAACGGGTCACCAGGGTGCGAAACTATTTTTTTGGGGTCTTTAGCAGCGACAAAGTGCCATTCGCTAAAGATGAGTTTCGTTAGGAAAGAGTTACGTTAAACCGGCTTATGTAGCGTCCGGTGCACGTGTATGTTAAAGTTGAAGCTCGAGAAAACTCGAAAGGAGAAAAGCCAAGCTGTACGGAGAACGCCTAAGGTAAAAAAAAACAAGCACACAAACTACTAAACCAAGCACAAACCTTCCGTTTCCGCCAAATTGGATCGGTCCCTGCCCGCATATTTGAAGACAACCTATATATGTGTGTTATGCGAGAGCGGAGGGGACGACAGCGTTTAACTTCAGATGAATTGTTCCAGTTTTGTACCATGCAGAAAAGTAAAAAGTAGCTCAAAGAGCTCCGGATGTTCATCGCCACGAAGGGTACGTAAAGGAAGTGGAATATGATAATTCGCGAAGAAAGCGGAATTGGCGCAACGTTCCACATCATATATAGGGCACAGAAGTAAGCAATGCGTGTAAAGAAAATATACGACCTTCAATATACCAGGAGGTGCTGAGTTGACATCAAAAGTAACGTTAAGGATTATACTTTATTGCTCAACGTTTCGGCCAGGGGCCATCGTTTTCTTTACACGCAATGTCTAAAACCCAGGAGCATCTAAGAGCCATTCTTCGCTGTATTAAACGAAGTAAGCAATGTTCAATCGAGTAGTGCACGTCACACACGCGGCAAAGCTGAGGACGGTGAGTTCGATTGAGGAAGTAGTCGTGTGTGGAGATGGTGTGGCCTAGCCGCAAAAGGGCAAGAACCACCCGACTCTTGTGTACCTCTTGTGCTGGTGTGATGATGGTCATTTGGACGGTATGAGTTTAATATGGTGTAAGTGTGAGGTGTTGTGACTCCAGCATGCCGGAAAATATGTTTTGAATAGACTACTAGGGACAGAATATCACTGGGGAGGGGTGTGGGGGTGGGGGGACAAGGGCCGGGTGGGAGGTCAATAGCTCTACGGGCGAGCCCATCCGCTCGCTCGTTGCCAGATATGCCGATGTGGTCGGGGACCCAGAGAAGTGTAAGTTGGAGGTGAGCATGGTTGTCATGATCGAGTTGTCGGATAGCGTGGAGTGTTTGGTGGGTGTATGGCTGCGAAGACGTCAATAGATAAGCGTGAGTCAGCACAGATGATGGTGGGTGTGGTGATGCTGTGTTCAATGATGCATTGGCTATATGACCATTGCAGTCGATGCGCCCTTTAAGCCCAAATAACTAACTAACTAACAATGATGCATTGCAGGCAGGTTAGGACGGCAACTAACTCTGCGTGTAGACCGAATGGTGTGGTGTTGATCGTGTTGGACCGGTGTTGGTCCCACCGCACCGGTCGGCCCCCGTACGGTCCTTGGTACGGAAGCCATCAGCATAGAAGCATTTGTGCCGTGGATGGGCCTCTTAATGTTCGGAAAATTTGAGTTGGCTTTCGATGGAAGATAGTAGATTTTTGTCTTGTCGAAATAGATACTCCAGCTTCGGGTGTTCCATGCGATAAAATTAGTGGGGGGAATTTTGCCGGGGCTACATCCGGGAATCTCAGTACGGGAGCAAGGACGTGGTGTAGAGGAATGGCAATGTTGTGTTTATTTCTATTATAGGTGCGCCGAACGGGTGGGGGTAGATAAAGCAAGAGTGATGGGGTGACTGTGCTGTGTTGCCGTCCTAAAGCGGTTTCTGACGAGTTAAAGTGTTGCGATGTTGGAGACTAGGGAGGTTGTCCTCGGCCCGGGGCCGGTGCTAGGTGTGGTGCAGTGTGTTCCGATAATGAGGCGTAGTGCGTGGTTTTGCATGCGTTCAAGTGATGTGTTGTGTGAGGGGATATTTGATCAAAGATAAGCGCATTGTAGTTCAGGGCTGAGTAAATCAGGGAAATGTACACTTTGTTTAGAGTTGACCTGTCTGCACACCAGCGTAGGTCGGATATGCAGCGTAAGTGATTCAGGTGCTTAGCGCAGCGCTGTTTAATATAAGTAAGATGTGGGTCGAAGTAGAGTCCTTTGTCTAGGACGATGCCGATATTTGTGAAGGTGGTTTGGTGGGGGAAATTTGGTCCCGACAGCTTAGCGGTGGGATAGGTTGAATGTATGTGGCAACACGAGAGAAAAGCATTGTGATGAATTTCGTGGGGGAGATCTGCAGCCCATAAAGGAAGCACCAGGAATCAATATGATTCATGGCGAGCGGCATGATGTGGTTTGCTTTCTCTGCCGATGGGTATGTGTATCAAGTTGCAAATCGTCGGCGTAGATATGATATTTTAGGCAGGGGGAAATTTGATGAAGTTGGTCGAGAGCGTAATTGATCATAACGAGAAAGAGGGTGGGGGACAAAACGCAGCCTTGTGGAAAGCCTTGATCGGGATTGTGGGGCCGGAAGTGGATGTTTGCGCAGCACACTGTGAGTGATCGGTTAGCGAGAAAGTGCGGGATAAAGGTGGCCATTCTGCTCCTGATACCAATTTGGTGTAATTCGATTCAAATAGCAGAAATGTGCATTGACAGAACGGCACCATCAAGGAACATGCCTGTCTATGTTGCTACATTGGGTCGTTCTTGATAGTAATGATAGTAGTGATAGTTCGTGATAGTAGTCGTGATAGACTGGGTATTTCTGACAGAATATATAAAATAATCATTGGGACGCATCATCCGGTTCCAGAACTTTGGTGAGAACGGTTCGGCAAGGACACGCAAGAAGCAGCTGAAGTGAGTCGTATCTGCCCCCGAGCAAACATTCAGCTCGTCGAGTTTCATGCATGCACCCCGTCGAAATTATGCACCTTCGCGATACTATTCTGTGCATGTCGCTGTCGTAGCTGCAACTGACTAATACCGGAGGTTATGACATCGATGTCTTGGCATCTACCTCCATCCATAAATAGGGTGGCCACAATCATGCGAAGACCTCTTGTGCTAATTCTCGAGCTCTAATGAATCTGTTCATGGTGGAACAAAACACATGCAAATTCCAGATCACAGCACTTGAAGCGAACGATTTCTAAATTTTATCGCCATGTAAGGGGCCCTCGTGCTTGCCTTCATTGCCTTCATCACAATCGATCTGCTGTATGATTTTGGGATTCTGACATTTATTGTTTTCTTGCTGTTTGGTCGTGAGCGAATCCTGCAATTAAGCCGTATAAAATTAACAGCCTCATCAAGCGGCACATCTGCTTCTATTGTCTCGGCAATTTGTGTTCAAAGCTTAACAAGAGCAAGCTGTGGCGGCGAGACACTAGCCTCACTGCAAATGTTCCTATAATTGCGCCTTTTATTAGCAAGACCCGAGTGCGAAACATTTGCTTGGGGAATGTATGATTACGACCGCCGCTGTTGTACTTCTAATGACTAGTGTAGCTGTGGTCAGAGGTCACCGGGGGCCACCTGGAGGTCATCGGCGGGGCGGGCGCCAACACCAGTGTAGCAGCGGTCAGAGCTCACCGGGGGCCACCTGGAGGTCATCGGCGGGGCGGGCGTTGACCTCAGTATAGTCGTGGCCAGAGGCAACCGGGGGCCACCTGGAGGCCATCGGCGGGGCAGGCGTTGACATCAGTGTGTCTGTGGCCAGAGGTCACCGGGGACCACCTGGAGGTCATCGGCGGGGCAGGCGTTGACATCAGTGTAGCTGTGGCCAGAGGTCACCGGGGACCACCTGGAGGTCATCGGCGGAGCGGGCGTTGGCATCAGTGTAGCTGTGACCAGAAGCCACCGGGGGCCACCTGGAAGGTCATCGGCGGGGCGGGCGTTCACATCAGTGTAGCTGTGGCCAGAGGTCACCGGGGACCACCTGGAGGTCATCGGCGGGGCGGGCGCCAACTCCAGTGTCGTTGGCAAGCGATAAGTATACAAGGAATTATCGCACAGCCAGAGCGTAATCTCAGCTTTAGATGATCACCACCGTATTTTCGAAGGCGAAGGAATGCATCGTCACCATCTTTTGTGCTACTTAGACTTCTATGCAGGTTTTACTTCAATATGTTTTCCGCTATGATGAAGCTTGTTAAAAAATGCAGGACATTCATATCAATATTTGTCCCGGAGGACGTACATATAAGCATAAGTATAAGCTTGATAGGTAACGACAAGTCCTTTATTTGATAACAAGATGGATCATTGATTTTGTCCTCTTGATAGGAATATATAGAACGATATAAGCAGGGTATATATTTATTGACAATACGAAAATACTGCGGAGGTTTGATAGTCCATGGGAGGTGATATATCACCATGTATAAAAAGACTGCAACTAATGAAGGGAATCGACAGCTAAGTGCAATGCGCGAACAAAACGAACCTTTGAAGTTGATTTTGTATGGGAACTAAGAACGTAGGCACGTGCGTTGGTCGCCATATCAGTATTTGTAGTCGGCATTTAGACGTTCCCGCAGTTCAATCGTCGTCCTGTGTATACAGGCGAGACCAAAGTCAGGCGAGGCCTGTATACACGTCGACCTGTGTATACAGGCGAGACCAAAGTCCCAGTCAGTCCGACGTAAACGTCGACCTGTGTATACAGGCGAGACCAAAGTCAGGCGAGACCTGTATACACGTCGACCTGTGTATACAGGTGAGACCAAAGTCCGAGTCAGTTCGATGTAAACGTCGACCTGTGTATACAGGCGAGACCAAAGTCCGAGTCAGTTCGATGTAAACGGGGGAAATTTATCAACGCCAGCGATTCAGCCCATGGCTGGACAATAGGCTGTTCCTGAATTTTTGGCGTTCAGAATATTTTCCTCTCTACAAAATTACCCTCATTTTTTTACATTTTAAGGTTGATTAAAGCTGATTGGCAGTGAACTGCTCTGGCATAAAGTGCTCAAGATTCACTGAAAAGTGCAAACTGAAATTCTGACGTCACAAGTTGGAAGAAAACGATCCTCTCCGCATTCGATTGCCGATAAATTTTCCTCTCCACATCCAGGATTGCAATGCACAAATCCAACCGTTTTGCTTTTTACTATATTTTATTTAGTGGTAGCAACGTTAGACGTCAGGCGCGATGCTAATGGGGACATCGGGTATCTGCAGTAAAGAAAGAAAACAAGTAGGCTCCTGACGCCATTCAAGAACTCTGAAATATGCGCCCGCGACAAGTGCGCCCGGCTGCTCACTCGTGTGTGCGCGAAGAACATAGTTACAATTTATGAGACTCTGTCTTCATAAAATATGATCCGAAGCACATTTATTAAAGCCAGCTTTTCTTCAGATGTTGTTTCATTGCCACTTGCACTGATGTTGTGGGCATATTGTTACTTTGTGCATTGTCTTGTGTAACTATATTCTGGCATTCATACACCACAGGCGGCGGGCCTCCGGCGGCGTCGCCTTCGGCTCGCCGCCGACCGCCCGCCATTCATGATATGGTGGGACGCGAAACCATTCCCTGAACGTCAATGGGCCGCAACGTCAAGGTTGCAGGCAGATTTTCATATTTGAAACGATAGTCGATGTGTTTGGCATGATTTTCGACACCATTGGGGTTGAGGCCGACAAGGTCCCTCGATATTATTTAAGAACATTACGCTTCTGTGCGTTGATTGGAATGAATGCATCTTGATTGAATGAATTTACACTACCAAATTTTAGAGTGGCAGAGCCGATGTTGCTTCGTATTAAGAAGAGCTAAACCTTCTTTCTTGCCGTACCGCCGCTCGGCAGCCCTACTGTGCAGCAAAGACCTCTGTGCAGCAAATGCTGGCGTCAGACGCGTATCGAGCCATGCGAGAACCTCAATAATACCTGAAAGCTTCATGTCAAATTGTGAAAAACTTCAGGATTAGATATCAATGAAAATATTCGAGTAGGGTATCAAAAGACCGCGTCAGGCGTCATGAGCGGACGAATTACCGGTGGCGCCGCTCTGGTGGTGGGTTTGTGAAGGAATACCACCAGGGTGGGCTTGCTATGGTTAATGCTATATTCTAGTTTCAAGAGGAGGTGCAAGTAATTTCCAGTGGTCAGACTTGAACAACATTGAAGCAAGCTCTCTTAAGATTTGTAGTTCGTCATATTATCAAATCATTTAACCGTGTCACTTTGCCCTTAACGTGAAATAGGAGCAGTTGGCCACTCAACATCTTGTAATATAACTCGTCATACATCTTCTGTGCGATGTGCTGACAATTTCTAATGTTCTTTGCTTAACGAAAATGGAACGTGCTACATTTTAATATCATCTTGAATAACTTCTATTATGGTTTAACCCCGTAATTTTTGCACTTAATTCCAGGATGTGTGTCACAAATTACCACATTGTATTCCCTTAAATTGTATATCAGATGTTCTACATTAGCAAATTTATTTCCAATGATCTCAAATAAACCGGCATAAAATCAGCTGTCAACTCTACTACTCTTATATATATCTCACCCTGCCATTTTCACCTTTCGTCATGAAGCTTTCCGGCATTCCCAGAGGATCGGAAGGGCCTCCGAGCGGCGTCACGACAAAAAGTAAAGTTCCGGCCTTGATCAATACTAAGCAACATCGGCTCTGCCACACCAAAGTGGTGTACTGGAGAAATTCACGGTTGTTGATGCATTCATTATATTCAACGCCCATACGCGTAATGTTCTTAAACAATATCGAGAAAACCTGGCGGCCTCAACAACAGTGGTGGTGGAAATCATGCCAGGCACATCGCCTATCGTTTCAAATATGAAAATATGCCTGTAACTTTGGCGTTGGGGCCCATTAACGTTAAGGGAATGGTTCCACGCCCCGCCATATCCATGCATAACGGGCGGTCGGCGGTGGCCCGCCGTCTATGGTGGAAAATGGTTCCAGAATACAATACGCAAAGTAACAATATGCGTAATATATTACTGTAAGTGGCAGTGAAATTGACGTCTGAAGGCGAGCTAACTTTCATAAATGCACTTCGCATCATATTTTATGGAGACAGAGTCTCATAAATTGCAACTATATTCTTCCCGCACACACTAGTGAGCATCCAGGCGCGCTTGTCGCGGGTACATATTTCAGAGTTCTTGAATGGCATCATGAACCTATCTGTTTTCTTTATTTACTGAAGATCCCCCAGTCCGCATTAACATTGCGTCTGACGCGTAACGTTTTATATCGTTTTTTCCGACCATTCGAAATCAATTTCATAATGTAGAACATCTGATATACAATTTAAATGAAAACAAGGTGATAATAAGACACAGATCCTGGAATTGAGTGCACAAAAAATGACAGGTTGAAAACTTCATGGAAGCTATTCAAGATGATATCAAAATGTAGCAGGTTAGATTTTCGTTCAGTTAAGAACATTCGAAATTGTCAGCGCATTACACAGAAGTTGTATGACGCGTTTTATTGTGAGATGTTGAGTGGCCAATTGCTCCCATGTCACTTTGAGGGCAAAGTGACGGGGTGAAATGATTTGATAATAAGGCAAACTTCACATCATAAGAGAGCATGTTTCAATGTGGTTCCAATTTGACCATCAAAAATTACTCGCATCTCCTGTAGAATCTAGATATGGCATTAATCATAGCAAGCCCACCCTGGTGGTGTTCCTTCACAAAACTGATCACCAGAGCGGCGCCATCAGTATTATGTCCGTTCATGGCTCCTAGCGATGTCATCTGCTAGAGATAAGCTACGTTAAGGAAACGCTGCGTTAAGCCGGCTTATGTGGCATCCGGTATCGGACAAGATATGCATATTGTGATGCACAGATACTCGAGATTGGGGTGTTCATGTGACGTAATCAGAGAAGGGGGATTGTTGTCGGGTGTTACCTGCGGCACATCTTAATCATATTGTAAGAACCAGGTGCAATTCAAGAGCAAATGTTACATCTAGGTGTTACCCTGTCATAGGTGCGCCGACAGGAACGGGGCGACGGGTCGGGCAAGGTGGGCGGTAAGGTGTAATGTCGGGCAAGGTGGGCGGTAAGGTGTAATGTCGGGCAAGGTGGGCGGTAAGGTGTAATGTCGGGCAAGGTGGGCGGTAAGGTGTAATGTCGGGCAAGGTGGGCGGTAAGGTGTAATGTAGGGCAAGGTGGGCGGTAAGGTGTAATGTCGGGCAAGGTGGGCGGTAAGGTGTAATGTAGGGCAAGGTGGGCGGTAAGGTGTAATGTTGGGCAAGGTGGGCGGTAAGGTGTAATGTAGGGCAAGGTGGGCGGGATGATTGTGTTGTGCAATAGTCCTAAAGTGATATTCAAGGAGTTGTGGTGTTCTGCGGTGCTGGAGACTAGGAGCGTCAGCCTAAGCCGGGAGATTAGTGATACGTGCTGTGCGGTGTGCCCCGGTCATGGGGCGTGCTGCGTGCTTTTGCATGCCGCCATGTGATGTGGCGTGTGAGGGGATATATGATGGAATACAACAGCATTGTATTCCCGGATTGAGCGAATCTGGACAATGTTGTTTTTGTGTAGCCGGTCTGCACTCCAGTCCGGATCGGAGATGCAGCACTGTTTAGTACACGCAATATGGGGGCTTAAATCAAGTTCTTTGTAGACAAAGAACATTATTAAAACGAGGACAATTTCAATGCATGTAAAAATGGTTTGGTGGGGAATAATTTGGTCCCGGCAGCGAAGCGGTTTGATGGGTGGAATATGTGTGACAAGCCGAGAGAAAAGCATTGTGGCGGATTTAGTAGGGGATCTGGGGCCCTCAGCGGGAGCACCAAGAATCGATGTGATACATGGTGAGTTGAATAAAATGGTTGGCTTTGTCTGCCAATGAGTGAGTGCACCAAATGGCCAAATCGTCGGCGTAAATATAATATTTTAGACAAAAATGCAGTGGACGTTTCACCATAGGACGTTGGTCGAGAGCGTTGTGCATCATGATAAGACAGAGGGTGGGTAATAAAACGCTGCCTTGTGGGATCCAGCCCGACCAATCAGCCCGCGACTAGCCTCTCAGTCGAACGCTATTGGCTGGGTATGGGCAATCCCCCCACCATGGGTAACTATAACTAGCGAGGATAGATAATAATAAATAAAAAAAACTCATTGGGAAGCTCTCAATGAGTTTGGCAAGAAACATTTGTAGCATGTTATTCCAAGATTCATATCCTAGACCTTAGATCCAAACATTACGGTTTGGACCTCGAATACAAAGATGGCTCTGGGAGTGCCAGTTGGAGTTGATTTCAAATCTGAAAACTGCTTTGGAGCCACAAAGAACAAGTGCATTTTGTTGAAAAACCCAGGAATTCAAGACTCAACTTTTGATTATCTTGAGCAATCATATTCCTAAAATTTGTTGTTTTATTCATTTTTGAGAAATTTGATGTAGACAGGATCGATCACACCCAGAAACGGATACTCAAGAAACGATTGCCAGTAAAAAAAAACTGCACGGGTAAGCCGTAATCCGTTGTTAACATCCTTAGACACTTACATATACAATGCAATACAAATGAAAACGATCTGAGAGATAAGTTTTGCTGTACCTATTGGCCTGACTAAACGAGCAACATTTCATGTTGATATCTTATTCAATTACAACGATCCCTTGAAACTGAAAAAGTAGTTTCGGAGAATAACTAACTGAACTTGGTGTGTTTCGGTGATCTTTGACTACCTGATATCGAACTTTTAACACAACATGCAACATTTAATCATTACTTTTCTAATTTCGGCGATTTTCATCACTGTCGTAAATATTTTACAGAGACAGTCTACCCTACTCTGGAGTGCGTTGGAGCGTTTTATTGGCTAATAACTCTGCAACCAGGTGATCTGGGAAAGTAAGACCTATGCCAAGAGGAAACCTTCTTCCATAAAATATGTTCGCGTGCTCACAGCGGGCCTGCTGGCGCAGGTCTGCCTCCGGCGACATTTTCCTGTATCCTGCAAACTACTGTACAAGTTCTGAACAATCCGGGTTCGCAAAGATGGCAAGGCTAGAAGAACTAATGCGATCACATTCTAGTAACCCGAACACCATCACTTGATATTGAGATGTTTCAATAGAAGATTGAAAGTCGCATTATATGCAAGCATGCGATCACGCTGTCTGTATCAATGCGATTTATTACTAATACGGTCAATGCATCTATTTGTCATCGAGTACATGTCTTCGGTAAACGGGACGTGATTAAATATAGGCAAGACGTTGATTCATATGCCTTTTCTGAGTGATTATATTAAGTGCGTATATATCATACAATTGAGGTGGAAACCAACGCCTCACAAAATCGATTTTGTTCTTTTGTAGGCAGAGTTTTGACTTCGTGAATTCCTGTCCATCAAACGTCATGGCATTCACCTGTAGGCACAGTGTCGTTTCTCACCACACCCGATTCCTGGCATCCTTACCTTCACAATCTTGCCAATATATGGAACTTTTGCATATCAATATTATCTTTCGAACATCATTTTCACAAATTGTTCCGACGTCATCGCAGATTTCGACGTCAACTGCTACCCTCCATCCTACGAAAAAAAATGAATTTCAGTACACTGACATTGAATGTAAGGCTTAGCGCAAAACAGCGCGTTCATTAATGATCCTCTAATGCCTCCAATACTCATAAATGAGACAAATGATAATTTATGTCGAGCATTATTGCAGTGCGTCTCACTCAGCATGTTCCCAGCACGGCTTTCTGGTGTTTTTTTGTGGTGTGTAATTTACTACCATTCTTCCGAAGCCGCATGAAGTATCATGGGTCAGCTGTGCTGCTCACCTTCAGAAATGCTGGTGTTAGTTTTCCACATGCACAGTGACGAAACAGTTGAAATTCGCTCTCTGTATATTGTTCTCGAATCGCGGAAGAAACATTTGCCGATAAATGTCCTTTTTACTGGAAGAACACTATAAATATGCGTTGGTGAACACCGCATTAGGGAACGCTGACCAAAACAATATTAATATATCGGCCTCCACGGTCCAAGTCGATGGTTATGATGTGATGAACGTCGATGTTCTTGTTCTACTCTTGTAATCTGTAAGGTGACACTGACACAATATTCGCATCGAATGGTATTTGTAATGCCAGTGACATTATGACGTAATTGCAAAATCTGGTCACGCCAGATCTGGCCGGTCAAAACTTCCCAAACTACAAACTATGGCATGTTTATCCCGATTGACGTAGCATGAAAGCCGATGAGCTGGCCAACACCCACCTTAGATAGCTCCTGCGTCGACACCCACCTGGGAAGCTTCGTTTCGCGAGTCCTCTGATTTCTCCGATCTCGGGTGGCAGGATCGTATTACCACTTCGCGGTATAAGATGTGCTTGTTCACCGCATGTGTGTAACGTTCAGTCTCTGTGCCAACTCTTTCCTGATGCCCCGGAATTTAACAAGCATTTTGTTCGCTGTGGGTTTAATTATTTCCAGAGGCGGAAATTGTATCCATATAATGCACTGGTTCTAACATCGTTTGAAAGGGGAGTCCTGTCCTGTTATGAGGTATGTCGCTGCTCAGTGCCTTTCCTCAGACTCATACAGTCCCACTGCCCGCCATACAAAGAACACATGCGCTCGTTGGCCAGAAGATCACGTCCAAACAAAACGTCTGCCCAATGACTGTCCACTCTGATTATGATATGTGCATACACGATATACAACTTGGAATATGGTTTTTAGATGCTGCGAGATGCTCCGATATGTGAAGTGCTATTTAAGAAGTAATGTTCGGCCCTTTGACGTGGGTAAACAAGGACAACTGTTGGCCGAACATCCACGTCTGCCGACCACATCACTGGTGGGCTGTTCGGTGAGCCGGCATCTCCAATCGTGGTGTCAGAACAAGTAACATTCGAATGAGTCCAGTAGCCACATGACACGAATTACATCCCGCACGCATTAGCACTCGCAGTGTTTGTGCATGAATGTGCAGAGTTCGATGAACACGCACGTATTGCGCGTACATCGTATGCTACTTACCACACGCACATCGTATGCTGCGTACACGTGCATTATGCGTATGCGCCGATTTAAGCTAACACAAAACTTTCTTAAGGTGATCTTGTATATTTTTCGTATCACTTCATGATTATGTGTACATGTCAGAAATGATAAATTGTTCGTTAGTGATTGCAAACACGTAAACAAATGTCTATGGATATGTTCAATGTGGCTTGATATACTTCTCCGGTATCATGTCTCCTTGGATATTACTAAACATTACTTATTATGCGTATTATGTGCACGCGGTTCAGCTTGTTTGAGTCCTGAAGCAAGAACAGGCTGATCCACGCTGAGATCAGAATGTGTGCAGCCCCTTACACTAGCTTACGTCGGGCGTTCTGTTCCTGTGGGTCAGGAATCGGGAGAAACCATCCAACACGGAATGGTTGGAGCACGTCGGAGCACATTTGATTTTGGAGAGCGCGACGTCGCATGTCCTAGCTGGTGCTGGCGCATGATCCTGAACCACAGTTACTAGAATTGCAATCATGTCCCGCCATCCAGAGCAGTGACATTTGCTTTACGATATGGAAAATTGAACAGGATCGCGGAGTGCCCTGGCAGCATGTGAACCAATCGCCAATAGCAGTGTTCTGCTGGTGCCTGCTGAAACATGGTCAGCGGTATGCATGAAGCTATGCGCAACCAACTATGTCCAGCCACGCGACCAAAGACGCCCAGTCCAAGACGGAAGTGGTCACTGTAGGCGAGCAGCCACGAAACAGTCAAGAGGAAGTGGTACTGTGGCGAGCAGCCACGCGACCAAAGACGCCCAGTCCAAGACGGAAGTGGTCACTGTAGGCGAGCGATGCCCGTGTGGCCAGCCACGCGACCAAAGACGCCCAGTCCAAGACGGAAGTGGTCACTGCAGGCGAGCGATGCCCGTGGCGCAGTATGACCCACGCAGTCGATGCGCACGTAAGCCAAGCCAGCCTCGGCCTGTGCTCGGTCCGGTATTTCAGTACGTCGACCGTCCACAATTCATACGTGACAGGGCCAGCCGTGGCCGACCGGCCTCCGCCCGGGGCCGGGCCGGAGCGGTCGTGACGCGCCGTTCTTACCGGCACCGCTGGCCGCCCCCACCGAGCCGAGCCGTCTTCTCCCCGAGATTAGCTGGGATCGCACTGTTCGCCGCTTTAGCCCGCAGCGAAAAACGTCGCGACACAGGAGTCGCCCGACAAAAAGTTAATAAGATTTATGCGGGCGAATTTGCGCGCGTGAGACGTCTTTCATCTCAAGACGGTCGCGCGGCGCTTTTTGCCTCGGCTTGATGGTCGTCGAACGCTGCCGATGGCAAGGCACGGCAGCCAACATCAGCTGGCACGAAGCTCATTCTAGGCGTGTCGTAATCGGACCCGAGACAGCTTCATCCCAGGTGCGAAAGAGGACACGGGTACTGCTCAAGTATGGATCGGGGAAAGTACGACTGGGCTTGTCAGCAGCTGCTGCCGGTGAAAGCGAATGCGATGTGTCAGACGGCTTCGCCACGGACAATGGGATGCCAGCGATGAGAATGCTCCCCTGTGCAGTGCAGCATATTTTCGTTCGAGTACGTCTTGGAGACATAATTTCTCAACCTAAAGCAGTGAACTTGGTTTAGTTAATCAAATTATCCATAGCCTGCAGCGAATGGGTGTGTGGGGGGGGGGGGGGGGGGGGGGGGGGGGGGTGCACTCTCCCTTTCCCCGGTCAGGTTTTTAGCTTGAGGGGCGCCAATCCGTTTGAGGTAGCGCTCGGAAATTTCAAATAGGTGATGATGCATCTTTGGTGCATATGGTGATGCAAAGAAGAAATCAGCGCCGTGTTAAATCGTTGAGATATAACGTCATTATTGATGACATATCGGGGGAATTTGTGTTAAAACTACGGTTATATAGCACACAACAGTATTCACATCATCCTATCGCATCGCCATTTCTGAACTAATGCTCATCATTCTGTACAATTGGATGCTTGATTACTCAAACATAGCAAAGAGGCGAGTCTTCGATCTTTCGCACTCGACATAAGGCTATTGCCTTTTCAATGTAGCAACATATCTTTGAACTATGTTGCAATTTTAGGCTCTATTCACTTAGCTTTTTGAAGCGTAACTTCAAGGAATTACGCGTATCCGTCTGTCATGCCCACGACAGCCCATCACGGAGTTCTGGTCATGTGAAGTCACTCACTCGCGCTGGCTTTGGACAAATTGTCACCTTCGCAGGGCACGGGAGAGTGTTGGTACCGTGGACTGCCAATCCCAGACAGAGGAGGGTAGAGAAACAAAGCAAAAACCAGCATGTAGCTTGCTGTAGCACCCTCACGACCCACACCAAGCATGACACTGTGTGGTCATCGGATGATCTCTAGTCCGAGATCAAAGGTCAGATGTTTGTCACAAGTAGAGGACTTTGGCGAGTTATAGCACATTTTTACAAATATATTTCACGTATGCGCGCAAATGCGTACAAAGGTATTCATCTAATCTTTCCAGTATAATGACGTCTCGCGCGTAGCACTATGCACCATAAGGAAGATGCCATACAGGACAAAGCTTTGATCCAATTTTCGGAATATAGCAACGCATTTCAATGTTTCATTTTCCTGGGTTCAAAATGTTCGCAACATTCAAGTTTCACACCCGAAATCGGTGCATGACCACTGCAGTCGATGCGGCCGTAAACTGAAACACCGGAAGTCACCTAGAGTCCTCCCAATTACGACAAATGTTATCCGAGGTCTTTTAGGCCAGTGACCTTGGATGACCTCGATCCTTGGATGACCTTGGTTGGTCGCTTACACGAGGAATGTGAGCTCGGTGTCACGTTGAGCCATAATCCTGACACAAGTACATGGACCCTTTTAATGCAGCGCAAGGTCATTTCACCACATTGCAAATATTCGGCTCCGTGCACTTATGACGAGCCTGAACTGTCGTTTGATCACACTTACGTTGCTAAATGTTTAAAATATATGGTAGGTTATGTCACCGCTACACGCCCACGTCCTGCACTTTGACCTGCCCTGGGGATCACCTGAGGGTTTGATCATGATGTACGGAATGCCAACCGATAAGGCACGCCCGTAGCGGCATGCCCACGCCCACTTTGTTGGCTTTTGCATGACTTACTGGACTTGATGGCGCTTTTCAGCCGAAAAATATCTAATTTAGTCGAAATGTTTCTAATTGAGCTGACCTAGGGATCAATGGTTGATTTCACGTAGTAATGTTAGTTGGCATTGGATAGAAGGGGCCGCGTTAGCTGAGTTGGTAGAGCGTCGGACTCTTGATCGCAAGATTGTGGTTCGAATCTCACAACCGACGGAATTTACCGAGTCCACCCGCGACCAATCGGCGTGAGAGGCTGGCGACGCTATATAACCTAGCGGTTGAATGCGTCGTAAAAGAACCCAAGGTTCTTCGATATAACTTGTTGCTAAACATATGCTGGTTTTGTTTCATGAACCTAGCTCAATTAAGGACAGCATGGCGAGGGAGGTGACAATTTCGCTCTCTGCAAGACAAGATGGCGATATGGCGATGGGGGTGGCAATCTCCCTACTGTAGGGCGAAATTGCGAGGAAGGTAACGATCTCGCTCTCGGGAGGGAAAAATGGCGAAATGCTCTATTTAGGCGAGGACTAAACCACCTGAACAAACGGTATTACTAGTCCAAATGTCATCCGTTGCGTTCAAGTATCAGCTAAATGAAAAACAAACACTGCCATTGGCACAATTACAAAGCAATGCAATGAAGCATTCGAAATTACACATTAGGCTTTTCTTAGCTCTAACATCATTGCCAGTACTTTCTTTAAAGGGAAGTACGAGCATCTCTTACTTGCATTATTTGTTTATATATTTTGTCGGTTGAACGTACCATGAAGAAATCACATAAAAAGAAGCTAATGTAATCAAGAGCAGATGCGTATTGCCTTGGTGAGAGAGTACGAGACCGGTATTAATGCTAACATATTTAATCCGCGAACATTTTTTTCCCATTTTTCTCGCTGAGTAAGTCGACTAGATGCAAAACTGAAAACACGAGTGAACTGGAAATAGTGATGGGGAGGGGTGGGTAGTAGACCTCACAGGGTGAAAGCTGTCCCCTCCCCATGGCGCCACCCTCCCCAGACCACCAGCGCTGGTGGTGATTCTATGGTCATCAAAGTCAAACACCACGAACTCCGTCGGGGTTCCGTTGACCAGATTGGTCCACTGGCCTGGCGCTTGGCCCATGGGCTTGGCTGATGATTAGCTTTTAGTGGATCATTGCATCGTCTCGTTCACAGCCCACAGGATTCCCATGGCAAAAGGACGAGCATTAACCTGCTTGCTGTGTCGTGGCAGCGTTTGTATAGCGCAAGCATCCATCCACTAAGCGTATTAAATGCGGATACGAGCTTGGCATGTAGATGGCTGGCGGTATCGTTTCATCAGTGGCGCGCACTTCAGAGCCAAAATGCCCGCACGATTATCACCGTCATTGACCGAGTAATAACTGCAGCGATTCATATAGTTCTTGACAGAGAAAAATGGCAAACTGTTTGGTCGGTGAGTTGTGTTCGTCACGCCTTTGTGCCGTATTGGAACATCCGAACGACGTTTCATTGATATGCAGCACCATGTGCAACGTATGGACATTAGTTCTGTATTACGGACAGCGCACTTGATCAGCGTGCTCTTCTGTTCACACCCCGTTGCCATTTACATGATGAAGCTCAGTATACAATGTCTCAATCGACCCATTACTCAGCTGCTCTGAACTGGTCGATGGGTTCGGTACAAGACCTTTAACCTTCCAAGTCTGCATGGTACTCCACATGCCACATGGGTCTCGACACAGTTTGTTCGGTTCAGTCCTAAGTCATGTTTGCTATGAGGTGTATCAGGTCATGGTATGCACTATTTTCTTGCAAAGCTTCGTTCATCGGCCAACTAATTTGTTAAAGTAAGAGCTGTCGCTTCCCAGGCAGACGAAAAACGATGCATTCTGTGCGATGTGTCTCGGTTTACCAAGATTGACCTTGCCTAGGACATTCACTTTTCAGAGTGTGAAATGACCTGCCATTCATGGTTATTGCTGTGCCTACCTATATGTCATGCATGGCTATTGCTGTGCCTACCTACCTGCCATACTTGGTTGCTGCTGTGCCATATCTACCCGCGGTACTTGGTTGTTGCTCTGCCTACCTAGCTGCCATTCTTGGTCGTTGTGGGCCCAATATATATCGATATGGAGGCGAATTATTCATCCCCAGCGGGCCCTTAGTCCTCATAGCCCACCAGATGCGAGTCGGCTCTGGGGGATAGGGAAAGGGAGGTAAATTGTTCGGCTGCGAGACTGGTATATTGTTATGCTGACATGCTTCACCCTGGTCTTCTTCACATTCTTCATGTTCTGGATGCTATGTGCTCCCTCTTTCTCTCGTCCAGCGTAAAAAACGGTGATAGTTTTCTAGAGATTATAACTCTTTGACCTGAGCTTGGTCGATTACCTGACTTGACCTGAGGTTGAAACTTTCACATCAGACGCAAAAAAAGACGAAGGAAAGGGCACTGAAAATATTGCGGTGCTGCGCGCCGCCGTGTTTTCTCAATCCCGGAGAAACCTTAGGGGGATGACCCCCGGGTTAGTGAGTTCTAGCAGTCCCAACATATGGCCAATGCACAAAAATAGCTCAGCTGTCTTGAACGATTCGGGATTTGCTGATGTTCACCGTCCATCGTATGTATCTACGGATATTTGACATTAAAATGTATCTTGAAGCAGTTATTGAAATTGGGCAGTTAGAGACGAATTCAAATTGAAGTTTCCATTCCCATTAGTTTTGTTTAAATCATGGCCACCAGTCATGACCCGTTTGGCCCTCGCCACCTTGGCTCTGCCACTGCCCCAACAGTGTAGCCAATGGAAACGGGATTCCGAGCACCAGCTTCCTCTTTCGTTCCAGGGGACCTCTCAGGCACCGGCAACCTCTTAGGCTCCAGGAGTCCTATGCAACTTCAAAAGTTCCTGTCAAGCTTCAGATCGATCTCCAGCATCTCTTGTTGCGAGACGTAAACGGGCCGTGGAAAGGCCCAATGGGGCCCTGCAAGCGAGGCGCCTATCGTGGGCACCTGAGGGACGCGAAAGTTATTATAAGGCCCAAAAAGAGCACATACAAGGTCTTTGGTTCCAAGCACGCCATCTAGTAGGTTTTTATGGAAGCTGCAAAAACAGTGGTGTAAATATAGACTGTTTTGAAAATGGGGGGGGGGGGTAGAACTTTGCAAAAATCTGTCTTCGTCACAGCCTGGGCCACACCAACTTTGAAAACCATTCTCCACCCATGTAACTACTTATCATACTGCGATCATACTGTGACAGTCCATAGAAGTTTGTATCACATATAAGGAGCATGTTTGCAATATTGGTTGCGTGTCAGTCGATCTCGAATCGTTCAAACCAGCACAGAACACCGACGCTTCTGTGACAACCGCAACATAGAACATCACACAGACATACAACAATTGTACGGTCGTGGTAACACACATGGAAGTGTGGACAAGGGAGAACCAACAACATTCGGTCGAAGAGACATAGCAGGAGCAAAAGCAGACAGTCAGTGTGCTGGGAGGGGAAAGGCTAGTGGTGGTGGCAGTGGGGGGGGGGGGCGACCCAGACGAGACGACGCGTCTGGGTATTCTGGCGGCATATTTCCCCATTGACGGCTGATCGGCTGCGACAGTGTCACAATGGCCGAGACGTGTTTATTTCCGTTGCCGGCTGGCACGGGTGGCGTAGTTGTCCGGCGGGCACGGGGAGCGTCGTTGTCTGGCGGCGGGCCGTGCCAAATGTCCGCTCCGCCGCCTGGCCGGACACACGCTGTCCGGAGGACGGACACACGCTGTCCGGAGGACGGACACACGCTGTCCGGAGGACGGACACACGTTGTCCGGAGGACGGACACACGCTGTCCGGAGGCCGGACACACGCTGTCCGGAGGCCGGACACACGCTGTCCCGAGGACGGACACATTCCGTCTGGCGGCCGGACACACGTCCGGCGCCGGGCCGCGACAGATGCCCGCTCCGCTGCCGGGCCGCTGTCCGGAGGCCGGGCCGCTGTCCGGAGGCCGGGCCGCTGTCCGGAGGCCGGACACACGTTGCCTTGTGGCCGGGCGCACGCTGTCCGGAGACCGACACGGACGCCGCGGCTGAGTCAGCGTGCATTTTGCGACTCGACTTGGCCGCTCCGACGAGAAACGGAAGCGAACCGACGGAACTGACCCAAGCGGAAATGGGCCAGCTTGCCTCTCGAGCTTCACACTTGGTGCCACCGCTGGGGTTCACATTTTCCGGCGTCTTCGTTCGAGTTTGATGCGAAGCTGCAAGGGAAAGTAAAATCACCGATCGCTTTGATGACCCGTTTCTTCCTCTCCACACCATCCACATTGCAAATATGTTCTTTATCCTTTCATGATATTGGCGAAACTCAAGCACTAAAACATTGTATTTGAAACGCTTCGGGAGTTGGCATGTTAATGTTCGCAAATGAATCAACTTCAGCAGTGCTCACTGTCGGATCTGGCCCACCGGTTTGGATGGGAGGGGGGATTCGGAATTAATTCTCTCCCATTGTCCAAATATTTGTGTTATGGTATCTTGATAAGTCAGCTCGCGCTGCTAGACTTGCCCCTGTAAAAAAAACCTTTGAAACGTTCTATTTTCCAATGTCACACGCATTTCAGTGAATAACACCTAGTCGTGACCACGTGAACGTCCGTGCACGTGTACTCCCCTGGCGCATTTATGTCACTCGCCACGTTTAGTGCGTTTCTGTAGTTCATGCGGCTTCAGCTAGGTCACTTAAGTTTGAAAATTGCCGCCATACTATGGTCTTATGCCATACTTGACGTCATAGAATGCATGGTATCGTGGTTCATCTTATCTTACCGTAGTTCTTCTTATATTACTTATCTTCCTCCCACATTTTTTGGTGGAAAAGGAATCCGGATACCTCTCTGAGCATTGATGTATGTACCTCATCTTTTTGTTTCAATATGCTCACATTCGGCTACTGATTTTCGGTATTCTTTGTATGGCTCGTTGCGCTTTTCTTCGTTTATTGATATGTTTTAGGGTCTAAGCGCAATTTTTTAGTCCCCAGCGCGTTATTGAGACTCTACGTGTTGCTTTCCCTCTATATTGTTGTGGACTGCCGATGTGTTGAGGTATGGGCGCATTTTCGAACCTCCCTATGTGTTTTTGCTGCCGCGGCGCGTTTTTATGACCATGCCACTTCTTGCGGGCGCCGGCTGTTTTTGAGGTGCTCATCCCGTCTTTGTCGGCACGGTGTGTTTTGAGGGTCCAAGCCCATTTTGAGGATATCCGGCATATTTTAGTGGGCTCTCAGTGTGCTTATTTAGGGCCCCAGTGCATGTTGTAAAGCTCGGACGTTTTCGCCCGGGACCCCATGCGTTTCGTAGGCTTCTGGTAGGTTCCAGGTTCCTAGTGGCCTTAAGGACACCGCCGGATGTGTTCATAACCCCAGACGAAAATATTTGGGCCCTGCACGGCATTTTTGGAGCTCCAGTACGATGTTTTTTTGGGGGGGGGGGGCGCATGTAATTTTCGGAGGATCCGGCGCGATTTGTCGGGGTTCCGGTGCGATTTATTTGGATCAGGCTGGAGTTTTCGGGGCTCCGACGCGATTTTGTAAGGTCGATGCTATATTTTTTTTGCGGGAGCTATTCTGAATTTGTCTGAGCTGTGTCGCTATGCCGGCGCAATTGTTGGATCCTGACGCAATTTGTTTTGCTGGACTTCCGAACGTCTTTTTGGATATTGGTGCAAATATGTGGCTCTAGATCGATGGTCTAGGCCCTCGATGATTTTATGGATCCTGCTTAATTTGCTGAAGCCCAAGATCAGTTTTGTCGGGTCCCGTTGCGATTTTTGGGAAGCCCGCTATATTGATCTATTTAGGCGATTTTTGGGGCTCCGATGCAATTTGTTCGGAACTCCGGTGACATTTTTGGGACCCTGGCGGACGTCTTCGGAGCTCTGACACCAATTGCGGGCCCCCCATGCGAATTTTCCGGGCTCGATGCGATTTACCCGGGACCTATTCTGATTTGTTTTCTTAGCTCGGGTTGCTTTTCCGTGTTTCGGTTCGACTTATGGGCCCCGGCTCGTTTTTGTGGGCAACCTGCACAACTCTCTCGGAAACCCTGCACGTTTTTGCGGAGTCCTACGCGATTTTGTAGGCCCCTGGCGCGATATTTGGGACTCTATACCGATCATTCTGGCCAGGATTCATTTTTTCGGGGTCCTTGCTTAATTATGCGGCTTCTCAGCTTGATTTCATTCGAGTCCCCATTCCATTTCGGGGCACCAGCGGGATTTTTACGAGCCCGAGCAACATGGTAACGACGAAGCATATATATATATATATATATATATATATATATATATATATATATATGCATGTGCATGTGCATGCACATGTACATGTGCATGTGTATGTGTATGTGTATGTGTTTGTGCATGCGTATGCATATGTATATGTATATGTACATATATATATATATATATATATATATATATATATATATATATATATATATATATATATATATATATATATATATAGCCATCTCTCGAAGCTAGGTTGGTGCTTTCGTGTGCTTTCAACCAATAATATGATCACCGCATTCGAGAGGCCTGGACCTTCCTTGACGTGAAAACGAATTAATTAAACAAATCCAGGCTATCATATGCACAGCGAGAACCGAGTCATGCAGCGATAGGGGACGGCCTGCGGCGAACTGACCTAGCGTCCCTGATCCTGGGACGGTACACACGTGTTGCCGCCTCTGCTTCCCGCCGCGCTGTGCATGCGACATGGTGGAACTGTGTCCATTGCTCTTCTTCGTCGCTGGTCGTGTGGTGCATGCCTGACTGTTCTGCATCAGTCTGCTATTACTCCATGGTTTCGACAATGCTACTGAGTAAATAACCTTGGCCGCCTTTATCTTCACAGATCATGTGCAGGATAAATAGACATGTGAGGACATGACTTTGTCATCCGCCAAAGGACATTATAAATTGTATGATCTTAACTCCCGCTTTCGACCGATAAGTATGTATGCATTTATGATGAGTCCTTAGCTCGTGACCGCACATCTTCGTCACAACATGTTTCAGCTTGCAGCCTTCCTTATCCATTATGACATTGTCCTTCTCGGCGCGGTACGCCATCCATCGAATGCGCTATACCTTCGCCAATGTTGACCCGAGATGTCGCTAACCGCTCCCCATTTGGCCGACGATTTCTAAACGCTCCCGCGGACCGCGCCTTCTGCCGAGGACACACGTCGCCAGCAGCACTCCTCGGCGGTGCCGTCACCGTATGTGACGTCATCGGTCGTGACGTGCGCGGCGATTAAGCCGATGGGCGGGACATCCATTGATAATGCACGGTCGACTGCGGTTTGCAAACGTCTGTGGGCTGGCGTCGAGAAGACTGGCGCTGTTTGGCGTGACATGGACACGGCCGCCGCGGGTGACCCCGGGTCAGGCCGGGTCACAGGGCTCGCCGAGGTCGGTCGGTGTCGGTCGGTGGTGGTGGATGGCGCGGTGGTGAGAAGCCCGTCACGTCCCCCTGCGGGTCTCGTGCGAAACCAGAGCTGCGGCGCTGGATGCGTGGCGAGGAAGCGGCAATGCCGCCAGGCTCCGTCTATTTATCTGTTTATTTATTTATGTCACAAAATCATCCCGTTATACAGCCAAAGTTATGCGGGATATTCTCGATTCTGAACAGAGGCGCAGCGAAAGAGGCTGCCCCGCCCCTCCCCCCCCACCCCCAAGCACCCAAAATATTCCAGATGAACGAGAAATTTTGGATATTTTTTTACCACGCAAGACCATACATTTTCGTCGCGCTTCACGCGCCAGAAGCGTTCTCCGTTTCATCACGTTGCTTTTAGTCGGGCCCCTCTTAGAAATATCCTGGCTACTCCACATATGCTGAGTCAAACAGTACGAACATTAAAATTATATCGGAATATTCATACATCGCAGATACAAAATATATGCCACAAATGCAAGTATTGATACACTACGCAGAGGTTATTTTCCCTGGGTTATTCGCTATTTGAGATAATGAAGTACCTCTTGTGGACAGATTTGTGTGGTCAGGAATTTAGCAACTCACCTGACTTATTTCCATAGGTCAATGGCTTTCGCAAGGCTATTCAATGCCATTCTATTTATGTGAATAACTGACCATCTTAACATGTGAGGTCAAGTTAACGACCGGGGAGGTC
Organism: Ashinkailepas kermadecensis; assembly: GCA_034440615.1. Lineage (NCBI taxonomy): Eukaryota > Metazoa > Arthropoda > Thecostraca > Neolepadidae > Ashinkailepas > Ashinkailepas kermadecensis. The sequence continues at coordinate 151,065 of JAOTOM010003958.1, read as the reverse complement.
AGTCAATGACAAGAATTATCAAATCGTGTATGAATCACGAGATCTCGTAACGTGTAGCAAGCTAGATTTTGCTTCATGTCGCTAGCCCAATTCGTTTGTAATCGCTCGCGGGCTTGCAACACCCACCCCGTCCCCACCCCGCCCCCTCCACCGTGCACTGGGGAGGATGTCTGTGCATGGACGAGGGCTACTGTCTGCTATTATTAATGCGCACACATCATAATGTGGCAGTCTGGTGTGGCAACATGACGTAGCATTGCAAAGTGCTGGTGTGATAGTCCTTGAAACACCCTGATCCGACTGTGCAGGCACTGCCATTGATACACAACACATCATGGTACCATCATGTATCTGCACATTATGATGTGGCAGTATGGTGTCACGAATATCAACACATAGTGCCAACATGTATCGGCACGGCATGATGTGACAGTATGGTGTCACATACACACACACACACACACATACACACATACACACACACACACACATACACACACACACACACACACACACACACACACACACACACATCAACACATCATGGTGCCATCATGTATCGGCACAGTCCGATGTGGCAGTATGGTGCCACACCCTGATGTGCCAGTATGGTGTCACACCATGATGTGGCAGTATGGTGCCACACCATTATGTGGCAGCATGGTGTCACACCCTGATGTGACACTATTGTGTCACACCATGATGTGGCAGTATTGTGTCAAACCATGATGTGGCAGTATGGTGCCACACCATGATGTGGCAGCATGGTGTCACACCCTGATTTGACACTATTCCACACCCTATGTGACACTGTCACACCCCATGTGGCAGTATGGTGTCACACCATGATGTGCAGTATGTGCCACACCATGATGTGGCAGTATGGTGTCACACCCTGATGTGGCACTTGTGCCACACCCTATGTGACACTGTCACACCCCGATGTGGCAGTATGGTGTCACACCATGATGTGGCAGTATGGTGCCACACCATTATGTGGCAGCATGGTGTCACACCCGATGTGATACTATTGTGTCACACCATGATGTGGCAGTATTGTGTCAAACCATGATGTGGCAGTATGGTGCCACACCATGATGTGGCAGTATGGTGCCACACCCTGATGTGCCAGTATGATGTCACACCATGATGAGGCAGTATGGTGCCAAACCATTATGTGGCAGCATGGTGTCACACCCTGATGTGACACTATTGTGTCACACCATGATGTGGCAGTATTGTGTCAAACCATGATGTGGCAGTATGGTGCCACACCATGATGTGGCAGCATGGTGTCACACCCTGATGTGACACTATTGTGCCACACCCTGATGTGACACTGTCACACCCCGATGTGGCAGTATGGTGTCACACCATGATGTGGCAGTATGGTGCCACACCATGATGTGGCAGTATGGTGTCACACCCTGATGTGACACTGTGGTGCCACACCCTGATGTGACACTGTCACACCCCGATGTGGCAGTATGGTGTCACACCATGATGTGGCAGTATGGTGCCACACCATTATGTGGCAGCATGGTGTCACACCCTGATGTGATACTATTGTGCCACACTCTGATGTGGCAGTATGGCGAGCTACTGCTATGCCAGTTCACGTTGTAGTGTGACGCGTGGCCGTGTGACGTCACAGCCAATACCGGCTGGAGCGTGCTCCGGCGGTCACCCAAGGGTCACACTGTCAGCGGGGTGACTGCTGTCGGAGGGTGCCAGCCTGCTGCCGTGTAGGGTAGACTCACTAAGTGTCCGGTGGTCACCCAAGGGTCACACTGTCAGCGGGGTGACTGCTGTCGGAGGGTGCCAGCCTGCTGCCGTGTAGGGTAGACTCACTAAGTGTCCGGTGGTCACCCAAGGGTCACACTGTCAGCGGGGCGACTGCTGTCGGAGGGTGCCCGCCTGCTGCCGTGTAGGGTAGACTCATTAAGTGTCCGGTGGTCACCCAAGGGTCACACTGTCAGCGGGGTGACTGCTGTCGGAGGGTGCCAGCCTGCTGCCGTGTAGGGTAGACTCACTAAGTGTCCGGTGGTCACCCAAGGGTCATACTGTCAGCAGGGTGACTGCTGTCGGAGGGTGCCCGTCTGCTGCCGTGTAGGGTAGACTCACTAAGTGTCCGGTGGTCACCCAAGGGTCACACTGTCAGCGGGGTGACTGCTGTCGGAAGGTGCCCGCCTGCTGCCGTGTAGGGTAGACTCATTAAGTGTCCGGTGGTCACCCAAGGGTCACACTGTCAGCGGGGTGACTGCTGTCGGAGGGTGCCAGCCTGCTGCCGTGTAGGGTAGACTCACTAAGTGTCCGGTGGTCACCCAAGGGTCACACTGTCAGCAGGGTGACTGCTGTCGGAGGGTGCCAGCCTGCTGCCGTGTAAGGTAGACTCACTAAGTGTCCGGTGGTCACCCAAGGGTCACACTGTCAGCGGGGTGACTGCTGTCGGAGGTACCAGCCTGCTGCCGTGTAGGGTAGACTCACTAAGTGTCCGGTGGTCACCCAAGGGTCACACTGTCAACGGGGTGACTGCTGTCGGAGGGTGCCAGCCTGCTGGCGTGTAGGGTAGACTCACTAAGTGTCCGGTGGTCACCCAAGGGTCACACTGTCAGCGGGGTGACTGCTGTCGGAGGTACCAGCCTGCTGCCGTGTAGGGTAGACTCACTAAGTGTCCGGTGGTCACCCAAGGGTCATACTGTCAACGGGGCGACTGCTGTTGGAGGGTGCCCGCCTGCTGCCGTGTAGGGTAGACTCACTAAGTGTCCGGTGGTCACCCAAGGGTCACACTGTCAACGGGGCGACTGCTGTCGGAGGGTGCCAGCCTGCTGCCGTGTAGGGTAGACTCACTAAGTGTCCGGTGGTCACCCAAGGGTCACACTGTCAGCGGGGTGACTGCTGTCGGAGGGTGCCAGCCTGCTGCCGTGTAGGGTAGACTCACTAAGTGTCCGGTGGTCACCCAAGGGTCATACTATCAGCGGAGTGACTGCTGTCGGAGGGTGCCAGCCTGCTGCCGTGTAGGGTAGACTCACTAAGTGTCCGGTGGTCACCCAAGGGTCACACTGTCAGCAGGGTGACTGCTGTCGGAGGGTGCCCGCCTGCTGCCGTGTAGGGTAGACTCACTAAGTGTCCGGTGGTCACCCAAGGGTCACACTGTCAGCGGGGTGACTGCTGTCGGAGGGTGCCAGCCTGCTGCCGTGTAGGGTAGACTCACTAAGTGTCCGGTGGTCACCCAAGGGTCACACTGTCAACGGGGTGACTGCTGTCGGAGGGTGCCAGCCTGCTGCCGTGTAGGGTAGACTCACTAAGTGTCCGGTGGTCACCCAAGGGTCACACTGTCAGCAGGGTGACTGCTGTCGGAGGGTACCAACCTGCTGCCGTGTAGGGTAGACTCATTAAGTGTCCGACGGTCATCCAAGGGTCTCACTGTCAGCGGGGTGACTGCTGTCGGAGGGTGCCAGCCTGCTGCCGGAGGGTGCCAGCCTGCTGCCGTGTAGGGTAGACTCATTAAGTGTCCGGTGGTCACCCAAGGGTCATACTGTCAGCGGGGTGACTGCTGTCGGAGGGTGCCAGCCTGCTGCTGTGTAGGGTAGACTCACTAAGTGTCCGGTGGTCACCCAAGGGTCACACTGTCAGCAGGGTGACTGCTGTCGGAGGGTACCAACCTGCTGCCGTGTAGGGTAGACTCATTAAGTGTCCGACGGTCATCCAAGGGTCTCACTGTCAGCGGGGTGACTGCTGTCGGAGGGTGCCAGCCTGCTGCCGGAGGGTGCCAGCCTGCTGCCGTGTAGGGTAGACTCATTAAGTGTCCGGTGGTCACCCAAGGGTCACACTGTCAGCGGGGCGACTGCTGTCGGAGGGTGCCAGCCTGCTGCCGTGTAGGGTAGACTCACTAAGTGTCCGGTGGTCACCCAAGGGTCATACTGTCAGTGGGGTGACTGCTGTCGGAGGGTGCCAGCCTGCTGCCGTGTAGGGTAGACTCATTAAGTGTACGTCGGTCACCCAAGGGTCATACTGTCAGCGGGGTGACTGCTGTCGGAGGGTGCCCGCCTGCTGCCGTGTAGGGTAGACTCACTAAGTGTCCGGTGGTCACCCAAGGGTCACACTGTCAGCGGGGTGACTGCTGCCGGAGGGTGCCAGCCTGCTGCCGTGTAGGGTAGACTCATTAAGTGTCCGGTGGTCACCCAAGGGTCACACTGTCAGCAGGGTGACTGTTGTCGGAGGGTGCCCGCCTGCTGCCGTGTAGGGTAGACTCACTAAGTGTCCGGTGGTCACCCAAGGGTCACACTGTCAGCGGGGTGACTGCTGTCGGAGGGTGCCAGCCTGCTGCCGTGTAGGGTAGACTCATTAAGTGTCCGGTGGTCACCCAAGGGTCTCACTGTCAGCGGGGTGACTGCTGTCGGAGGGTGCCAGCCTGCTGCCGTGTAGGGTAGACTCACTAAGTGTCCGGTGGTCACCCAAGGGTCACACTGTCAGCGGGGTGACTGCTGTCGGAGGGTGCCCGTCTGCTGCCGTGTAGGGTAGACTCACTAAGTGTCCGGTGGTCACCCAAGGGTCACACTGTCAGCGGGGTGACTGCTGTCGGAGGGTGCCAGCCTGCTGCCGTGTAGGGTAGACTCACTAAGTGTCCGGTGGTCACCCAAGGGTCACACTGTCAGCGGGGTGACTGCTGTCGGAGGGTGCCAGCCTGCTGCCGTGTAGGGTAGACTCACTAAGTGTCCGGTGGTCACCCAAGGGTCACACTGTCAACGGGGTGACTGCTGTCGGAGGGTGCCAGCCTGCTGCCGTGTAGGGTAGACTCACTAAGTGTCCGGTGGTCACCCAAGGGTCACACTGTCAGCGGGGTGACTGCTGTCGGAGGGTGCCAGCCTGCTGCCGTGTAGGGTAGACTCACTAAGTGTCCAGCGGTCGCGCAATCCAACCTGCGGCGACTCTAGATGAGTTGCAGAGTGACTCGGTCTGTGTGACCTACACGCGGTTGCCCTCGCCCCTCTGTCGTCCGGGTTGGTCAGTCTGGCATTCGTCTGGTCAGTCCCGCCCCTTCTAACCTGTTGCAACCTCCACGCGGTAGTTATGACCCTCTTCGATCGCTGCGACCGCCAAGCGGTTTCGGCGCCACGACTTGTGTTACTTCCACGCGGAGCCTGTGACCCTCGTCCTACTTTGATGATCTTGGCGTGCCATTAGTCAGCCGTAGCCGCGCCGCGTGACCCGCACGTGATACTTGGAGCGCGTAATCGTGTCGTGTGTCGTCACCACGTACCACAGATCACCCCGACCCAACCGGGACGACCTTCACACGTGAACTGGCGCTGACCACCACCGCCTGATCTGCATTGTCTGCACAGCTACCTCCCATCCACAGTGCGCTCTAGCTAACCGCGTGCAGCATCGTAACCGGGTCTACATCGCAGCGAATTGCCGACATTAAGAACAGCGTGGCGGCGGCAGTTTCATCAAAAGAAGAAATGCAGCAGGACGATGACCTCGAATCGCAGTGGGCGCGAAGTAGGTGCCGCCGAGAGAATGTGATTTCGATGGTGAGTGCATGGACACGGGGCAAAAGGCTAGATATTTGGCTCGCAGACCACCAGTCGTAAGTGACGACTGACTGTCAGCAGAACTGTCACCTACCAATTGTGGAATATAGTGAGACCACTTATACAGGCCACACCTCTAATGACAAGTGACGACTGACTCAGTATAACTGTCACCTATCAATTGTGAAATATAGTGAGACCACTTATACAGGTCACATATCTGATGACAAGTGACGGCTGACTCAGTAAAACTGTCACCTACCTGTTGTGGAATATAGCGAGACCACTTATACAGGTAACATATCTGATGACAAGTAACGACTGACTCAGTAAAACTGTCACCTACCTGTTGTGGAATATAGCGAGACCACTTATACAGGCCACATATCTGATGACAAGTAACGACTGACTCAGTAAAACTGTCACCTACCTGTTGTAGAATATAGCGAGACCACTTATACAGGTAACATATCTGATGACAAGTAACGACTGACTCAGTAAAACTGTCACCTACCTGTTGTGGAATACAGTGAGACCACTTATACAGGTCACATATCTGATGACAAGTAACGACTGACTCAGTAAAACTGTCACCTACCTGTTGTAGAATGTAGTGAGACAACTTATACAAGTCACATATCTGATGACAAGTGACGACTGACTCAGTATAACTGTCACCTACCTGTTGTAGACTATAGTGAGACCACTTATACAGGCCACATATCTGATGACAAGTGACGATTGACTCAGTAAAACTGTCACCTACCTGTTGTAGAATATAGTGAGACCACTCATACGGGCTACATATATAATGACAAATGACGACTGACTCAGTAAAACTGTCACCTACCTGTTGTAGAATGTAGTGAGACAACTTATACAGGCTGCATATATAATAACAAATGACGACTGATTCAGTAAAACTGTCACCTTCATATTGTAGAATATAGTGAGACCACTTATACAGGCCACATATATAAGGACAAATGACTTGTGACTCAGTAAAACTGTCACCTTCCTATTGTAGAATATAATGAGACCACGATTTAATTGGGGTATGACAGTGTGCGGCAAACAGCACAGGCGATTTTCCGTGTGTTCCCAGGACCGAACCGAGGTGTTCGGAATACAGCACGTGTATCTGCACCTGTGATAACAAGTGAAGTGTGTGCTGAAGTCCGAACACGGACTTCGGCATTTTAAGCCCACAAGGTTGCACTTGGGAAGGGTGGATTCAGTAATTATCATTGGGGAAGGGGCGCAGGAGGAAAATGCACCCCTTTGGGTTGGAAGAGTGCCCCTTCAGTAAATTTCAGTGTGCCCCTCCCCCACTTAGCTAATTTTTCCGCCGAATGCACCCCTTCGAGGAAATGCGCCCCTTCCCCAATGATACGTACCGAATCCGCCCTCCCCAGGTGCAACCCTGAGGGCTTAAAATGCTCATTAAGCCCGTGTTCAGAGTTCAACACACACTTCCCCAGCTTTAACAGGCGCAGATACGCGTGCCGTATTCCGAACACGGCTGTCCGGTTCGGGGAACACACGGAAAGTCGCCTGTGTTGTTTGCCGAACACGTTTATACCCAAATGAAGACATTTGAGCGCAATAAAACATGATTGCACAAAATCACAAGGATTCACTGTGGCTGTCGTTGCAGAAGTTATTAGCACACGCTAAATACGTGCCATTTTGAGCTTTAGAAATTGCCGCCCTGCGGTTAACCAGATCTATGGTGCAAGGAAGCATAGTAAGCAGCTGTAGACAATTTTTAAAGGAATATCATGTCATGCAATTCGACTTACCATTGTTCTCCATACTTATCTGCACACTTCCGACTGCAGTCACTGTGAAGCTATAGCTGGGTAACTCCAGAAATATTGCACAGCAATGGCTGCCGGACGCCGTTGGAGAAAAATTGCCGATGAGTTCAGCATCTATTCTCGTGGTAGCCGCAACTTGATACAACTTGAGAACTGCATTATTTTCCACGATGCCTCGATATAATTACGCATGAATATTGAGAGATTTGCTTGGTCCATGACATAAATCCGCAAATTCCGCAAAATACCACTGCCTAAAAAAACTGCACTCATTCAAAACATTGAGTCGGATGATTGTCCTTTCGTGAGCAACCTAACGAACATGTTCTCGAACCGTTTTTATCAGCGTACCTGCCTCCCGTTGAACTAAGGATCAGTTTACGGCGGCCAACTCTGAGCTTGGCATTGTTACTCGCATACTGTATGACGTTTTGCATAATTATCGTGTAATTCGTGCACAGCGCCCCTTTTTATTCTCTCCTCAGTGCATGTGTGCACTACGGTCGGTGTAATTGGAAACGGCCAAGTGAATGCACGCTTCATGTTGTTTTAAGTGGCCGCTGTGGGCAGCGCAGCTGTGAGTGCCAGCTGCATGGCTGGTGTGTACGGGTAATCTGAGTGGCCGCTGTGGGCAGCACAGCTGTGAGTGTCGGCCGCATGGCTGGTGTGTACGGGTAGTCTGAGTGGCCGCTGTGCCTGTAGTCTGTGGCCGACGGGTAGTCTGTGGCTGACACGCATAGCCGTGAGTGTCGGCTGCATGGCTGGTGTGTACGGGTAGTCTGAGTGGCCGCTGTGGGCAGCACAGCTGTGAGTGTCAGCTGCATGGCTGGTGTGTACGGGTAGTCTGAGTGGCCGCTGTGGGCAGCACATCTGTGAGTGTCGGCTGCATGGCTGGTGTGTAGTTTAAGTGGACGCCGTGCATTTGAAACTAAGTGGACGCCGGTTGAAAGACCCGCATATATCCCAAAGTCCAGTGAAAAAGCCCGCCTGCCCTAACTGGACTTTATGGCCGGGCTTTCGGGCCTTGCATTTGTCACATCTAGTCGAAACTATGCCAGGATCTCGTGACAATAAACAGTGAAGACGCGTTCCTAGTAACTTGGTGGTGAGGGAACGCATTGCATCCCAACGTTAATGACCACAAGAAAAAGCAAGAAATAAACATTAGGTCTGGTCACCTACAAACAAATCGAAGGCAGAAGCTAATATAACTCTGCTTTGTCTACCGATAAACATAGCCCGTACACAGTAGAGTAATATTTGCACTTGCATTTTTTTGCATTTTTGTTTCAGATATTCGATTTCCGGGCATCATTCGACGTGTTGTTTTCATGCTGAGTTCGAATATGTCATCTTCTTAAAAATCGATTTTATTTGCCCGGTCGTCCTCCTTAAATTCATCAAGATTCCTGAAATTTTTCACTTTTCGCGCTAACACCCATCGAGGGCGGCTTTCCTCCCTAAGGAGCTATGTGATATGTCGGTTTATTAGTGTTGCAAATTATGTTCCGCTTTTGGTGTCCATCACCCTCACCGTGTTGCCACATCTCGGCTGTATGCGGCTACTCGATCAGTATTTCATAAGCTGGCTCATAGGCGGCAGCACCGTCGCGCGACAATGAGCATGGCAATCAGCGATGATCGACCGATTTCCGGGTAGGACGGATTTCGTGTAAGCTTTCTTCCATTGGAAAGCCACATGAGGTAGAACAATGACATACTGACATATGATTGGAATACGTTTTTCGAAGAAAACAACGTTCATACCTTTTTAATGTAGATCTTATAGTTTCACTTTAAAAAAACATCACGAATTTCAAGGTCACTAGTTACCAATAGGTCACCCATGGGTTTATTTACGAGTAGCGACGTAATTGTACTTCGGAACAACTGATATGTATTGAATAACATCAAGCATGGAAATAACGCAACCCGACCCTATTGAATCAGGTTCTATTATCTACATTTTGCATCTGGCGTGGTAGGTAGGTACCTACAACAAACATGAGGATCACTTTGTGTCAGCGATCAAGTAGTAGGCGGGTTAATAATTTTGTGCATAGCTCATACATAGCTCAATACTCTCCAGCCTGGTGGCGGTTCCGAGGGAGATAAAGGCGCCGGCGTTGATGCCGGCGGAAAACAGCGGGATTGACGTCGGGAAGGAAGCGATAATAGGCTTGGCAGAGCGGGAACAGTGTATTGAATCAGTTTTCGAAAACGCCACGGTGACTTTTTCGACGTCCGTAAACGCTATAAGCAATTGTGATAATTACTTTGTCGATTCTTATCGTCGGCATACAAAGCGAATAAAAAAAAATGTTGCTGAAGTATCGGTAAGCCCCATTGAAAACGTGAGCATCCTCACATTACCAAAGGTGTGGCTTTTTGTGTGAAGTTTCCAATTTGAAATTTTTCACACAATTTTTTTTTAATATCTCCGACTTTCTTATATACTTTTTCACAATCAGCGTCAGAAATGAAGTAAATGAAAAGGATACACCGAAAGGGAAACTTGATGCGAAAAAAATTCAGAACTCTGGCAGGCTTAGAAGAACAAAACATGCCAACATCGACAAATGTGCAAAATTCATTTTGCGGAAATGTTTGGGCTCAACATTGGCATTCCATCAAAGAATATATGTTCCGTTGGCTGCTGGCTATCAATATCTGTTGAATAGTTCCTGAAATATTCCATATTCAAAGCTCTGCAATTTTTTGAATGCGCATGCAATTTCAAAATTAACTCAATAAAAACACGCACAGCTAAAAAATATCCTGGACCAAAGCGAGTTGTTTCAGATGCGGTCTTAAAATCATCTGTTAATTGATATGTACTATCTGAAAAAGCCATTTCTGGAAATCCAAGCTGTTTGCCCCGCTTTTATTACCAGATTTGGTGCCCTACTAGTCGTTGCAGTGATCAGAAATCACAGAAAACTGCCTGAAAACGTCCGATTTCACTCATCACGCATAAATACGATGCAAATTTCCCATTTTTCGGAGTTTCCGATATTATTTTCGACAATTCATAAGGTGCCCACGGTCCCAGATTCCATGATCACCTCCGAAATTCGGTTTCGGTTAATTTCGAAATCGACGTCGTTTGTAACGATTTGGCTATCCAAGCCCAATCGACGCCGTTTGATCTGCTTTCATTTTCCTAACATATGTACCATTGTGCAGCACAGTGTCCCATGCGGAATGTCCACATGCGCAGTGTCTCAAGAACGTGAATAATGAAGTCACATGCAAATTGTGAAAATGACGTTTCCGGGCACAGCCTACGTGCACTGTACATCGATATAAATGATGTTCTGCAGGTGGAAATAAAGCATAATTGTACTTCTTGTTGTCATGTTAGCGTGGTCGAATATGGTCGGACTGCAACTTTGTCATGTTTGATGGCATTCAGTACGTGTTGTAAGTAATCACCAGATATTCTGAAGTAAAATTACGCCGCTACACGGAAAGAAGCTACGACACTATGGTGATCATAAAATGTTCAACCCTTGTTAATGAAGCTACAATAGCGGCATTGGAGAGCTACAATTGTGTAAGTTGGAAATGCAAGTTCTCATCATCTGATGTTTATTTCGTTGTTCTATCCCATCGTTGTTCGATTGTGCACTGCTTAGTGCAGTGCATTAATGTGGAATAATGTGCAATATGCAGGGAGCGCCCAAAACGTGAACAATGAAACCACAGGAAGCTTGTGAAAATGTTCATGTTTTCCGGGCCACGCTATGTATACCGTGACAAAAACGCCTGTGCTTCCTTTACGATAGGAAAATCTCCTGTGTACGACTGTACGTCCATGCAAGTAATGCCTACAAGTATAATTAATGCATAATTGTACTTCTTGTTGTGAGGCCAGCATGATCAGATGTTTCCATTACCAGACCACCAGATGTTCAGAAGTAAAATTACGTCTTCATACGTAGATAAGCCTATGGATGACCTATCGGTAATACCTTCTGACCGGCGGTGGCAGTCCGATGTGTCCAAGATGTCATGCTGCACTGTCAGTGTGGCACGTACTGATTGCCTGCAGCCGAGTTACCCATGAGCGAAGGCGTCACTTTGGACGCACCTCTCTCTCCATTAGGGAAGTATTAGAGGACGAGCTATCAGTGGTTCAATCGGGACGGCTCTTCCGCTTCCTACCATAAATCAAGTTTTCTGTGAGTTATGCCCCTCATTAACTCGCTTTTACACCTGACATAATGAGGATCGTAGCACGGCTTGATGTCACACGTTCATCGACTGCTTCACATGCAGTTGTCTCGCGATGGACCTTCGTGGATATGCCATTGTTTGACTGACGATGATATGGGCGCTGCATAATCAATGCGATCGATATGCCCATAAACTCCGACATCCAATCTATCGGTAATGGGTGACCTTAGATTTTGTGCAGTTTATTAAGGCAGACTATAAGACTTACATGAATACGTTTTAAATGTTTTTTGTTACGCACATTTTTTATGTCACCACTTTTTATTTCATTGTTGTATTCCCCGTAGTTTTCCAATGGGAGACAATTTACTCGAAATCCGCCCGTTCCGAAATCGGAAAATCATAGAAACCATGGGGAACGGACGCATATATGAGATATTTGAAAGCAAAACTCATTACAAAAATAAGGTGAGAGCCAAATCATGTCCGTTTGTATTTCTGTCATTAAATTTTTCAATATCAATGGGCTAGGGGTCACAGAGTTCACGAGGTCACGAGATCATGGGGTCACGAGGTCAAACGTGAGAAATGTTGACATTTTATCACGAATGTGTTTTCTTTCATCATTTTTCTTCTTAAAGATGCATAATATGCCACAATTTCTCTTCATTGTCGATGAGATATCTATCGCCCAAAATACCCTTGCTGTGTGACCTCAAAATAGTGTCGGAGGCCATAACTCCGAAATCGTTAGTCGGATCAGGTTAAAACTTGTTCAGGTGTGTTCAGAGGGCAAGATTACCCTGTACACCAATTGTGGTCCAAATACAAATTTAGTGGGTGTAAAAACAATTTTGTTTTGGTCGATCTGTCGTGAAACGCACCAGCTGCATGTACCTGGTCGTCGAAAAGTTCAGACCTTGGACTCTGAGAAGTGCCGCACATTGAGACGGTCATCAGTGTACTGCTGCATGACTCGGATCTTCTGGACAATCGCCACCGCCTTCAGGCGAACGTCCGCGTCAGTGTCCAGTGTCGTCCAACATAGCGAGAAGGACGTTCCCTTGGTGGCCCATTATTATTTATTATATATTTATTATTATTATATATTTATTATTGATTATTTAGATTTTATTATTATGTTATTATTATTATTACATTATTGCAGGCATCTTGCAAGGCATGTATATTCTTTTACCAGCTCTGATATTTTACAACGTTTTTACTTCCCTTCTAGTCACATAGTGCATTGAGGGTGGTGAAGCTGACAATATGAGGCCAACTTCACTTTTGTTTTTGTACTCACGCTGTTTGCAAACAAACATTGTCATGCAAACCACAAACTGTGTTAAATCACATTTCAAATTTAAATGTTTTGGTTTGTAACCACAAATAGTGTAATCCGGACAAGGTTTTGCGACTGCTTTACAAGCGATGGGATTTTAGATTGCCTTTCAATTATAAAACGACATGCATATTCCAAAATGATATGATGTATTTCCAATAGTAATTAAGTTATACCTACAATGCTATCAAAGGCATAATATAATGAATCATGAAAATACATGAGATGAAACGATGTAAAATAGTATATTTCTTTCCAAACAATATGTAGTTTAATTCCATAAACACTATATCAGAAAATCAGCTGAGCTCGGAATGTACACAAACAGATCCGCATTCCATTGCAGCCACGACACCTTTTAGATATTGGCATTGAAGCATGAAGACCAACATCGAGAACATGCTTGAACTGCTGAAATTGACTTTAAAAAAATAGCAAGCACATGGGTACCCCATACCCGAAGTCATTGGCGCATATCGTAATCCATTTTTCTTGACTGACACTACTCTTCATCAGAATTCACACAACCTAGAAAGCGTGCTATCACAACCGGTGTATTGACCACCCTTGTTTACAATCAACCACCCTCCTGAAATGCAAATTATGCAATGACACATATTTATTTCCACAGTTTGTGATTAACAATCGATGTACTTTGGATTTCGTAGTTTTGTTACCTCATGATGTTAGTAAAATGCTATCTTTACAAATATCAACGCAAACTGTGCATTCACACCGAATTTTGTGTCAATACACAGCTTGTGATTTTAGTGAAATTGGTCTCTGATGATAAATATCTTCAATGGCAGAAGCTACAGGGATAAAGAGTTGCACGCTCGTCCCCACACACCAACATATCCAAACCTGTAATGAGCTTCTGCTCCGAAACTCATTAGTTGAGATGTATTTTTTCCGTTCTCTGTATCACAAGCTTCTACGAAACGTTAAAATAATGATCTCACTGATGCAATGAAAGACGCATCTCACTAAGTCTCTCATGGCGCCCGGTTACAAGACAGCAATCACATATTTTAGCTTTGGATTGCTTTCTGTAATTTGCATACGTCTACCATCTCATCACTAATAATGTCCACATGACCCCCTCAACCTGTGGGGTGTAGCCGGTTGTAGCTAGCTGTAGTTGATCTTTTCGCACGCTTGTTTGCTGATAATGGGATAAAATGTCTAATGAAAACATGACGAAAAAGATGCTGGTTGGAGAACAGTACAAGTCATGTAAATAATTATTTTAAAGAATATATATTTCGAGTTTGCACATGGCTTCAAGAAATCATCATCACTATCAGTGAGACGGATTGGACGGCCGAGCGGCGCTAGTTAAAGCATCCTCTGGATGTGTTTGTTGCATGTGTGTCAGACAAATTGCATGTAAGGACTTAGTATGTAATGTCACGGATAATAGTAGACGTATAGGAAACTCCCCGGAATCGGCGACCAAGGATGGACTATATTGCCACCTAGCGGTGGGAGGCTGGGATATTGTTTGATTCCAGCGGAACATTCCCGCGTTGGAGTAACGGGTCGTTTAGTTTGAGCTCATTTCCGCTTTTTGGAGAAACTAGGGAACTGTGATCCTGCTGCATGAAGCCCTGTGGCGGTAAGTAATTAGTTAAAAACATATATGCCTCCATTTTTGTTTTGTTTCAGGGGACATTTAAACGCATGGCGTGGTGTACTATGTTCATGGCGCGTTGCGTGTGGTTCTTTTAAGTAACGTTTTGGATCAAGTGAAGCATGTAATTATCCATTGCATTGCCCAGTTATTCACTCCAAATCACGAGAACATCTGAATCAGTGATATTTAGTCTCTTTGGGCTTTTGTTTGACTTGAAGCATTGATCAAAGGGGGCGCCGTAAATGTACCCATCTTCACCTTCATATGCAGCTCTGAAACTAAGGGTTTTGGATGGAGGGTGTCCGATTTGATGCTGAGGAGCAGTCTGAAGGAGTAATTGTCTGACACAAAATATTGCAATCTTTACCTGAGGTACATGGCTCAATATTTTGAAAGGTTACCAAGGTTTTTGGTTGGGGATATGTGCCATGTATTCAAAAGTCATGCAGGTTTGCCATAATGATTTAGTAAGAAAAAGTAATTATGGGGTACAAATGTTGACCTAATAATTTTGGAGCATGTGTCAAATTGATGTAGCATCCTTGCACACAGTACATGTTTCTTTCTGTCGGTGTTGATTTGGTTTGTAAGTAGTTATATATTTGCATTGTTGCCATGTAACATACAGCCTTCCATCACCTGTTTTAGGCACGTGCTCATGATACATTTATTTGCTTATTTTGCATTATTGTATGCTATCTGGTCTATCATATCATAGCACATGCTATCATATGATATATATGATATATCATATGCTTGTTATGCCATGTAGGTAGGAAAACTACCATTTCCTGTTGCAAATGCCTCCTCATAATTTTGCATTCCATCTCTTACTTGGAAGAGGTGGGGAATTCCACGACAGATCGACAAGGGCCCGGCACCCTCATCTCTCAGATCTGGACCAAAATTGTTGCATGAGGTTACCTATGCCTTGAATCCACCTGTGCAAATTTTACGTCGACGAGGTCAACGGTTCAGGAGTTATAGCCTGGGGCAGTTCTGGAAGGTCACTCTGCATGTTTATGTTCGGTGGCCGATAACTATGTTAAATAATATTCAAAATATAAATATCCAGACATTTTTGAATTCGCAAAGGTCAAAGTAATCCAATCCCGACACAATTTGTATATGTGATAAATGATTTAAAAGTTATCCCCTGACCTCAGGTCATGTGATCTCCGGTGACCTCGATGCCCGTTTTTTTAATTGATAGGATGGAAGGACCATATTTTTGCATTTATTACATGTGTTATGTATGTATGTTCTGAACCTCGAACATACATACATGATCATGATCAGTGGCTATTCAGCAAGTGAAATAATATTACTTTCAAGTATTGTTTGGACCCCATGCCAATAGCCAAGCGTCTGGCTTGGGCACATGATGGGCAAATGGGCGTTTGCCTGCATCAAACCTTACTCCAAATATGGGCCTGTTTTAGCTGTTCTAGCTTTTGTGAGTAATTTGTCATGTGATTTCAAAGATCAAAGTCAATTTTCAGGTGAAGTCGGTTGGTGACCTATGATGACCTTGTTAGGGTCATGATGACCTTGTTAGGGTCATGATGGTCAGGTATGCTTCAAAGTGTGCAAAGGTTATTGAGAACGATATACAATCTGTTAATCGATCGTGTATCTATATTGTCACAATATGTGTGATTTCCCGCAGATTGGTCCGACATGCTGCCACTATAAGCGTTGTAGGTCACTGACCTGACACGACGTTGACCTAATAATTTTGGAGCATGTGTCAAATTGATGTAGCATAAGATACTGTACATTTCAGAGCTCTAGTGTGAACCGTTTTTTGGCTATGGTACGAAACGTCATGGGAGGGGGGGTAGGTATCTACTCACACACTCGGCCGTGCGAGGGTTAACATGGGAGACGTGGCAGCTGCAAGGGGGGTCATGCAGGGGCCCCTGACAGTGCCCCAGAGGGCTCCAATGGCTTTTCCGGTGCCTCTCGGCCCAATCAATGTTCATCATGTGCTCCTATGCCTCATCAGGGCCCATCGTTTGTCGAAGAAGATACTTCAGGGGGAAATGTGACTGCCAGGGCAAATCAGCCAATCGGTCTTTTTGGCCAATCAGCAGCCCTTTGGGGGGCATCGGAATGGATTTGGCCTGCCCCAGACGAGCCCCAGGCATATACGTTTGGAGGGAGGGGAGCAGATGCTCTCCCTTGTTTTCTGCCGGCTCTCCTGACACTTCGCTTCCCTCAGTTAGTCGGCACATGTTAGTTGGTCACGAGCTTCATGGTTCTATACAGCGGTCCAAGGGATGGCGGCTACTGGAGAATGCGTCTCCGGCCGGCGCCGAAGGCGCTGTTTGTTTCAAACGACGCGTGGTAGAAGGCCGATACAGCTATATTTCCCAATCCCGTCAAGCTTTTTCGATGTGGTGTCCTTCGCATCTCCTAGCCAGGATTAGCTCTCCGATCGTCCGATAGATGTCGCTTGTATCGGTCGGTGGTCGCAAACATCAAAGTGCCGCCCGAGAGTTTCCGATCCGGTTACAATAATCCGTGCTAATGTATTGTATGTATGTATGCATGTATGTATGCATTATGGTAAATATGTATTGCATGTAAGTTCCTAGGTACCGGGCATCATGCCTAAAGCAGCCAAACTGCTTTCGAGGCAAATGGTTCGCTGTGTTTTCTGCAGCAAAGAACTCGCCCGATGTACGACACTGAATATGAGCAGTGAATACAGGGCAAAAGATGCCGAACAGTGGAGAACACAAAAGATCTGAAGTATTCCTACATGATTTAACACTCGCACTGGAGGGGGGGGGGGGATCCGCCCCCCTAAGATCTCCGCTCCTATTAAAGCTGGAGGAACGAAACTCGTAGGGTCGATGGGTACGGTAGTAAACTCTATTGTGTGCAAGTTTCATGACCTTAGGTCAATATCTTCAAGGTCAAATGAGGTCACAGTTGTCAAAATTTTCTTGTTTTGCTTGGCTTGGCTTGTCATTGTTATGGATCGCTGTAATTATATTTAAATGCTCCAAAATGGGCATCAGTGATGTCTTTGAGATTATTCATGATGCAATACAGATGCTAGACCCGACATTTGACCTCAGGCCACCTATATAGCAGCGCTTTATCGGGTCAGTTACCTTTTCCAGTTACCGGAACCGGGCCGCCCGCCCGACTGCTCCGTTGGGTAGCTCGGCGCAATCGGCTTCGCGAAGAAAGGAGTGAAGTACATGAATAAAGTATGGAAACGCTTAGGTGCACAATGACAAATAGTAGTGCATTTATGACAACATTCCAGTTGACCAAGTTTGGTTTCATTAACCTGTCATGAATTTGACCTGACTTGACCTCGGTGACTTAACATGACCTTGAACTACATAGCATATCAATATACATCAAACAAGTCGCTAGTGTTGCCAAGAACACTTCCCTTTTGCGGATATACGGGAAGGCATCAGCGCTGATTTTTGTGGTCTACCACTACGAATGTTTTTTTACTTTTAACGGCCCCTAACTCGAAGTTTGTTCGGCCGATTTCAATTTTTCTTGCTTTAAGCGACGCGCCGGTCATTTTAAGCAGGTACGCAAACAATGGCGTATATCAACCGGTAAACTCTGGAGTTATGTACGAAAAACCGGAGGGGTGGGCGGATTTCGCCCCCACCCACTCCAGTGCCCGTGTTAAACCAGTCTATTCGTGAAATGTTGGCAATAATCAATAGAAACGTGTGTTGTCAAAAGTTATCAGCCATGGATAAACTCTATTGTTATTTGTCAGATCAGATCTGAAATACTGTGTTCGAGCTTTTGGTCCTATTCTTACCCATGATCAGAGTTCAACAGAGGGGTCAAAAGGAAGGCTCCTAAATGATTTCAAGTTTCGACGTTTTGAATATGGACAGAGACGAAGAGGGAGCTCGGTTTGTTTACTCTCCATCACCGATTATTTGTGAGTGATTTGATCCAAGTACATCAATTCATTCATGGTCTTCGTGCTCTAAATCATCGCAAATTCTTCCATTTTGTGTGATGCAACAACACAAAAAATGACAAGCGTTCATAAGTATGCAAAAACGTGCTCGAACTATCGTTAGCATGCGCTTGGGTGGCCGGAGAGAGGCGAAATTCACCTCCACCCTGTGATTGTTTTTTTTTTCCAAATCGGCGGGGAAACAAGAACGCGAAGCTCCGATACAAATCGCCTTGTTATAAGGAAATTACCATCGGATCTATCGGTGGCAGTTGTTTTTTCGGGTCCATATCACAAGTACCCCAGCTCACAAGATCGTAGATGCTAAAGCTCCCAGATAACTTCTCAAATTTCCTGAGGCAGGGTGGGCTCATAAGCATCCCAGCTCACAAGCACCCTGTTTCATACCAGAGCTTGCCCGTGTGCCGGCACATGACAGGAGTATGTGGTGGCTGTATTGCTCCAAAAAGGTTGAATGCCTAACCTAGCCTAACCTAACATACATAGCATGACATAGCGTAACCTTTTGGAGCAATGCAGCGACCACATACTCCTGCCATCTGTCGGCACGCAGGCAAGCTATGGTGCCGTTGGGCGTTTACGGTGTCATCTGGCGGTATAATGAGAAACCATTTTTAGTACTTATGAGCATGGGTGTAAGCACTGGGGGGAGGTTGGAGGACATGTCCCCAATTTTTTAAAAATTGTCGATTTGTCCCCCTAAATTTCTATCGTGTCCCTCCTAGCCTCAGCTACCTGAGTATGATCGCCGCAAAAGTCTACTTAATCATTTATAAAGTGAAAATATATATGGAAGAGAATCACCAAAAATACTAGAAGACGATTTAGCCATTTAACGGGCTTCATAGGCTATCTGTCGTCACAAAATCTCCGAGTGGTAAATCAGCAAATGTTAGAAATTCCTGCCTCCAGGCCATTAAAAAGTTAATCCGAGTTCATGCTGGGGTGGCTTTATGAGCCAGGGTCCTATTGCTAAGCAGAGATTGTTGCGTAAACCCCACCACCCGATCCATGAACTCCATTCAACGACAGAATTTTAACCGAAAGTTTAATGTGCCGTCAATGCACCGACACGGCCGCCTGGTAGCTCGTCCCCTGCCTTATCGGGACAGCTGCCAACTGATCCTCCCAGCCGGGGGCTAAATGCGAGCGCGTGAAGTAACTCAAACCCTGTGTTGCTAGGAAAGGGCAGACCAGTGCAGGCCAGCGCTCCAGCCAACTGGGCTACCGGGGTGGCTAATATTCTCGAATAACATGAACCTTGACCAATTTGTGTTTTCGCTTGTGTATAAAATTGCCTTTGCGAAACAACAAATTTGCATTATCGCAAGGCGTTATTTATCTTAGGTTGCATTCCCCTGCACATATATTCATAAATCTTAAACAAACGTGACTTTGGGTGTCTTTGGGTATCTTCAAGACCATGGAGGGAGTCATGGGCACCTTTAAGCACGCACGTCAAGTTAGCGGCGTATTCGTATTCGTATTCACCGACGAGTTCGCTAGAGGCGTATTTGTATTGGCATTGGCATTCAGCGACGGGTTTATGATCTTTCGAATCAATTACGACAAATGCTTCTGTTTGTACTGATACGCTAGAAGCAACTACATAGGTCTCACATGACAACTTTAACGGTGAAGGTCCAACGCAGACTGGTTTCTTCGGTCGCCTCCTATTATTTTTTTCGCTTTCACCCAAACCTGCCCAAATCTGGTACCAAGCGATAGCCTGTGGTGAACCATCGTGTAACATTTCAAACCGATACATGTCAAGGTCAAACTTGAAGGTCAAAGGTTGCTTGATTTATTAGATGGCGATATTGAAGCGATATCGACCGAACGCGAGGTTCCGTTGCTATCACTTCAATTTCCATCAAAGTGATGTCATTGGACGTGGCTTGTTATGTGGTATCGGAAAGCTAAGCAATCGAATTATTTGTCAAGGGCAAAGGCTAAGCTGACCCTCGGTCGGTCGCCTTTTTCGTTTTCGCTCAAGCCTATCCAAATCTGGTATCAAGCGATAGCCAGTGGTGAACACTCGGGTAACATTTCAAACCGGAACATGTCAAGGTCAAAGGTTTGATTGAGTTCTTCGATGACCTAGTGTTTCGTCGCTATGGATTCAATTCGCAGAAAATGGTTGTCATTCGACGTCACTTGTTGCTCGGTACCGGAAGGTTGATAATTTGAAGTAATCACGACAGGTCAACATTTAAGCTGATGTCATTGGTCGCCTCACATTTTTTCTTTGGTTTTCGCCCAAGCCTACCCAGATCCACTATCAAGCGATAGCCCATGGTGAAACCTTGAGTACCATTTTTAAACCGGGATGTGTCAAGGTCAAAGACTAGGTTTAATTTTCGAAGTCTTCGCGATTCGTCGCTATGGGTTCAATTTGCACCAAGTGGGTGTCATTCGATGTGGCTTGTGCCGTATTATAATGTTGCAAAATCCAACTAATTTGAAAGTTCAAATGTCAACCCGATTTCTTCTGTCACCTCGCATTTTATTTTTCGCCTCAATCTACCCACATATGGTATTAACCAATAGCCCGTGGTGAACTTCGAGAAACATTTCAAACCTGGACATGTCAATATCAAACCACAAGATCGAATATTAGCTTCAATTGCTCGACGTCCTCGCGCCTCGTCGCTATGTCTTCAATTTGCATCAAGTGAGTGTCATTCGACGTGCCGTGAGGTACTCTAGCAAACTGTTCAGGAATCACATTGATTTTCAAAGTCAAAGGTCGAACTGATTTTTCGGTCGCCCCGCGTTTCTTCGTTTTCACCCAAAGCTACACATGTTTGGTTTCAAGAGATAGCCCGTGGGCAACCCTCGAGTAACATTTCAACCCGGGACATGTCAGGTCAAGCCTCATGGTCGAAGGTTAATTTTAATTTGTTAATGTCCTCGCGTTCCGTCGCTATGGCTTCAATTTGCATTACGTGGGTGTCATTCGACGTGGCTTGCCGTACGGTATCTGTTAAGAATTACAACCAAGCGAAGATATGCCATGTAGTGGTTACTTCTTCGAGGCATAGGTGGCGCTGTGGCGTATTGGAGCCGTGTGGTGTTCGTGACACGACTGCGGTTTTTAGGGCATTGACCGGGGCGTTAACCTCGGGCGGTGAGGGGGAGGCGCTGGCCGGCAGTGGAGATAGAAGTAGCATTCCAAAGGGTTGTGTGGGCTCGATCAGCGGCCTTCTGACTGTGGGCTTGATTAGCGGCCTTCTGAGTGTGGCCTTAATTAGCGGCCTTTTGAGTGTGGGCTTGATTAGCGGCTTTCTGGGAGTGTGGATTCTAGTTGTATATTGATTATTGCGGTAGCAAGGACCGGCCAATACAGCTCACGTCAAGAAGCCATCTCTTAGTCTAACAGAGACACAGAATAATCTGTAACAGTATCTAAATGTTGAGATATCGAAATAATTTGGAAGATGTCGTAGGTCCGGTGTTTGTACAATGATTGAGTGTAATAGCAGGAGCTGCGGTTCCAGACATATATAATATAGAACTTTTCCAACTTGTCTGCTTTGAATGGTTAACCGGAAATTGTCAACTTTGCAAGAGAAGCCACACGTGAATACGCATGATTTTATAACCAGCCGGAGTTCATAACCACGGGAGAGCAATGTTGTAATCAAGGGTGGATCCAGGAATTGTCATGGGGACAATTGTCTGGAGGGGCGCCATTTCTTTGGAGCGGCACCACTGCGAAAGCACCTGGGGGGCGCCTCTGGCTGAAAAATATAAGAGCCGGTTGCACTCGATGCTTCCCAAAGTGGCGCCTTTTCTTCGAAGGGGTGCCTTTTTCTTTCATAGTGGCGCCTCTGGCTGAAAAATTCGAACTGGTACACTGGAACCCTTTTAGAGAGGCGCCTTTTCCCGGCCGGAGGGACGCCACCTTCCATGTAGTGGGCACATGCCACCAGTGCCTCACCCTTTATCCGCCCTGGTCGCCATTGCATCGAAATGTGTCTCCGTAAAGCAGGAAAGCATGGGAAAGGTTATTGCATGTCAATATTTATTATAATAATAAAACCATCCCCCGATATTTTCCGTTTTTCCGGCTACAAGAGGGCAACGTTTAACGTACTTACCGCATTGCTCTGTGGTGATTGTGAAATCGGGCCTAGTACATACGACATAAAGCTAAATGTTCAAAGGCATGTTCAAGGAGTGAAACTTTTTAATTTTGGCGGAACTTTTTCTCCCAAGATATCATTTTTAACAATGGTAAATCTGAAAACGAAACATTTAAAATCAAGTGGCTGAAATCCAAGGTTTTTTTAGGGGGCGGGGGGGGGCGGTGGGGCGGGAGGGGGGGCAGAGCTACACCTCTATCTTGTCCAAACTTATCGCGTCCCTGGCTTGTCCCCCCCTCCCAATTTCCAAACCGTGGCTACACCCATGCTTATGAGTTGGGGTACCTGTGAGCTCACTCCGTCTCTGGTATTTTAGAAGATATCTTGCAACTTTTAACACTTATGGAACCAAATCTGACATATTTTGGCACTTATGAACGGAATACTTGTGAGCCGTGGAACTTATGAAGAATGCCTCCCTTTTTCTTATTATCACCCAAGGTCACTAAGTTAAGTGGGGTCAATATCAGATTATCATTTTTGAGGTCGTTCTTTCTAAGTCCTATCAATATTTAATTTCAATGCATAGTTATATGACAATTAGGATCCGATGACCGCTTTTGCATGCCTTCAATCATCTTCACGTTAGGTTACATGCACTTCAGCATGCAATGGACCCTTTGAAGGTCACTGACCTCAGACAACCTCGAAGGACTTCGTGTGACCTTTTCGGGTATTTGATTCATTGTTTGAAGGTGTTTAAAAAAAAACTAAATTGGACTTCAACGTCCACGTTAAACTCAGATCACGAATACTTGAAATATTGGTAAATTATTCAGCATACCGAACCTGGGTCACCATGTTGACCTGACCTGACCCGTGATAGCTGTATCGAAATGCATCATGTCGGGTGTCAATCGACTCACAATTAATTGGAGAACCCTTTGTAGGAGGATGTAGTCCGATATATGGCAGACATTACTTCCTGGTATGAAAAATGTCAGAACACATCGCCCGTTTTATCGTTTACCTGAGCAGGCGGGTCACCAGCTGACCAAAACTTTAAACACAAATATTGACACCATTGGAAAGAACACGTCAACCGCAACACCCTCGTTTGCTTCATCGTCTCCCTGGGACGTCCGATTCGCGGTCTTGCAGTGAAGCAATTTGGCAACCCCCCCCTCCCCACACCACGCCCTTCCGACCGCATGGTGACAGGCCATCTCTCAGAACGTATATTAAACAGCAGCAATTCAGCTTCAGGGTCGTCAATAAACGGAACAGTTTGCCCCCGAATGTCATGCATTAACCGTGGTTGAAGACCTTTGTAAATAATATAGATGTATTTTGGTGTTTTCGCAGTACGCGCGACATTGAAGGGTTATAGTGGCCCATTGTGTGCGACATGTATTGACTGATTGATCGGGAGGCATACTACAAGAATGCATGAATTAAATATTCACATGCTTGAGTATGGAAGCATCGTGAGCATAAATAGGCACCTAGCCACCTATGTATATAGGCTCCTGTTTTGGAGCTTGCCTACCTACCTACCCACCCATCTGTACCTAGAGTTGCAGCGTAGCCATGACATTAACGTTACCCTTTTGGACATTGTGACAGGGTAGGTACCAAAGTCCATGGATGACTGGCATAGCACAAACGCTCAGTATCAATCAAAGCTCAATGTAGCATGATCTAACATCATCACCGGGCCTAACTTAGCGTGAGCTTACCAGCCCACCAACGGGCTACTGTGGGATTCATCTGCAGAACAGACCAAGTCAGTCTTAGCTAGATATTCATGATTATAGACAGTGGCAAAAGTAAATGGATCTGCAATGTCCAAGAAAAACTGTAGGTTGGAACAGCATTGTGAAGCTGTGCTCCGACGTTTCGATGTTTAGGTCATTGTCAGGGGCACAGTCGTTACATCGGTGGCGATCGGAGAACGGTTCGGAAATTAAAGTCAATGCAGACATAAAAACTCGACAAAGGTCACCCAATGCATCCGCTGCGATACCCCCCCCCCCCTTAAAAACGTACACATTCATGCATGATATAGTGGCTTCAGATGGAAACCGCTACAACACGGTCGGGTCCACCTGGCGGCAGAGGGTAGGTAGTTGTGACATGTAGGTCGCCAAAACCGCTACAACACGGTCGGGTCCACCTGGCGGCAGAGGGTGGGTAGTTGTGACATGTAGGTCGCCAAAGTCACACCGTGTAGGTCTCTAAAGACGGGCTTAAGACCGCTACAACACGGTCGGGTCCACCTGGCGGCAGAGGGTGGGTAGTTGTGACATGTAGGCGCCAAAGTCACACCGTGTAGGTCTCTAAAGACGGGCTTAAGACCCAACCGACGCGATAATTTTCCAGCCACGCGCAAAACATTAAAAACAATCTGATACTTTACGTTACCTGCCATGACGATCGGTTGGAATTCATCACCAGTTTCAACTTGCGAATAAATGGAGATCCTAAAATTTTCAATTCCACGCCGCCTCTCGCTGTACCTATGTCTATATTCAATTTGGTATTTGTCTCCGGATAGTTCACTTTGAAATGGTGTTGCGTCACGTGTTAACCTGGGGAGTGAAGGCACAAGTAAAATGCTGGTTGAATATTTCCCTTACTGGGCACATTGTTTCCCCGACGTAGAAGGCGGACGGACAAGCCATGCACGTCACTTCATCAACTACATTTTTAGTCTACATTTTCCTTTCAGGCCACACGTGGAAACTTGTGGTTATCCGAAGGGGAAGTGAGGTTGCTTAGGGCTGCCCTTACCTGATTATACTTTAGTGGGTTACGCTGTACCACACCGCACGCTTCTAATGTTTTTGTTTTGAAGGCCGCACAACTTGGTTTGCCGTCCGTCAGTGTATCGGTCATCAAAAGTAATCGGCTGTAGGCGTAGTTGTCAGAGTCAGCTTTGTTGTTGGCACGCCGGTGTTGGACGGTGTTGGGCGGTGTTGGCCGGTGTTGGGTGCGACGCCTGAACACTGAGACATTCCCTAGTCAGAGGCTTGTGACACCTTCCTCGGCGGTTACTCATTGGCCAAGAAGAAGTGCGTTTTCTGCAGATCCCACCTACACGAGTTTTCGTCTGAGGAGTTGCAGGCCGCTCCCCTTATTTTGCATTGAGCACCAATGTCATAGTGGTTATGGGGTGGGCCGAGTCGTAGTAGATAACAGGCGTCGCCATAGGTTTGATGTACAACTCATGTGGGTCTTCGGAAATGCATATGGATGTGTGCACTTAGAGGTGTGATATTGGTTTCCTATACATTACAATTTACAACCTCTGCCGCCAGGTGAACGCCACCGTGTCGCGGCGGCTTCCACCTGCCGCCACTATGTCATGCATAGCTGTGTATATTTTTTCGGGGTGGGGGGTGGGGGTGGGCGGGAGTTGTGTGTCTCTTTTGCTTTTGTTCTCGTAGTGGAGGTGCTAGGTGACTTTTGCCAACTTTTTGAGTCTGTAGCAAACTTAATTTCCGAACCGTTCGCCGATCGCCACCGATGTAACAAGTGTGTGATATCGGTGTCCTGACAATGACCTAAGGTCGAAGCGTCGGAATACAGCTGCACAATTTGTGTTGCAACCTGAAGTCTTTCCGGCACAGCAAAGAACAATTAAAGGTCTTATCGGCCTACACTCATGCATGGGTGTGACCACTGGGGGACTGGAGGGGGACGTGTTTCCCCCCCCCCCAAATTTCTGAAGAGTGGCGATTTGTCCCCCTCAATTTTTTTCCGCGTCCCCCAAGCCTCAGTATGATCGCCGCAAAATTGTACTTAAACCTTTTTAAAGTGAAAATATATATGCAAGAGAATGACCAAAAATACTAGAAACCGATCAAGCCAATCAATGGGCTTCACAGGCTACCCGTCGGCACAAAATCTCCGAATGATAAGTCAGCAAACGTTAGAAATTTCTGCTTCCAGACCATTCTTGAATAACATGAACTTTGGCCATCTTGTGTTTTCGCTTCGGTGGAAAATTGTGCTTTGCAAGGCAAGAAATTTGCATTATCGCAAGGCTTTATTATAGTGCATTCCCCTGCGCATATATTGATATATATAGATTGAACAAACGTGACTCTGGGTGTCCTTGGATATCTTCAAGACCATGGAGGGGAGTCATGGGCAGCCTTAAGCAAGTACGTCAAGTTAATGTTGTATTCGAATTCGTATTCAACGACGTGTTCGCCAGAGGCGTATTTGTATTGGCATCGGGATTCAGCGACGGGTTTATGATCGTTCGAACCAATTACCACAAACGCTTCTGCTTGCACTGAACACGCTGGAAGCAACTACATAGGTCTCACCTAACCACCTTAACGGTCAAGGTCCAACGCAAACCGGTTTCTTCGGTTGCCTCCATTTTTTCACCAAAACCTGCCCAAATCTGGTATCAAGCACTAGCCTGTGGTGAACCATCGTGTAACATTTCAAACCGGTACATGTCAAGGGCAAACTTCTAGGTCAAATGTTAGCTTTATTTATTAGATGGCGATATTGAAGGGATATCGACCGAAAGCGAGGTTCGGTTGCTATCGCTTCAATTATCGTCAAATGGGCGTCATTCGACGTGGCTTGCTATGCGGTATCAGAAAGCTAAGCAATCGAATTCTTTTTTTTTCAAGGGTAAAGGCCAAGCTGATCATCCGGTCCGATCAATTTTCTTTCGGTTTCGCTCAAACCCATCCAATTCTGGTATCAAGGAATAACCACTGGTGAACACTCGAGTAACATTTCAAACCGGGACATGTCAAGGTCAAATATTTGATTGAGTTCTTCGATGACCTCGAGTTTTGTCGCTATGGCTTCAATTTGCAGAAAATGGATGTCATTCGACGTCGTTTGTTGTGCTGTATCAGAAAGTTGATGATTATAAATCATCTCGACGGGTAAAAATTCAAGCTGATTTCATCGCCTCACAATTTTTTTTGTGGGTGGGGGGGGGTCGCCCAAGCCTACCTAGATCCACTATCAAGCTATAGCCCATGATGAACCATCGAGTAGCATTTTGAAACCGGGATATATCAAGGTCAAACCTCAAGGTCAAAGGCTAGTTTGATTTTTTTCGAAGTCCTCGCGATTCGTCGCTATGTGTTCACTTTGCACCAAGCGGGTGTCAATTTGATTCAATTCAATTCAATTCAATTCAAATTCAATTCAATTTGACGCGGCTTGTGCCGTATCGAACATAAGTTACCAAATCGAACTAATTTCAAAGGTCAAAGGTCAAACCGATTTCTTTGGTCGCCTCGTATTTTTTCGTCGCCCTAACCTACCCACATCTCGTGACAAGCAATAACCCGTGTTGCACCTCGAGTAACATTTCAAACTGGAACAAGTCAATTTCAAACTACAAGATCGAAGGATAGCTTAAATTGCTCGAAGTCCTCGCGCCTCGTCGCTATGTCTTCAATTTTCATCAAGTGGGAGTCTTTCAGCGTGCCGTTAGGTACTATAGCAAATTGTTCAGAAGTCACATTGATTTTCAAAGTCAATGGTCGAGCTGATTTCTTCGGTCACCCCGCGTTTCTTCGTTTTCTCCCAAAGCTACCCATGTTTGGCATGAAGAGATAGCCCGTGGGCAACCCTCGAGCAGCATTCCAACCCGGGACATGTGAGGTGAAAGCTCAAGGTCAAAGGTTAGTTTTAATTTGTTAAAATCCTCGCGTTTCGTCGCTGTGGCGTCAATTTGCAAGATATGGGTGCCATTCGACGTGGTTTGCCGTACGGTATCAGAATTTTGAAATATCGAAATAATTTCACACGTGTCGAAGGCCCAGTGTGTATGCAATGATTCAGTGTAATAGGAATAGGAGGATCAAATCTGTTTTTGTTTGCAGCCGTTGTGATAGCATGGACTCATATCCTGTATGACTAGGAGCTCCCCCAAGAAATCCGTCATAACCTGCTCGGGCGGCGCTCTCATCGCTGGTTTTTAATTTACACCGCCACGTTGCTGTTCCGGACATATCATTTTTTCTTTCAAATTGTCCGCTTTCCTTTTAATGGTTCAACGGAAGTTGTCAAATTTCGAAGGGAAGCCACATGTGAATACGCGCAATTGTATAACCAGCCTGAGTTCATAACCACGAGAGAGCAATGTTTTTTGTTTGTTTCAAGGTGCTGTTTTGCCGTGACGACAAAGCAGTGCAGTGCAGCTGGTGTCTGGACCATGACACGGTGGACTCAGTCACGCTGCGAATATGAATTGAGGACTCTTTGCATTGCAGATGTTGCAATCTGGTATGGTTGTCAAATTGCAGCAATTTCTGGACTTCATTTGTTTAATGTATTGCTGCCCAGGCACGTTCGGACCCCTTCAGAATGTCAGCATTCCTCGCCCCTTCATATGCATGTTGGATGTGCATACGAGGCTTATGGACGTCCAGGGTATGCATTGCCTACATATCTGCTGGTATTGAACTCTCCGTATATTTGCGGGGAACGGTGTCTGGCACGGTGATGCTCCAACATTACGCCTATGTGTGTAAATCTGGTGTTCAGCGTCAAACTCCGGGCAGAGTTGGGCTGATGTTACCTTCATTCTCCGCCCATTTCGGTGTGCTGGTGGACCACCAGCAACGGCAAGAGAATGGCATAAATAAGCATAAATAAGCCAACGGCAAGAGAAGGCATGTCCGTACTATCCACCGTCTGAAACGAACGCCCTACAGTATGATGGGTCTCCCCTGTTGTGTATGTGTGGTACCAATAGTACCGTACAGTCACGCTAGGTGGCTGGGCATCGCTGCGAGCGTTTTCCACTACTGAGAAGACCAGGATTCAGCCCGGCCCGAGCTGACAAATAGTTCTTCATTGTGTTGTGCATGTCACATTCCAACAGAGGTGTGCCAAGACATTTATTTCGAAGAGGGATACTACGTAAAATCAAAATTTGAAACGACGATAGCAGTGTCATGAAATTCATTCTTCGGAGAGTGCATTCGTAGAGTACCATCAGGCGAAAACGAAATAACTCCCGATGACGTCGAAACAGATGAACAATATGAAAGGAAAAGTGCGGACACAGGACGATGCTGGCAGATTAGCCCACATCTGCTGACACGAGTGTGATGGCACAGGTGTCCGACATTTGTGGCGTTGCTGTCCGACATTTGTGACGTGGCTGTCCGACATTTGTGGCGTGGCTGTCCGACATTTGTGGCGTGGCTGTCCAACATTTGTGACGTGGCTGTCCGACATTTGTGACGTGGCTGTCCGACATTTGTGGCGTGGCTGTCCGACATTTGTGACGTGGCTGTCCGACATTTGTGGTGTGGCTGTCCGACATTTGTGACGTGGCTGTCCGACATTTGTGACGTGGCTGTCCGACATTTGTGGCGTGGCTGTCCGACATTTGTGGCGTGGCTGTCCGACATTTGTGGCGTGGCTGTCCGACATTTGTGGCGTGGCTGTCCAACATTTGTGACGTGGCTGTCCGACATTTGTGACGTGGCTGTCCGACATTTGTGACGTGGCTGTCCGACATTTGTGGCGTGGCTGTCCAACATTTGTGACGTGGCTGTCCGACATTTGTGGCGTGGCTGTCCGACATTTGTGACGTGGCTGTCCGACATTTGTGGCGTGGCTGTCCAACATTTGTGACGTGGCTGTCCGACATTTGTGGTGTGGCTGTCCGACATTTGTGACGTGGCTGTCCGACATTTGTGACGTGGCTGTCCGACATTTGTGACGTGGCTGTCCGACATTTGTGACGTGGCTGTCCGACATTTGTGGCGTGGCTGTCCGACATTTGTGGCGTGGCTGTCCGACATTTGTGGCGTGGCTGTCCGACATTTGTGGCGTGGCTGTCCGACATTTGTGGCGTGGCTGTCCGACATTTGTGGCGTGGCTGTCCGACATTTGTGGCGTGGCTGTCCGACATTTGTGGTGTGGCTGTCCGACATTTGTGGCGTGGCTGTCCGACATTTGTGGCGTGGCCGACAAACGTGCCCCACGGTTTCGTTAGGCGTGTCTCGTGAATAACATTAACATACTTAATAGCTTTGTGCCGCCAGATGGAAAGTGTATATATCTGCAGATGTCGCTCACTGTGTACGCCGAGTTCGTAACTGACATGCATGCATCGGGTTCGAATGGTGTTACGTGGAACTTTGGAGGATCATGCACATGCTGCACATAGACACCGGATGTTTCGTAGTTCTCGTTCAGCTAAATGTGCATGTAATTTAAATATTTGGTATAATATCAAGTAATTCCTCAAGAAATGGAATGATTCCATCTAAATAATTTCTTAGAAGTCGAACAAGGTTTAACATATGATGTAAATCATCACCTCAAGGTAAGGTGAACGTGCATGCATGTGTGTGTTCTTCAATGCCCACAAAGTGAATACTTTTAGGTCATCTCACTGACCCAGATGTGATCTATCTGACCTCTGACGTACTTAATATCACCATCGTGTTCCTTGAGCGAACAGTTTTGAAGCAACACCCACCTCGGCAGCGTTTAGTCACACACAACACCCACCTCGGCAGCGTTCAGTCACACACAACAACACCCACCTCGGCAGCGTTCAGTCACACACAACACCCACCTCGGCAGCGTTCAGTCACACACAACACCCACCTCGGCAGCGTTCAGTCACACACAACACCCACCTCGGCAGCGTTCAGTCACACACAACACCCACCTCGGCAGCGTTCAGTCACACACAACACCCACCTCGGCAGCGTTCAGCCACACACAACACCCACCTCGGCAGCGTTCAGTCACACACAAACACCCACCTCGGCAGCTTCAGCCACACACAACACCCACCTCGGCAGCGTTCAGTCACACACAACACCCACCTCGGCAGCGTTCAGTCACACACAACACCCACCTCGGCAGCGTTCAGCCACCAGTGTTCAGTCACACACAACACCCACCTCGGCAGCGTTCAGCCACACACAACACCCACCTCGGCAGCGTTCAGTCACACACACAACACCCACCTCGGCAGCGTTCAGCCACACACAACACCCACCTCGGCAGCGTTCAGCCACACACAACACCCACCTCGGCAGCGTTCAGTCACACACAACACCCACCTCGGCAGCGTTCAGCCACACACAACACCCACCTCGGCAGCGTTCAGTCACACACAACCCCCACCTCGGCAGCGTTCACACACACCCCCCTCGCACGTTCAGTCACACACAACACCCACCTCGGCAGCGTTCAGCCACACACAACAACCCACCTCGGCAGCGTTCAGTCACACACAACACCCACCTCGGCAGCGTTCAGTCACACACAACACCCACCTCGGCAGCGTTCAGCCACACACAACAACACCCACCTCGGCAGCGTTCAGTCACACACAACAACACCCACCTCGGCAGCGTTCAGTCACACACAACACCCACCTCGGCAGCGTTCAGCCACACACAACAACACCCACCTCGGCAGCGTTCAGTCACACACAACACCCACCTCGGCAGCGTTCAGCCACACACAACACCCACCTCGGCAGCGTTCAGCCACACACAACACCCACCTCGGCAGCGTTCAGTCACACACAACACCCACCTCGGCAGCGTTCAGTCACACACAACACCCCACCTCGGCAGCGTTCAGCCACACACAACACCCACCTCGGCAGCGTTCAGTCACACACAACACCCACCTCGGCAGCGTTCAGTCACACACAACACCCACCTCGGCAGCGTTCAGTCACACACAACAACACCCACCTCGGCAGCGTTCAGTCACACACAACACCCACCTCGGCAGCGTTCAGTCACACACAACACCCACCTCGGCAGCGTTCAGCCACACACAACAACACCCACCTCGGCAGCGTTCAGTCACACACAACACCCACCTCGGCAGCGTTCAGTCACACACAACACCCACCTCGGCAGCGTTCAGCCCCCCGGCAGCGTTCAGTCACACACAACACCCACCTCGGCAGCGTTCAGTCACACACAACACCCACCTCGGCAGCGTTCAGTCACACACAACACCCACCTCGGCAGCGTTCAGTCACACACAACACCCACCTCGGCAGCGTTCAGTCACACACAACACCCACCTCGGCAGCGTTCAGTCACACACAACAACACCCACCTCGGCAGCGTTCAGTCACACACAACACCCCACCTCGGCAGCGTTCAGTCACACACAACACCCACCTCGGCAGCGTTCAGTCACACACAACACCCACCTCGGCAGCGTTCAGTCACACACAACAACACCCACCTCGGCAGCGTTCAGTCACACAAAAACAACACCCACCTCGGCAGCGTTCAGTCACACACAACACCCACCTCGGCAGCGTTCAGTCACACACAACACCCACCTCGGCAGCGTTCAGCCACACACAACACCCACCTCGGCAGCGTTCAGCCACACACAACAACACCCACCTCGGCAGCGTTCAGTCACACACAACAACACCCACCTCGGCAGCGTTCAGCCACACACAACAACACCCACCTCGGCAGCGTTCAGTCACACACAACACCCACACCCACCTCGGCAGCGTTCAGTCACACACAACACCCACCTCGGCAGCGTTCAGTCACACACAACACCCACCTCGGCAGCGTTCAGTCACACACAACACCCACCTCGGCAGCGTTCAGTCACACACAACACAAACCCACCTCGGCAGCGTTCAGTCACACACAACACCCACCTCGGCAGCGTTCAGTCACACACAACACCCACCTCGGCAGCGTTCAGTCACACACAACACCCACCTCGGCAGCGTTCAGTCACACACAACACCCACCTCGGCAGCGTTCAGTCACACACAACACCCACCTCGGCAGCGTTCAGCCACACACAACACCCACCTCACACACCCACCTCGGCAGCGTTCAGTCACACACACACCCACCAGCGTTCAGCCACACACAACCCACCTCGGCAGCGTTCAGTCACACACAACACCCACCTCGGCAGCGTTCAGCCACACACAACACCCACCTCGGCAGCGTTCAGTCACACACAACACCCACCTCGGCAGCGTTCAGTCACACACAACAACACCATCTGTATGTTTGGTCCGGCCTTGCCATTTCACCTCCCAGAGATCAGCTATGGGGTCAATTTTGTAAAGAAATACTGACGCTAACAAATAGACAATTGATGGGGACATTGTTTAAGAAAGAAAGTCAAACTAGGACTTTTTCAAAAGGTCACGAGGGAACTAAATTGTGAAGTTTGCATAGCCGAAGGTTAGCCTCAGCAAATCGCAATAATTTGTTTTACATTGATCATGTCATTCTCGTCCAAACGATGCACAAGTTTCGTACGTTAATTACTGCCATTAAAAATATAAATCATAACTTCGATATGAACTTTCTCCTTGACCTAAAAATTTCGATGATCAAAAACTCGTGACCCTTGAGACATAGAAATCGAGAAAAAAATCCGGAAATCGTAAACTTAGCCATCGATAACCGCATGCACCGATTTTGATCAAAAGCGGAGGTGGTGCGGTGAACATGCCTTGGTGTTTTGTCCTGGAATCGCCAATGCATGTACGTATACATATATATACATACTTCTTAAGACAGCTCTGGCAAAAATGTAACATTAATGTTATAGTGTTTACCCTCCGCTCATATATTAATCATTTCATACACACTTCTGCGCAGCGCCGTTTGTTAGCGCTATGCAGCTGCTAATTGTATAATTTTATAAAGTCAGAATGAATGCATCCCAGGGAAGCCAAGGTGTTGTTGCCTTCAAGACGAACAACATAAATACATATAGCCCATTGCTGGTTATTTTGTTTGATTGGCTCATGAGCTGGCAGCATTTTTCATATTCTCCATGTGACAGGGATGCGTGTAGATGGTCTATTGTTGGCTATTTTGTCTGATCGGCTCATGAGCTGGCAGTATTATCAGATCGACTTATGAGTTGGCAGTATTATCAGATCGGCTCATGAGTTGGCAGTATTATCTGATGGGTTCATTAGTTGGCAGTATTTTTCATGTGCTCCATTTGGCTGTGGTGGGTACACCAATGGTGTACCCACAAGTATCCAAGTAAGGTTGGTACGTGAACACACCGGCCTTAATTGATTAATTAAACCGCCGGCACTACACCATTCACGCACGTTTACATACCGGCTGTGATTGATTATTCACCTTCTTTTTTGTCGTTTTTAACAAATCCTGGATTTAGCTCACGTTTTAGGTTTGATATATTTTCCATGCGTTTTTAGCTTACCATCCCATATGCCAACCTGAACCTTTTATTGTGAATGACTATGTATTTAGAAAACCGGGGGATGGAAATATTACAGAAAATAATGTTTTTTTTTTATTCACGGCAAACCATCGGAATGTCAATCCATATCAAATCCGTCTCCGTTTATACTGCCAAAATTCCAACCAATCCACTCCGTTATCCGTGCGGATACCCAATCCTTGTTATGCTCTTACCGCCTTTCCCTGGCACCATTTTCCTTCGCCACTGCAGACTCTCGTGATCTGGTGTAGAATCTAGCAAGCCTACGTTTCCACGAATGAGCGGCATAAAAGTCTATGAATGAACACGATTCATGTATTATGTTGTGGTTTTACGATGCACATATATCGCAAGCGGTTATACAGCTTCGATATCGCGAACATTTGGTAGGAAGGGACCGAGCCGGCGGTTATAGTGTCGGATAACGATATTGAATGGCTGCGGCTTACAGTGGCGAAGGGAACAGCCGTGTAATGGGTGGAGGAGGTTGGCTCAGGCAGAGGGCCTGGCTGGCCAACGTGGAGGTCATTGCGATATCGCATGCCAAATGGTGCCACACGTCTGCAATGTACAGCCAAAGCGACTGCTGACGATGGTGGCATATGCCTTGCTCGTGAATACATTGAGGAAATACAATGGCGACAACGCAGAGTAGACAAGTTTTTTTTTCACATCATAGCAATCTGGGAAATGTCGGCCTTCAGTGAAAGCCAATACACGTGCATACTGACTGAGCAGTTGACATAGGAGGTAAGATATGCAAGCACTAACGTCGTGTCTGGTGGGCTCCACATAGGCCGTGCAAACGTACCGGCAGACACGAACGAGGTCGAAAATGCTGGCGCTGCAATCTCCCACAAATACGTAGCCTCGGCGATCTGCCCCCCCAGATCTTGTTGGGATGACCTGCACTGCAAGTCAAAGCCACTGAGACGCTTTGTCTGTTGCTCTTCGGTGTTGCTGTTGTTCTCAATTAGGTTGAGCTGGGGGCGGGTGGTAGTTTTCCATCTCACCACCACCATGCCCCCTCCCCCAGTCTGCTGTTAACACTCAGAGCTCGTCATGATGGATGGGTCCTCCCTATCTGATGTCACAGTCGCGTGGTCGGCACGCACGCACGCACGCACGCACGCACGCACGCACGCAAACACGCACACACGCATGCACGCACGCACACGCACGCACGCACACGCACGCACACGCACACGCACACGCACACGCACACGCACACGCACACGCACACGCACACGCACACGCACACACACACACACACACACACACACCTGCACCTCCCACACACACATATGTGCACACACATACATACATACACACGCCTGTGTGCACACACATACACACACACACACACATACACACACACATCTCTGGGTAAGGTACAGGTGGACGACCGCCGTGACGGTATTCCGGGAGAAAGTGGCGTCTGGTGCGGTGTCGCCAGCCCGCTGTCTGTCCCGTGTCCGGCCCACGTGACCCCGACCGCTGGCCACATCAGCACACCCACTGGTCACATCAGCACACCCACTGGCGACATCAGCACACCCACTGGTCACACCAGCACACCCACTGGCCACACCAGCACACCCACTGGTCACACCAGCACACCCACTGGTCACATCAGCACACCCACTGGTCACACCAGCACACCCACTGGTCACATCAGCACACCCACTGGTCACATCAGCACACCCACTGGTCACATCAGCACACCCACTGGTCACATCAGCACACCCACTGGTCACATCAGCACACCAACACACCCACTGGCCCACTGGCCACACCAGCACACCCACTGGTCACATCAGCACACCCACTGGTCACATCAGCACACCCACTGGTCACATCAGCACACCCACTGGTCACATCAGCACACCCACTGGTCACATCAGCACACCCACTGGTCACATCAGCACACCCACTGGTCACATCAGCACACCAACACACCCACTGGCCCACTGGCCCACTGCCATCAGCACACCCACTGGTCACATCACCACCCACACCCACGCACACCCACTGGTCACATCAGCACACCCTCTGGTCACATCAGCACACCAACACACCCACTGGCCCACTGGCCACACCAGCACACCCACTGGCCCACTGGCCACACCAGCACATCGACTCACACTTCGAGCGAGATGGGAGGTGGGAGATGGGAGTACACTGAAGGCTCTTGCTCCGGTCTGACTCGAATAAGTTGCCGAAGAGATGCAATGCTTCAGGTAAGAGCGATACGATAGGGACATCGGTTAAGCACACCAGGTGTACTTAGGACTGGAGAAGACGATATTGCAGGCTGACTCAGCCTGGGCCGGACACGTGCCTGGCTGGTGCTGGGTGCATCACTAGCCACGCCCACCTTGTGATGATTACCGACGCAGCGGACAGTGATGCCATCCATCAGCTAGTAGTGACGCCATCTGCATCACATCTACATAGAGCTGGCGCACATCAATCACATCAATCGGCAGCAAACAGCGGCGTGTGACTGGCCGGTGGTGCCGGCCGACTGTCCGGTGGTGCCGGCGGCCGGTGGTAACGGCCGACTGTCCGGTGGTGCCGGCGGCCGGTGGTAACGGCCGACTGTCCGGTGGTGCCGGCTGCCGGTGGTAACGGCCGACTGTCCGGTGGTAACGGCCGACTGTCCGGTGGTAACGGCCGACTGGCCGGTGGTGCCGGCCGACTGTCCGGTGGTGCCGGCGGCCGGAGGAACGGCCGACTGGCCGGTGGTGCCGGCCGACTGTCCGGTGGTGCCGGCGGCCGGTGGTAACGGCCGACTGGCCGGTGGTAACGGCCGACTGGCCGGTGGTGCCGGCGGCCGGTGGTAACGGCCGACTGTCCGGTGGTGCCGGCGGCCGGTGGTGCCGGCCGACTGTCCGGTGGTGCCGGCCGACTGTCCGGTGGTGCCGGCGGCCGGTGTAACGGCCGACTGGCCGGTGGCGCCGGCCGACTGTCCGGTGATGCCGGCGGCCGGTGGTAACGGCCGACTGGCCGGTGGTAACGGCCGACTGGCCGGTGCCGGCGGCCGGTGGTAACGGCCGACTGGCCGGTGGTAACGGCCGACTGGCCGGTGGTGCCGGCGGCCGGTGGTAACGGCCGACTGTCCGGTGGTGCCGGCGGCCGGTGGTGCCGGCCGACTGTCCGGTGGTGCCGGCGGCCGGTGGTAACTATGGGCGCCACTGTGGACCCGGACCAGTGTCCGACTGGCTGTGACGACGTGTGTGGACCCGGACCAGCGCCCGGCTGGCTGTGACGACGTGTGTGGACCCGGACCAGCGCCCGGCTGGCTGTGACGACGTGTGTGGACCCGGACCAGTGTCCGACTGGCTGTGACGACGTGTGTGGACCCGGACCAGCGCCCGGCTGGCTGTGACGACGTGTGTGGACCCGGACCAGTGTCCGACTGGCTGTGACGACGTGTGTGGACCCGGACCAGCGCCCGGCTGGCTGTGACGACGTGTGTGGACCCGGACCAGCGCCCGGCTGGCTGTGACGACGTGTGTGGACCCGGACCAGCGCCCGGCTGGCTGTGACGACGTGTGTGGACCCGGACCAGTGTCCGACTGGCTGTGACGACGTGTGTGGACCCGGACCAGTGTCCGACTGGCTGTGACGACGTGTGTGGACCCGGACCAGCGCCCGGCTGGCTGTGACGACGTGTGTGGACCCGGACCAGCGCCCGGCTGGCTGTGACGACGTGTGTGGACCCGGACCAGCGCCCGGCTGGCTGTGACGACGTGTGTGGACCCGGACCAGTGTCCGACTGGCTGTGACGACGTGTGTGGACCCGGATCAGTGTCCGGCTGGCTGTGACGACGTAATTGGAGAATAATCACATCCAGGCTTGCCAACGAACCGGGAAGTTGATCTCGGGCAGATTAATTACTTTTAATGGTATCAGTTTCGGACTGCCCATTTGTGCGAAATAATACATCAATGGCATTTAAATCCCGAATACGGTGCCTGCTGGGCGCTGTACCAGCTGCAGCACGTATTACCAGCTGCAGAACGTATTGCAAGCTGCAGCAGGTATTGCCAGCTGCATATGTTTTGGCTTGAATTGAATACGAACCCTCTGAACACAAACTAGCCACGTCACGTCTTGGCCACCGGCGGGACTGGCAGTGCGAGGTGTATCCGGTACTGATGGCACGTACTGGCTGCGGTGCGAGGTGTATCCGGTACTGGTGGCACGGGAGTGCTGCTGCAAGCTCCTGGCTTTGAACACAGATTGATAGTACTTCTGCATAAATACTGTCCTTAAAGTTGGTAAATTGTAAACCGAAAAGAGCAGTTCTGTGAGAAAGTGAGCAGTAGGAAAGTATAACTTGAAATGCTGTATTGCAACGCGAATCACTGTTGAAAGCTACCCATGGCGGTACTGCCGCCGCGAACCTTCTTTGAAGAAAGATTAAAAGAAGGTATAATATTTAGGGAAAATTCGTAATCATAAAATATACGAATATTAATGTGGTCGCTATCGGCACCATGGAGTGATAGGGCAATCTCGTGGTAAACGGGGTGAAGAGAATATCCAAAAATAAGGATAACGAGATCACTGTGAATTATATGACACGGCAATCGGGGTCAAGTCACCAGCAAATGTGGCTTGACCGCTCAGTGCTACATAGCCATGGAAGCCGGTACGCCCTGAAGCCCAAGCGAACATAACCGGACCTAACTATCAGCATAGGTTATGCTGTAGGCTGCCACCCGTTTATTCACACCAGTTACCACTGTCGATGGGTTCCGGACATAGCATACCATTTTTTTGGTCCCTTACCTGGGGATTTTAGTACGGTGCATATTCACACATACACTAAGACATACTATATATACACAGCAGAGGCTCAGTTTTCCGGCATCCTTGCGAGACAGTGTCGTTCACTTGCTTGCTCTCAGATTCCCCGCCGTAGCACGTCAAACGGTGGGGCTACCAAGATGCATCGGATCTGGTGAACAGAGGACTGCTCCGGTGACACGAGGACTGCTCCGGTGACACGAGGACCGCTCCGGTGACACGAGGACTGCTCCGGTGACACGAGGACTGCTCCGGTGACACGAGGACCGCTCCGGTGACACGAGGACTGCTCCGGTGACACGAGGACTGCTCCAGTGACACGAGGACTGCTCCGGTGACACGAGGACTGCTCCGGTGACACGAGGACTGCTCCGGTGACACGAGGACTGCTCCGGTGACACGAGGGCTGCTCCGGTAACACGAGGCGATGCCATGCCACGAGGCGGTGACACGAGGACTGCTCCGGTGACACGAGGACTGCTCCAGTGACACGAGGACTGCTCCGGTAACACGAGGCGATGCCGTGCCACGAGGCGGTGACACGAGGGCTGCCCCGGTGACACGAGGGCTGCTCCAGTGACACGAGGACTG
Source organism: Ashinkailepas kermadecensis (assembly GCA_034440615.1). Lineage (NCBI taxonomy): Eukaryota > Metazoa > Arthropoda > Thecostraca > Neolepadidae > Ashinkailepas > Ashinkailepas kermadecensis. Next base: position 110,828 of record JAOTOM010003958.1, on the reverse strand, counting down.
CTCCGGTGACACGAGGACCGTTCCGGTGACACGAGGCGATGCCGTGCCACGAGGACTGCCCCGGTGACACGAGGACTGCCCCGGTGACACGAGGACTGCTCCAGTGACACGAGGACTGCTCCGGTGACACGAGGACCGTTCCGGTGACACGAGGACTGCTCCGGTGATACGAGGACTGCTCCGGTGACACGAGGACTGCTCCGGTGACACGAGGACTGCCCCGGTGACACGAGGACTGCCCCGGTGACACGAGGACTGCCCCGGTGACACGAGGACTGCCCCGGTGACACGAGGACTGCCCCGGTGACACGAGGACTGCCCCGGTGACACGAGGACTGCTCCGGTGACACGAGGACTGCCCCGGTGACACGAGGACTGCCCCGGTGACACGAGGACTGCCCCGGTGACACGAGGACTGCCCCGGTGACACGAGGACTGCTCCGGTGACACGAGGACTGCTCCGGTGACACGAGGGCTGCTCCGGTGACAAGAGGCGATGCCGTGCCACGAGGCGATGCCGTGCCCTCAAGGCGTGACACCGGGCAGAATGATCCGCTGAAGGGCAGATCACGCTCGTCAGCTGGATGCCGCGGGGTCGGTCAGAGCTGGTCGGTTAGCGCTGATCCCGTGGCACGTGAACACTCCCCAGTTACTGCCATCTCCATAGTAGGAGGCCTGCCCTATTTATTCCTGCACCTTTGCTCGATTTTCCCAAGTATCGCTATCGGTGTAATGCTAAACTTCATCAGAGGTGTGGGGTATGCATCCCCATTGTTCAGGACGGCGGAGTTGCCCATGCAGGTTTCTACCACCATGGGGCCAATCATGGGTTGGTACAGAATGGATTTAAATTTCGCTCACCCATACCAGTACCCCCACCTCGTCATTTGGCACATTTACCATTACACGAATCGAAATATGGGGGTGTGAGAGCGTAAGGTTGTTTGTGAGCCACACAGCCCATATTAGTACATATTGGCCTGTTCTAAGTACGAGGGTGTGCAGTAGACAGGTTCACATTTCAACTTTTTTCGAAGATAGCTTCATCTCGCAAATTTTCCCATTGTTTGGTTCATTTTAAGTCCATTGGTGTTGGTTTTAGCAGGATCGATCAATATCTTAGGGTGCCGCATCGACCCCAAAGTTTGCGTGTTCGGACTTCCAACTTGACATTTTTGCCCGCAAGTCTAGCGGTTTTCTACTCTGGTATCTCATCGTCAGGCAACATTCTGCAGACTTACCTACCAGCGCATCCAGTAGCTTTCTACCTCGACATGTCTCCAGTGCATCGTTATTTGCAGCCAAAGAGCGCGTTTTCTAGCGAGGAACTGGATATGGATCAGTGACGGTATAGTTGCCTGTCACACTGATCTTGCTTCCACCAGATTTTTGCCAAGTCGCATACGCCCTGCGAAATGACGCTCCCAAGTCGGTAAGTACATAACTCACACTCAAATCAGGTGTTCACTGTACCCTGGCAGTGAATTGAGTGATTTCCGGCATAATAACACTCGATAAGAGCCTTAACAAATTTTAACGCAGATAATAAAATAGTCGCAGCCACTCGAACCATCTCGATAGAACTGCAAAATCAGCCGTCGCGTTTCCGCGCTTTCATTTATTTATGGTGACTGGTAGGATCGCCAATGACTGAACACTGGATATGACTGTGACTGAACACTGAACACCTTGGGTATCAATGAGCGCTCGATAATAGGCGAAACAATTGCAGGCGAATCTAAACGAACATGAAAGTAGATAACAAATAACTTATCACATCGTGTTAACAAATCACATCCAGATAACAAATCACATCGAGCGGTGGATCAAGCCCCAGTGTTGCTGTCATGCAGAGACGATACCTATTGCTTTACACGTTCATGGCAGCTTTGCTAAGCTTCGGTAATCTCGCTCTGTGGCTCTCAACAGCTTGCAAGAGCCACTGTAACTGGGACTCGTCGCCGACCATTCCAGCGAACTCCTTCAGCATGCTGATCCCCCGCTCGGCTAGATCATTTGTGACTTTGACCTCACGGACAAAGTTCTCGAATTTCACGTAGTCGTCGTCCTCGCACCACTGCTGTGGCGGCCGCTTCAGCCAGGCGTGCGTGGACGGACCGATCAACTCAAAAAGGAGCCATGAGGTCTCGTCAACGAGATCCGACAGTCGCGTGCTCTCTTCCAGGCATACTACGGGCACGTCCTCCTCAAGCCACCGACCACGGAGACGCGGCGTCGCCAGCAGTCTCGTGCACATCTCCGCCTTCTCAACACTGGTCACAAGACCACTACAGAGACTGAACATCACGAGTGGTGGCCTGAGGTACCACATGTGCCTCCGCATGACGCCGAGGGCTGCGTCCGCCACCTCACCGTCCACAGACCTGTAGCGCACCAGGTCCTGGTACAGGCGGAGGTCATTGGCGGGAGCGTCAGCCGCCACAGGCGCGCGGAACCAGGCATTCACATACAACATGAGGAGGAACTGAGCCATCCTCTCCAGTTTCGCCACCATCACTTCGTCGTAGCCCAGCTGGTCCGATAATTTGTACATCTTGATGAAGAAAAGCATCTGAAACAGCCAAAAACTCCACAGTGATACAGCATTTCAGAGAAAAATCAAACATCGTACCTCGCCATGATACGCGTCGCACTTAACGCCATGTGAACGACCGTACACAATTGAATAAAATTTGCACTCGTAGTTGATCGCTAGAGTTGCGGCCGATGACTGCATTTTGTTTGCTGGTAGTATCGATACGATTCCATCCAACTCCCCAGCTCTCACCTTCGCCATCCAGCGTGCCTGGTGGTAGACTCGAGGGCGGCTGAACCTCTCCCCTCTTGGAGGCTGGGCGCCCAAAGCGATCAGAGATAGTTCCGCCAACTCCCTGTAGTCTCCTCTGTCGAAACCCGTGTTGGCGTTCAACAGCGACGTCAGGTATTCCACCACGGCGGTTCTGAGCTCAAGCAGCCACGGGTCTTCCACCGACAGCGTGGCGTGGTTGGTGACGTCCAGTTGCGACCACCTGTAAAACAATTAACGTGGTCTGGAATGTACATATAGAAGGCCCATTGGTCTCTGCCTGAGGTAATAAGGATGGCAAGATCCGGTTGTTAAGTTGATCATGGCAGCGTGCAAACTATTGGAACCAGCTGCTTTTTAAGGAACCAACGAAATGAACTAGACAAACGATATGTTCATACCTGGCCTTGACGTCCTCGAATTTCTTGTCCGTTGGCCCCGTGGATGGTCCGAAGAGCACCGTGGCGACAGCCTTCACCACCAGCTCCATGACATGATGCCGGCAAGCTAGCAGGAGAAGGCTTCGGTTGAGTTCACCCTGCAGCCTGGTTGCAGCCCCTCTTAGCCGGCCCGTGTTCGTTGCCGTCGTGTCAAAGCAGAGTCCGACCACGTTCTCTTTTACTCCCCAGTCCTCCAGGGCGTCCAGCGTGGCCTCAGCTTGCGCCTTGCCGGTCCCGTCAGCAAGTGTGGGGACGGCCAGCAACTTCCCCTGTTGATGATGCGGACCTCCGGAAACTAAGATGGCCTGCCTGTGCTGTGACATCCCCAGCGCATCCTGCAAAACATGGGCATGGCAAGGTATTAATTTTCAGGCTTTTTTGCATGCAGATTAAGCAGGGGCAATGAGGTGGATGACGCAGACCACAGGGCAAACATTCAGTATCTATCAATGAACAGCTCTTTTACATGCCCAAATTCTCGAGGTAGGACAAAGAAGGCACTAAGGACTAATCATAAGGCCAAAGATCGTGAGTGAGCAATCCAAATTGTACTCCATGTGATGGAGCTGGGACTGGCATGTAAGAAAACGATAATGTTGGTTGAGCACCCCATGAGTGTATTACGTTCAGAGATGGTGATTGCTTACATCTATCATGACACCATCCCAGTGAGCCACGCAGTAGGTGGAAGGCTCGAACTTCTCCCTGATTGCCCTGGCAGCAGCTGGTCGATGGGCTGCTCTCGCACGCCGTGCAGAGCTCTTCGACAGGCTGAAGCTGTCCAGGCTGACAGGTGGTTCAGCAGAGCGAAACACAGCACCAACAATGCCAGCCAGCTGGAACGGACAATTTATTTTCTCAAACAAATTGCACAGAAATCCACATACTGAACGCGTACATGTGATTTCGCAACACCAGGAATTCTCGTCATTGCGCCGCTTATTTTACATGGTACAGTGGAAATGTTAAGGACTGCTTGGAACAAGGTTAAAAGTGAGGAATCCACTGAGCTCATCAGTTGGCGTATTATTGGCTAACATACTCAATAGTTATGGGATGATGGGGTACATTGTCATTGGAAACAAACCTGGCTGTCAGACAGGTGGAGACGGTCTGCCATCTCAACCAGGGATGGTGACTTGAGGATGGCTTTGGGCAGATGGACAGGAATAACTCTGGATGACAGGTGCCTGCTTGCAGTAACATGTAGTGACGGTTTTTCTGCCCCCTCTGCTTATGGGGTAAACCTTCATTTTCAGCTCGTAGAATAGTCTAGGGTACCTCAGCGTTTGCGATATTTAAGAACCCCGGTTATAAATTAAATCGTTCGAATCCTTCATCTCCGTGCTCTGATCTCCACATCTTGACACGCACTTCCAAAGCCAGCACTTCTATATTGTGCGAATTAGTCAACAGATAAATGCAACGAAGATCAGACATTAATGCACAGCGTGATATAGCGTAAACAATGTTGCTTCATTTTTGATAGACAGGTGCAACAGTTTCTATCAGAGAACTACATCTCGACAGATGTAGTGACTCTCAGGCAGAGTCCGACGTACCTCTGTGGGGCCAGGGCTGGCCAGGCGGCGGCGAGCCCCTGAGGGCGACCGCCCCACGACCGTTCGTCCAAGATAGCCCTCCGCCTCGGGGTACCGTCGCTAGATACTCGCAGACGACACGTCACTGGTCACGTGACTTAGTCCACATCACTACTGCGCCGCATGGCCAGGACGTCGGCTCCGAGAACAAAGGCTCACTCTGAACTCCATGCACCGTACTGCAGTGGTCGCGCTGTCCATCTGACATCAGACATATGTCAGCTCAGAGTCAGATATCAGAGCCGCCTCTGATGACATCCAGAGACTGGCCTCGCGTGGGAACGAGTGCTGAGACGGCACCTTCTGTGAGGCCCGCGCGGTATCGGGGTCAGACAGTGAGCTGTCAGCATTTCACCGGACGTTGTTCCACAACAATCGGCTGACTGGCAGAGGCTCGGTACTGCAGCGTCTGGTCTGGCGACACGGCGCCTGACACACTAGCGACACACGACGTTCAATTCGCCGCATGACAGCTGGCATAGACATCATAGACACGCCTGTCCATAGGGTTCCCACAATATAATCACTTGTCCTACATCGCCCACTGACGATCACATCACCCACTGGCAACGGCGGCGCGGCGCGCGCCGGGGAGGGGACTGAATGGCTGGGATTTAGATGCCCCAAAACCAACTTTGTTACAAACAGCTTCAGCACTGGCATCACTATCCACAACCATATCATCATCGCTTTCACTGTAACTGGCTTCACCCTTCTCCTGAGAAGTTGATGGTTCACTGCTGGCCACTGGGACAGGGGTTGCCATTGCTGCCTGCTGATCTTGCCTCACTGCCCGCAAATGTGCCTTACCAGCATAGATCTTGTCTTGCCCACACTTATGACACTGCCTAGGACCCTGCTGGTCTCGATAAAAGGCTTCATCTTCAGCTTTGTTCTGAGCGGTCAGCACGCGGTTCCTCCTGATATCCTCCAGAGTATCAGGAGCTCCAATGTCCCAGAGTTGGTCCAACTTCTCTACAAAAAGCCTTCTCTTGCCCTGTGGGTCTGATCGCCTTGTATTCTTCTCGAGTTTCCGCCACTCCGTGAAAAGTGACTCGAGCCTCTGCTGGCAGTTGTATGGCCGCATGGGCCTGATACGGGCCATTTCCCAAAAAGGGAGCACATTCTCCACTGTGATCCTGTATGCTTCACTTTTGCCCTCACACCTCTCACTCTCTTTCACGTGAAACAAGAACTGTAGCACTTGCCTTACTGTGGGTAACTGAGGCCCTGTGATTGATGGTCTTGGTTGGCCCACCAAGAACTTCTCAGTGTCCTTTCTGAGTCTCTTGGATTTTTCTTTTTCAGCGCCTGGAGGAGGCTCTGCGCTGACCAGTTTCTTCCCACTTCTTGTGCTGATTGGCTCCATTACCTGTGCCTGTAACACCAAAGGAATTGTCTGTTAATTACATTATGCTGGGGGAGGGGGACCTCAAAATGAACAAAGTCACCCATATGATCCAGTGTTAAGAATACATAGGTAGCATTTGGAAGGTGGGAAGGAAGGGAGCGGTGAAAGCCAATGCGGTGTAAGGTAATTTTATGGACATACCCAAATGTTATATAAAATCTTTCAAGCTCATGGGTGGCTAGAAATTCACCTGTCAAAAATCGAGTAGGTTAGTTATTAATGGAAAACGAGCATCAGTCCCTGTTGTGTGAAGTTCCAGCCAGCGACAGCCGTTCCTTTGGCTTGGCATTGACAGAGCACTTTTGAGGCTTTTATGTTTCAAAAGTGTTTCAAAACTGGATTTTCAGTGAGCGTGCATCACCATAAAAACGTCTCAGGCTGACAAAAGCAAGGTAGGAAAGAGTTGAGGAACCTGGGATAGTATTTTCAAATACTGGCCCAGGTTCTTCAACATATGGCATATTTTGCAAAGCATCTTGTGATAATTTCATTCGTGGGTCAGGAAAATATTTTTGAGGGATGATTTTTGGAGTTAATTTTGGAGTCATCATTTTCAGGATGATGCAGCATCATGGCGATCTCATCTGTTCATTCCCACCCATTCAGCACTCTCCATCACCTCAAACCTTACAAAAATGGTCAAAAAGTACCTAAGTATGGCCAACTGAAGACTTCTTTGGCCATACTTAGGACTTCTTCATACCTCATAATTTGCACCACATGGTGACAGTGACGTCGCAAGTTGGTAAGTCTGCAGAATGTTGCCTGATGATGAGATACCAGAGTGGAAAACCGCTGGATTTGCGACCAAAAAAGATCGATTTGGAAGTCCGAACATGCAAACTTTAGGGTCGATGCGGCACCCCAAGATATTGATCGATCCTGCTAAAACCAACACCAATGGACCTCAAATGAACCAAATAATTGGAAAATTTGCGAGATGAAGTTATCTTCGAAAAAAGTTGAAATGTGAACCTGTCTAGTGTGCAGTGCTCAGTACCCGAGAGACTCACCAATGTTTGGCCGCAGGCTACTTGTGAACATTGCATGGACGAGTGTTCCCAAACTGATAAACTTGGGTGGAAACTGACATCTAACACAGCTTGTCTTGGGTGGAAACTGACATCTAACACAGCTTGTCAAGTGGGTGGAAGCTGGCATCCAACACAACTTTTCGTGCATGCGTTATGCTGTTCTTATGCCATCTACAAAGGCGAAAATTGTAGGCATGGTGCAGACGAAGTTTTCCATAAACGAAGTTCGTCGAAGTTTTCCCCTATTTTCTTTGCATTGAACAGCCTATAATTCCCTCAGAAACGTGGCATACTTTGAGACCACTCTAAGAGTGCAAACGTTTATAAATAATCTATGCAAACAATCTCACAGGAGAGATCATTCCGGCTACTGAATAACCGCGTAGTATAGCACCATTGCTCAAGATTTAGCTTTCAGATCTCACAAATCTTCACGTCAAGTTGCACTGGTGTGCTTCTGGGATTCTCAGCAACAAGATAATGATTACCGCACTATGGTTATAACTCAGCGTCCCGGAAAGTGAAAGCGAGAAATCTTCAGCAAAACATTTGTAATACTTAGACCAAATTCCGGGTCATCCAATGATCTCAGGTGATCTTGATCTCAGGTCAACCAACGATCTCAATGATCTTGTTCTTGTTTTGGGTCGTTGATAAACATAGTCAACAAACGAGTACTTGTCAATGTGTTTGAATCCGGAAACCTTGAATCCGGAAACGGAGAACAAGAAAATCATGCACACACACATTTCACCTAATATGACTATGACCTCAAACCTCAAGTCCTAGGTTGGCCGGAATGGAATGCGTCATTTAAACTCAGGATTTACTCTCATGAAGCACACATTCGACCACACACTGATACAAATCGTTTGAGACACATTTTTAAAGCTAAATCATATCTAAATGTGTTCTCAATTGCCTGCCCTTATTTATTTTAATATTCAATTAATTTGGTCATTAGAGGTGAAATTTAAGGATCTGGAAATTATTTTAGTACGTCAAGTTCACCTGGTCTAAGATGATTGTCGACTCCACTTTGTATTAAAAGATAATTGTAGCATAGTTGTCCACTTAAAGGCACTCAAGGTAGCCAGATAGCGAACTCATGTTCGTTATCGACTGCGTTTTCGTTGCTGTTCAAGATAAACTAGAGTCCCCTCGCGAACAAGTGAGTTCCATGTTACCTCGCTTTCTAGATCATGTAAATGTTTATAAATGAAACATAAATTATGTAATGTAGTGACAATTGCATGTTACCCACATCTCATGATGCAGTGAGCCGACAACACCCTGCTATGCAGTGAGCACACCCTGCTGTGCAGTGAGCACACCCTGCTGCTCTACACAAACAGGCGTCCCACTATGCCGGCACGCTGCGAGTGTAGCGGCACCCAACCCCTCCACCGACGTGTACAGCATCTCCTGTGGCGTCTCCAGCCGTGGCGGGTGCCCGCTGGGGTCTGCCGTGTCGCTGGCTCGTTAGGTCGGACGGGAGTTGGCCATGTAACCTAGATAGCGAAGAAGGCGAGGAAGATGTGGCACAACGTGCGAGGCACTTCCCGTGCACGGACGCGGCAGGCCCCAGTTGCGGCCCGGGTCACTGGTGCCCACGACGCCGTTACTTTTGGCCCGGCCAGTGTTGTTGACCCAGCTTCAGTGCCGGTAATTGCCCCCTCTGCTGGCCGCTGATTGTGTGCCGGTCCGCTAGGAGCGGCATCAATGCATCCGGTGCTCCGGTAAAAACTCACCTTCTGAGGGCACCTGCTCAGTAGCATTCGGGACGTGGGGGTGGAAGGTGTGCTCATTACGGGCTGCTTGTGCTATGTACAAAGACAGTTGGAGCTAGGTAGTTCACGGCTGATATCTGGGGCCGCGTTGTACTACCGGGAGGCGCCTCTGCTCAGCCTTCATGTATCAACCGTCGTTCACATTAGGGGAATAAATCGCGACTGCAAGCATGCTGCATTCACAGTGGTGCAAGCTTCGTCGTATCAACGCGTCGTGTACCTGAGCTGGACACCGTCGACTTCGATACCGGACGTGCACGTGCAGTGTACCTGAGCTGGCCACCGTCGACTGCGACACCGGGCGTGCACGCGCAGTGTACCTGAGCTGGCCACCGTCGACTGCGATACCGGACGTGCACGTGCAGTGTACCTGAGCTGGCCACCGTCGACTGCGATACCGGACGTGCACGTGCAGGGTACCTGAGCTGGCCACCGTCGACTGCGATACCGGACGTGCACGCGCAGTGTACCTGAGCTGGCCACCGTCGACTCAGACACGGGCCGCTGGCGCTGATCTACAGCCGGGTTTGATCGGACGTGGAGCGGTGGCGACCGGACGTCACTTTCTCCTGGCTAGCCGTCGGCCGCTGCAGCGCTCACTGCTGGCCTGCTGGTGCTGGGGGCCGCCTCTCACCGCCGTCGACTGCCGGTCGCACTGCGCCACGTCCGCTCCGCTCCGTCCCTGCTCCGCTCCGTCCCTGCGCGCACACCTGTCGCCGCTTCCCTCCTCCCTGTCCCCCGGCTCCGCTCGTCTGCTCCGGTGCCACCCCGCCCGAACCTGGTCCGCGCCTCCCCGCTCCGTCCCTGCCCCCAGTTGGGCACCGTGTTCATCCTCTGGTGACCTCAGTTCTGGGGAACGACACGTTGTAGTGGCGGTGTGCTATCCTGAAGACGTCGAGCATGAAGACCCAGAGATGTGGGCTGACCGGCCTGCTGATGCTACTGCTGGTGAGTTAGCTCTTCTTGACTGGTGTGTATTTGTGTGTGTGGGTGTGAATGTTGATGTGTTGCAGGCATCCTTGTTGCATTTTATTAAGAGTTGTCTGCAATTATGGCGCGTGGCATAGCCGCCCCAGTGATTGATAACAATCTAGCATTCATCTCATTTGATAATGTTATACATATATATATATATAAGTACAGTTGTTCGGAGTGTATCAGAATCCATGCACGATTATTTATATCGTGCATAGCAGTAGCATGACCAGTGTGCTGCTCTTTCCTCAACGTCTTTTATCTGTGATGAAATATGATTTCAATGAAAACTAAGAAACTGTGGTTTTAAGTGCGCTCATGATATTAATGTGTTGCCCGAAATTCTTCTTACCCGACTTTATAATCAGCATGCCACCGTAAATAAATCTACGTATGCATGCACAGCATGATATATGGTTAGGGCATGCAAATTGTGGCTCGAGTCGTATCACTCTCGTTTTTCACCTCCAATGTGAATACTCGTAAAGATGAAATGCTTTGCCTAGGTGACGTTTCAGTTCCAGAACGCTAAAATCCCACACAATTAAGAAGAAAACAATCGCACATTGATGCGAAAAAAGGCGCCTCTCCAGGGTTATTCGAGTGCATACCTCGAAAAAAGTGAACCGGTGGTGACCCTGCGGGTAGATGGCGCCACTCCAGACGGGTGCCCCTTTTCATCGATGCAAATTTCCAGATACGTTCCCAACGATTATGTCAAAGTGGTCAATGTGTATACCGATGGATGACAAACGTTTTGTCTCGACAAAGCCATGCGACAAACCCCGAACAAATCCCGCCTGAGCGCAAGAAGACAGTGGGACATACATTAATTTTGAAACTATTTTACTTTAGCTTCGTACGTTTCGATCTTGTCGTCTTCAGAGCAACATTAGTGTTTCAGTGGTTGCAAAATAAACAGCCTTACAACTAAGCTATGTCTAATTGCCATCTGACACTTAAATGTCACAGCATTTGTGTGGTGTGTGTGTGCTTGCATGTTTGCTTGCGTTCGTGCGTGCGCGCTTGCGTTCTTGTGTGTGCTGTTTTTGTTTGCTTGCTTGTGTGTGTCTTATTGTTTGTGTGGTTCTACTTGATAGTCTTCTAACGTGTTGAGATGTGAACGTGTATGTATTGATGTGTTGAACGTGTATGTGCCACAATGCGTTTTTTTCCCGACCGGCGAAATACTAATTATGGCCACAGGTTCCAGTCAATAGTGGATGTCATTGGTCTCAAAATATAGGTGCTCGAACCTTTGATGATGACTCCATTGTCATTGGTCTCGCCATCCGCAACCTTGTTGGCTTCCAACTAGCAGGTAGAGCAGCAGCTACTCCTTGATGGTGGCTGCGGCTGTGGCTGTAGCCTGTGCTGGGCGCGCGGGTGACGCAACACCGCTGCGTCACTCGCTGGCTGTCAGCCGCTCACCTGGGCCGGTGACGTAACCAACAGTCACCTGGCCGGCGGTGTACGCGCGCGCAACGGCAGGGTAGCTCCATTGAGCGAGCCTTGGGTGTGCACTAGTCATCCTTTCCACAGAGGCTTCACACAATCTGTGTCGTCGTCTGTGTGCGAGGTGCCACCTCCGTGGAGGGTTTGTCGGGAAGGGTGGGTGCTGGTGTGGTTTTCGGTGTCTCGAGCGCCACCTCCGTGGAGGGTTTGTCGGGAAGAGTGGGTGCTGGTGTTGTTATCGGTGTCTCGGGCGCCACCTTCGTGGAGGGTTTGTCGGGAAGGGTGGGTGCTGGTGTTGTTATCGGTGTCTCGGGCGCCACCTCCATGGAGGACTTGTCGGGAATGGTGGGTGCTGGTGTAGTTTTCGGTGGCATACACGAAAGATGGAACTGATTCATATTTGGTGTTTGCGCCTTTAGGAATGGAATGTCTTCGCTGAGACATGGGGGCAGGAACTAGGGAATTTGATTAGTATCAGTCCTGTGGCATTTTACATTGGGACAATATACAAAACATGAGCTTTTCTTTCCTTTTAAGACATAGCATTTCTATGACATTTCAATCACAGCACGCTTAATGCTTCAGCATCATTACTTACCGAATTCATTATTTAGGTAAGTGATACAAGTCACGCCTAGCATAATTTATATTTAGCACACGCACGTAAATATGTGTCTGCGTGCGTGCATGCATCGTTAGACATTTGGATGTATTTCTTAAGTATTACATATTTAACAATAATCGTGGGCGTAATGTGAATGTCCCGCAAGTGCCATGCTTGTGGTGGCCAGCATACGCCATCCCGAGCATCCAGTTTCTGTTTGTGAGCAGAAATGGAATTCCTAGCACTCTACAGCCCTGTGTACCTGGCTCCACACTGCCATGCCCACCTCTCTGCCAACAGCTCGTCAGCAGAAGCAGAGGTGGCATTAACGACGTCAAGAACCGGGCCATCGACTTCTTCAGCCTGCTGAAGAACCACCTGCTGCCGCAGAGGCCCGCTGTGCCAAGTGCCGACGCGAGCCCCGCGCACCGCACCGAGGTGCGCGGCAACTGCCTGCACGAGTACTACGCCATTCACGCGCGACAGCCGCTCACCATCAAGTCCACGAACTACCCGGGTCCGTACCCGCCGAGCGAGTGCCGCAAGATGCTGCTGTTGCCGACCGACCAGCACACCTCCGTTGTGCTGGTGTGCACGGACATCGACACGTTCGCGATCGGTGTGCTGGGTGAGGTGTCGGGCGATATGCTGGAGTTCCCCGGCGGTGTCGTGAACAGGAGAGTGGACACCATGTACGGCATAGACGTCACCCAGTGCGCCTCCGTTCCGTTCACCCGCAGGACGCCGCCCGGCCAAGCGCTCAAGGTGGGCTTCTTCTCGGACGAGTTCGTGCAGCGCAGGGGATTCTCGTGCCAGGCGTGGGGCGAGTCCGTGGATGAGGCGGAGAGGTTGAGGCCGGCTAATGTTGGGCTGGGAGGAGCGGTTAGTGGGACTGACCAAGAAGAGAAGCAGCAGCAGCAGCATCTACAACAGCAGGAGGCGAGTCATATCCATCAGCAGGGGGCACAAGTCCACAACCGCCAACCGAATCAACAGGCCCAGCATCAAGCACAGCATCAGCAGTTCCAGCCTCAACAGGTCCAGCATCAACCACAACATCAACACCTCCAAGAGCAGCAGGAGGTCTTCCAACAGCATCAACATCAGGACGAGGAACAGACACACCAATTTTTCCAGAATCAAGCTGTTGCTATCGGCGAGAGTTTCGCGCAGGTGATGCCACTTTTGCGCCTGCCCGGCTACCGTCCATCTGATCAGCAGAGACGGCCTCTCAACTCGGCTCCACGACCCCAGCGGCCGCCGCAGTTCGCAGGCCTGCAGGCGTTCGCCGACCTGTTCGGCGGCGGAAGACGGCGCGTTCGCGGCGGTCCGAACCGGACCGGCCGCCGCGTGCGCGGTCCCCACCGTCCGACCGGCCACGTGAGGTTCCCGGGCGACCGCCACAGGAGATCGCTGGCCGACCTCCTGAAGAAGCGCCTCCTGATCCTGCAGGCAAGGGACCGGGACGTTACGGCACGGCCGAGTACCACCACCACCACCACCCTAGCCTCCGTGGTGTCCGGACAATCTGAAGATGAACCGCTCGAGGCGGGTGCCGATGTCGGCGGCGAGCTGGGCCTATTCAAACCTCCAGAGCACATCGAGTACATATTCACCCCACTGCGGAAGCCACCACCGTTCGATCCGGAACGAGTCGGCAACTCGCCGATGTTTTTGAGGGTGCCAATCACTCGGAACACGACCGAATCCCCCCTAGTGGAGGTGCCGTACGTGGTGACGCCGCAAACAATCACACTGCGAGCCACCACCGACGCGGGGCAGGTGCTGACGAGGCTCTTCGACGTCGGGAAGGACACGTTCCCGACGACCCCGAAACCTGGTTTGGATGGGTATAAGACAAGCAGACCGAAACTCCCCACTTCACCCCAGGTGGTACCAGAGAGGCTGGAGACCAAGAGGAAGCCGGTCACCACAGCGCCACAAGGGGTGCTGGAACGAATTGATGTCACAGATGGCTTGGATTCCACCCTTGAGGACGACACAGATACGCTTGGAGGTGATGATGGTGTCGCGGATAATGTGGTGGTGGTTCCCGTTTTCGACGATGCACAATCTTTTGATGAAGCTTTAATCGATCCTGGCAGCGATGTTAAAGCTCCTGATGACGGTGCGCTGCTTGATGATGATGAAAGCATTGGTGATGGAGCTAGTATCGTGGTCGAAGGTGTCACAGAAGACAACGAACGGGTGGTAGAAGAAGTGCATGCTTCGGAGGTAGTCGATGCTACTGGTGACCCGAGCTCGGGAGCGGGACACGCTGTGCAGGATGGACATTTTGAAGGTGAAGGTGGGTAAAATGTGCATGCTGTTTTCTTTAATTAATTTGTTTATTGCATGTGCCTAGATATTGACTCTTGGCATGCCTATATTGGATCATCTTTATGTGACAGTGCAACCGGATATATTGGCGTTTAATGTAACGCAAATGTTTTCGGGTTCTACCTCAGACAATCTATTAGTGGTCGCTCTCTACTTCCCACCACACATCATGCTTCAGCTGCTTTCGCTTGGCTTGATTAAAAATTGGTGTAAATCCAACTGCGAAACACAACCTCCATAACTCCATAACTCTCACATAATAGACGTCGCTCTCCAAAGAGTGATTAATTGGCTATCAGTTGTCATCGACGCTTGTATTTTGTTTTGGGGGTAATAGGAAGGGGGAATTGAAGGTTTGGCAAAGGGGAGCGGAAAGGGGGAGGACTGGCAATGGGCAGCGCACAGTGGCAGGACGCCCGCTCATCTCTCACAGGCTGCGGATAAGTTGAAAGGGGGGAGAAAAGAGGGGAGGGGCACCCTCTTCTCTTAGGGGGCGGGGAGAGAGGGGTCTGGGAATGGGCAGCGCACAGTGGCAGGACGCCCGCTCATCTCTCACAGGCTGCGGATAGAAAGGCTCTGGCAATAGGCAGCGCACAGTGGCAGGACGCCCGCTCATCTCTCACAGGCTGCGGATAGAAAACTCTGGAATGGGAGCGCACAGTGGGAGGACCCCGCTCATCTCTCACAGGTGGATAAAAGGCTCCGGCAATGGGCAGGGACTGGAATGGGCAGCGCACAGTGGCAGGACGCCCGCTCTCTCTCACAGGCTGCGGATAGAAAGGCTCCGGCAATGGGCAGCGCACAGTGGCAGGACGCCCGCTCATCTATCACAGGCTGCGGATAAAAAGGCTCTGGCAATGGGCAGCGCACAGTGGCAGGACTGGCAATGGGCAGCGCACAAGGCAGACTCATCTATCCGGGCAAAAAGCGCCGCTCGTTTATCATCTCGACACACGAGCCGGAAATCGCGCGGAAATTCCGTCTGTCCATTCTGCCGGGGCCAGATACCGACCAGGCCATTTCTCAGAGCCAGCATCCGATGCTGCGATTGTTGAAATTTTGACCGCCGTCGATGTGGAGGCGTCCCGTCCCGACTTTGGGCTTGGTGCATCACCACAGAAACGGGCGCGTTGGCTCCGCCGAAGGTGGTGACGAAAAGGCACTTCTTAACAGCGAACGGCACCTGACCGCGGCCGGACACAGGAGCGATCGCAGCCAGTGCGGTCGTGTTGCAGTGTCATTCCCCTCCAGCTGCCATGTGTTCCGATAGAGTCAGCATATTCGGCCGGACCAAGTCCAGCTGGACATTCTGAGTCGCGTGACAGTCATTGGAGAAACTCTGCGTCCATATCAAACAGCGAAAATGCATGTATGTAGATGAGTTACGCCGTCAGGATTTTACGACATCCCAACTTGCGCCGAGGACGCATTACCTCCAAAGGCTCGCATATTGATGATGATGTGCAGTGGCATGAGCCGCTCTTAAGCAGACAGTCCATTACAGCCTACAGGTACACAACCGGCCACCGTGTTGCGCTAATATTTGTCAGTAGCAAATATGAAGAACGGTAGGAAATACTGGTGAACCAAGCAACCGCGACTTGTCTGAGCAGAAATTAACTTACTCTGATAACCTGTCCTAACTTTTGGCTGACCTTTCGGAGTTATTGGTGTACCTGCAATTGCCCAATTGACGATGACTGCCTAACAATGAGAATACTAGAAAGCGTCCTACTTCTAGTTTTTTAGCACTATCTCTTTCACGCAACTAAGGCATGATGCGTGACAGCGTGATCCGATATCAGAAGCATAAACGCAACAACTCGCCGGGAGACATATTTTGCACATGATTCGTGGTAAGCTATTCGTTTTCAAGACGATGTGATCTAAATTTCGTGGCGAAAAGGTTATCTAAAATTGCCGACAAATGTGATGCATTTAAATAGCAATAGATGTCCTCATTTGCGTATCAAGCGACTGCGATGCTGACAACGTAAGCTAATACCCAATAACTCAACCGGTTGTGGCATTTCCTGCCATAGGCATGCTGTGCTGTCACATAAAGCGGCGAGTCAGCCTTTCCTGCTGGCCAGCGCCGCTTGTCATGTCTCATGAGACTGGGAACCAGCGCTGGCATCCGGTCCTGCCAGTACCGTTTGTCACGTCTCATGAGGGATGTGACTGGGAAACAGTGCTGGCTTCCGATCCTGCCAGTACCGTTTGTCATGTCTCATGAGGGTGGGAAACAGTGCTGGCTTCCGATCCTGACAGCGCCGCTCGTCATGTCTCCTGAGGGATGTGACTGGGAAACAGAGCTGGCTTCCGATCCTGCCAGCGCCGTTTGTCATATCTCATGAGGGATGTGACTGGGAAACAGTGCTGGCTTCCGGTCCTGCCAGTGCCGTTTGTCATGTCTCATGAGGGATGTGACTGGGAAACAGTGCTGGCTTCCGGTCCTGCCAGTACCGTTTGTCATGTCTCATGAGGGATGTGACTGGGAAACAGTGCTGGCTTCCGATCCTGCCAGCGCCGTTTGTCATATCTCATGAGGTTGGGAAACAGTGCTGGCTTCCGGTCCTAACAGCGCCGTTTGTCATGTCTCATGAGACTGGGAACCAGTGCTGGCTTCCGGTCCTGACAGCGCCGTTTGTCAGATCTCATGAGGCTGGGAAACAGTGCTGGCTTCCGGTCCTGACAGCGCCGTTTGTCATGTCTCATGAGGCTGAGAAACAGTGCTGGCTTCCGGTCCTGACAGCGCCGTTTGTCATATCTCATGAGGCCGGGAAACAGTGCTGGCTTCCGGTCCTGACAAATACGGGCCGCTGCCGAGCATGCTGCGTTTACGGCCACCGGAAACGTCCGCAGAGTCGGATATCGTCCAATTTCCTCCACCAAGTTTCGACGCTAAATCTAATGATAAAGAAGCCGCAGCAAGCAAATCAAACCAGGCAGCAGCGATAGTCAGATGGTGGGTCAGTTTTGTGTTGATGTGGTGATATTTGTGGTGGTTGGTGTCCATTGGTTTAAAGTTTCGATGGAGTTAGATGGCGAGCGTGACTTTTATTTTGATTGCTCCTGTGATTATTAATTTGGTTGTTATTTGTGCGGCGAGTACAGCGAGTGCAATCGCCAGTCGTGCCACGTCAGTGGCTGGCTGGATACTGGATCGAGGTCTTTTCGGCCAGCTCTGGCTATCTGAGACTATCTGGTGAAGATAATGCACGTTGCACAGACAACTATAACCATTATATAATGTTAGACAGTGAAAAATGAGTGGACGCAGCGCTGGTGCGCCTGCAGTGATGTGGCACATCGTAGATCAGCCGCATTTGGCGTCACTTGGAGTGTCCTGTAGCTGTGCGCTGCTACGTGATAAGCGCCACTGACGAAGGACCCCGGTTCGAATCCCACTGACCGCCTGGCTTTCCAGACTCCATCGACTGCGGTGTGGCCGGGCCGGCCGTGCAGGGTCGCGTATTCGGCGGCGAGGACGCACTGCCGGGCAGCTACCCGTGGGTGGTGTACCTGATCTCTGACGCACCTCTCGGCCCCGAGAAGACCGTCTACTGCACGGGCAGCTTGATTTCACGCCGCTGGATTCTCACCGCCGCTCACTGCGTCGACTACGCCCGCACAACCGACGTCCACATGGGCTACCTGGACGTCTCTAAGGAGACGAATCTGACCCTTCGCGTCAACGCCACCAAGTACCGCGTGCACCGCTACTGGACCCGGCTGGCCAAGGACCACGACGTAGCGCTGATCGAGCTGCCAGACGAGGTGACGGTGTCGGAGTCAGTGCGGCCCATCTGTCTCCCACGCAGGTCACAGGTCGGCAACACGTATGAGGACGCCCGCGCCGAGATCTGCGGCTGGGGTAAAACCTACACGGATCAGGTGAGCACGGCGATGAGGATGAGAAAACTTATCATTTGCATCGAGTCATCTTGAGAAAATACTCCCACATGCCATCTACCCAGCCTGCCCCGCCACTCACCACATCTTGGCTACTTTTCTCACTATTTTTGCCCTTCTTGTTCATACCACGGTCTCGAAATTGTCAGAGTTGACCGAACAAAATGCAACCAAACACTAAACATCCCACACGTGTAATATTGTGTTGTACCCACCGAAGTCTTTTCATTCATACTCACGAGCTGCACAGGATTATGTTCACGGATCATGATTAGTCAGTCTCACGGTCCATAATTAGCCATGATCACGGCCATAATCAGTAATTGTCACGGTCCATGGCTAAGCATGCTCACGGGGCATTGCCAGTCATATCCATAGGACACACTCAGATCGCAAATCAGTCATACTCACGAGCCATAACCAGTCATATCCACAGGCCACACTCAGATCGTAATCAGTCATAATCATGAGCCATTACCAGTCATATCCACAGGCCATACCAGGATTGTAATCAGTCATAATCACGAGCCATAACCAGTCATATCCACAGGTCACACTCAGATCGTAATCAGTCATACTCACGAGCCATAACCAGTCATATCCACAGGCCATACCCGTATCATAATCAGTCATACTCACGAGCCATAACCAGTCATATCCACAGGCCATACCCGTATCATAATCAGTCATACTCACGAGCCATAACCAGTCATATCCACAGGCCATACCCGTATCATAATCAGTCATAATCACGAGCCATAACCAGTCATACCCACAGGTCACACTCAGATCGTAATCAGTCATACTCACGAGTCATAACCAGTCATATCCACAGGCCATACCAGTATCATAATCAGTCATACTCACGAGCCATAACCAGTCATATCCACAGGCCATACCAGTATCATAATCAGTCATACTCACGAGCCATAACCAGTCATATCCACAGGTCACACTCAGATCGTAATCAGTCATACTCACGGGTCATGGTCAGCTCGATAATGTGAACGCTGGTCGCTCAGCTCCTGCTCGACTGGCGGGACCACCATGTCAGTTTTGACTTGGGGTGGCCTTTTCGACTCCATCCCCCTCTAATTCAAAAACAATGCGTCGGAGCGAACGGCGGAGACCACTTTGGTCGTCAGCTCGACGTTTAGATTCCAAAACACACTGTTTTTGACCTTATGTCAATCATTAAGGTCAAGGGGCGGAATGTATCGCCTGAAATGCATTACGGATATGGACAGTCCCGCCAAACACCGTGTGCACTGATGTCGTTGGCGTGTATTTAGCTTTTGGCTTCCGAATAATTCATTATGCAATTTCAATACTATTTCAGGTCTGGATCAAGTGACAAGATCACCTGATGTCACTGTCCTCAGATGACCTGCGGTGTCCTTATTGTTCTCGGCATCACCTTAGTGTAGTTTTTAAATGTTAAGTTCGAATTGAGCGACCATTTTACCCCAGATAAGCATTTTACCCCATATTTTTGTTATTTGCTACGCCTGGAACACTGAGAGCCAAAAGTCGGCATGATGATGGGCCATGACCTGACCCAAATGGGTCGAGTTCTTGTGTCAGCAGGCGGTATTATTCGGTGAGCGGTGTATCACACAATGCATATTAGAGTTCAAAACCTCGCTGAATTTCGCTCAAAATGACACAAAATGGCGAATGTGATTAAAGTTCACCTTGCCTCAGGCAAGGCCAGCCGAATTTTCCAGGGAAGTTTAGAATACACAAGTTGTATCGCTTAACATATATTATCCCTCCTTGTAAGTTTCACATTAATCGGTTGGCTCCTCAATAATCTACGGTGACCGAAATATTTTGGTGGTGCACCTGTTTGACCTGACCTAAGTCAGTGACCCGAGCTAACACTAGATAAAACCTTTCACCAAAACTTGCACAGGTGTAAGATAAGGTACACAATATTTGAGCGCGTTACGGACATCCCATTATTTACAATCGCGAAATATATATAGGGGGCTCAGAAGACCCCACCTTCTCTGGTGAGGGCTGAGGACTGGTGCAGGTATCCTGCCTCCATCGCCGGTGGCTGGGCTGCCTGTGATGCCCGCGTCAGGTGTATTTTACACCCCACCTTCTCTGGTGAGGGCTGAGGACTGGTGCAGGCACCCTACCTCCCTCCCCGATAGCTGGGCTACCTGTGATGCCCGCGTCAGGTGTATTTTACACCCCACCTTCTCTGGTGAGGGCTGAGGACTGGTGCAGTCACCCTGCCTCCCTCCCCGATGGCCAGGCTGCCTGTGATGCCCACGCCGGGTGGATTTCACGGTGGCTTATTAATTGTTTACTGACAAACCACCGCTACACAGCAGAGACGTAGGCCATGGTAAAGGGATCGGACACTGGCACGGCAGAGAGGTTTTGAATCTCAAATTACGTGGGAAATTTTTCCATCATGCTTGTGACTAGCCGCAGAACGACGCTAACCTTCCCCAGCCTCGGGATCAGTGTCCCGAGGCTGTGGCCAGTGCCAGGAATGGCCAGAATCGATCTGCCGATATCGCAGTTTCATCGACTGACTTGCAGCTTTTCCCGTCATGCCTCACGACCGCCTTGCACGTGACGAATTCTCATGTGTCCAGTCACGACGCCTGTGGTGAACTGCCAGCATTCCTGCGCCGCTCCTGATCAGGCCCACATCTCACAATGCATGTGATCGACATGATAACGGGACAACGGCGGTAGTGTAGTGCCGTCTCAACTTTGCTTGCGGGACGTACGTCAACATCATGCTTTGTAATTCCGTGAGACACTCCGACGTGACACATCATGCGACGACTTTCTCTAACGCGGTAGGTTCATCTCAGTGTCATCTGTTTAAAATGCGTTGGCCCGAGAAGTTCTATATTTGGTTCATTTAGGTTAGCGTTTTCTGCACGTTTCGTGTTGTCTTAGTCGCCTGTAACCAGCATCTACGACAGACGCTACATAATGCAGAAATCCATTTACGAACGCCATGCCCACCGTATATTGTTCCTAAGTAGGTTCTTGCCTGATAATTCTGCCCATACTGGACTAGTGTACGAGATAATGTTGTTTAGAAGCTGTAATCCAGACGCCGTACATGCAAAACAAACATTCTGACCGACAATCATGAATGTGCCCATGTGTGACGCCTGGCCATTGGGAGGCCCGCCTGATAGCCATAGTTAGGGACCCACGGACGACGCCCTGACCACCGTCAACACTTGTAGGTGGGCGGCAGCTTCGTGCTACAGCGGGCAGAGGTGGCCGTCAGGAGCAACTGCGACTGCATGTCCTCGTTCCCCATCAGCGTGACCCCGCTCAAGATCTGCAGTCACGGCCGCTTCCACTCGCCGTGCCAGGTAACGCTACCGCCCACGTGTTGGGGGTGTCGTTAGGAGTGGGTGCTGGGGTAAGAACAGCCACGGCCGAGTCCATTCGCCGTGCCAGGTAACGCTACCGCCCACGTGTACGGTAGGTGTGGGTGCTGGGGTCAGAACAGTCACGGCCGAGTCCATTCGCCGTGCCAAGTAACGCTACCGCCCACGTGTTGGGGTGTCATTAGGAGTGGGTGCTGGGGTCAGAAAATGGTCAGGGAGGCGACCAGTAGCGGCTTCGATGTAGCGTAGGTTATAAAGTAAGCTTTGTGTCTCACCAAGCGAAAGTTGGGGAGGATTGCTGATGAAGCATCTTGTCACCAAGAGTGTTTCTCGAAGTGTTGCTGGTGTGTGTCTGTCGAGTCTCCCAGAGATGTACGGACACGGCTTGGCGATTCTGAACTCGCTCCCGCCTGAGGGTAGGTCAGGTCATCTGATCAATCTGCCTTACGCCCGTGACGATAAGTTGACGTTGGCTTACTTTTGGTAGGGGGGGGGGTTGCGAGGATTGAGAAGGTTGACGGAGTTGCGAGTATGCTGAGGCTATTTTGGCTTGCTTTGGATGAGGGTAGGGGGCTGCGCGTACGGTTGGAGGGGTTGAGAGAATGCTGAGGTCGGAGGGTTGCGAGCATACTGAGGTTATTTATGGTTATTGTAGGGTCTAATTTCAATGTTGCCGCCTATTTGTTCCCTTGTTTCCGGATCATTCTATAATAGTGGTTTTCAATCAAGTTAATTCTTGAGAAAATATACTTGATGGGCTGTGAGCGGTATGCAGCTCACCAAGATGTGGCATGTGGCAGACATGTCTGGCTTGTATCATAATACGGAGTATTCTGTGAGTACTGCAAGTGAGTATTGCACATGTGTTACCATTGGCTACAAATTAATATTAAAATCTCATTTTTGTGGGCACTGTATCCTTCACCTGACCTGGAAGGTGAACCATGCCCCAAATTATAAGAGGCGGACATAAACCCGGAAATCTGATTGCAGATAATACACTCTTCATTGTTTATATTGGCCACAACCATCTCCATTGGAGAAAGTGTGAAATGCCTTATACGGTTGATGGAGTGCGTGGTTGATATGATGCACGGTTGATAGAGTGCATCGTTGATATAGTACACAGTTGATAGAGTGCGTGGTTGATATAGTACACAGTTGATAGAGTGCGTGGTTGATATAGTACACAGTTGGTAGAGTGCGTGGTTGATATAGTACATAGTTGACAGAATGCGTGGTTGATATAGTACACAGTTGATAGAGTACGTGGTTGATATAGTGCACGGTTGATAGGATGCGTGGTTGATATAGTGCACGCGTGCACTACATCAACCGCGGTTGATATAGTGCGTGGTTGATATAGTGCACGGTTGATATAGTGCGTGGTTAATATAGTGCACGGTTGATACAGTGCATGGTGAATTTGCTTGGCAACTGCCGTGGTAATTGCTGGTGCACATGTTTACGTTAAATTAGCTCCGCAAATCTGAGTCCTGCATGTGACGTCATGGCCGGTGTGCCGCCATCAAGGCTATAGAACACCAGGTAGAACGCTCCGCTTCCCAAAAAGGGAGACGCTTCAGCCGACCATCAATTATATAAACTTGAGCCGACCAATCAGCGTTTGACGACCTCCGCCGATGGTGGCAATAGTAAAGGCCGTAGGGCAAAACTTGTGGAAGCTATTATTCATATATTGTTCCATTGTTCGTGCTAATTTTCTACAAAGGCATTCTTGCTACTTTAATCTTGATCTTTAATACTACTTTATCACAATGTCGCCGCAAACAGGGGGAAAAATTGAAATTTGATATTTGTGTGGACGTCACCGGTTTCGCCGCACTAAAGACAAAATTTGTTTGTTTACCATTATCACGATCGACGGAGGTCGTCAAACGCTGATTGGTCGGCTCAAGCGTCTCCCTTTTTTATTGGACTAAAATGCTGGAGCGCACCCCCCTGTCCGCCATTGCGAAGTCATCGCCGATGATACATCACTGATTCTGCGCTAATGACAGCGTGTTGAAATTCTACCAACACTTGACGACTTCAGCTGTTAAAATCTGCCTTGTCCAGTAGTCTTGTGCATTAGCGTGGTCGATTGATTTCGAGTGATCACAGTGGATCACTTCTTGCCTCCTCTGCTCCACCAGGGCGACTTGTGTGTTCTCCCTGACCAAGACATTACACGCTCCTGACCCTCCTGTGCCACTAGGGCTACTCGTGTGTTCGCCCTGACCATAACATGAGACCCCTCCTCCACTCCTGACCCGGTTGTCCCGCCATGGCGACTGACTCCTGTGCGAACCTGACCAGCACATGAGACCCTCCTGGTACAGGTGTCCCGTCAGGGTGACTCCTGTGCTGACCTGGCCACCACATGAGACCCTCCTGGTACAGGTGTCCCGCCAGGGTGACTCCTGTGCTGACCTGACCACCACATGAGACCCTCCTGGTACAGGTGTCCCGCCAGGGTGACTCCTGTGCTGACCTGACCACCACATGAGACCCTCCTGGTACAGGTGTCCCGCCAGGGTGACTCCTGTGCTGACCTGACCACCAATGAGACCCTCCTGACCCTCTTGTGCCACCAGGGCGACTCGTGTGCTCACTCTGACCACGACATGAGACCCTCCTGGTACAGTTGTCCCTCCAGGGTGACTCCTGTGCTGACCTGGCCACCAGATGAGACCCTCCTGGTACAGGTGTCCCTCCAGAGTGACTCCTGTGCTCACTCTGACCACGACATGAGACCCTCCTGGTACAGTTGTCCCTCCAGGGTGACTCCTGTGCTGACCTGGCCACCAGATGAGACCCTCCTGGTACAGGTGTCCTCCAGGGTGACTCTGTGCGACCTGACCACCAATAAGACCCTCCTGGTACAGGTGTCCCGCCAGGGTGACTCCTGTGCTGACCTGACCACCACATGAGACCCTCCTGACCCTCCTGTGCCACCAGGGCGACTCGTGTGTTCACTCTGACCACGACATGAGACCCTCCTGGCCCTGCTGTGTCAACAGGCTGACTGGTGTGCTGACCTGACCCTGCTCTGCCACCAGGGCGACTCTGGAGGGCCGCTGCAGGTGCGCGGCGCCTCCGGCCGCTACAGCCTGGTGGGTGTCAGCAGCTTCACCAGCAGTCTGGGCTGTGATGTGGGCATGCCCGCCATCTACACGCGCGTCACCGCCTACCTGGACTGGATCGAGGAGAACAGCGGTCTGGTGGTGCCGCTCTGACCCGCCCCCAGACGTCTGTCGGCCTCGGAGCCGGCCTCCGGACGGGGGTCGCTGGCGGCTCCTTGTCAGCGGCGGCCTGGTGGTGCCACTCTGGCCCGCCCCAGACGTCTGTCGGCCTCGGACCGGCCTCCGGACGGGAGTCGCTGGCGGTTCCTTGTCAGCGGCGGCCTGGTGGTGCCCTTGACCCGCCCCCAGACGTCTGTCGGCCTCGGAGCCGGCCTCCGGACGGGAGTCGCTGGCGGTTCCTTGTCAGCGGCTCCAGAGCTGGCTTCAGAACAAGTCACGACTCCCACCGATCTTGAAAAGTGTCTTCCAAGCTACGTCCCCTACAGGTCCTAGAGGGAGCGCCTAAACGAACCACAGCCATGTTGTGCCCGGAGCGAGCCTCGAGACCTTCTGTAGTCCTGCGTTTCTTTGAACGCGCATCAACAAACCACAGCGTCATCAGCAAACCAGAAGCGTCATCAACAAGCCACAGCGCCATCAGCAAGCCACAGCGCCATCAACAGGTCATCAGCACCACCAACAAGTCCTTAAATGAGCCTTCGGACGAACCAGAACACTGCCGGTCCCACAACGAGCATCTGGACGAGCCAGAGCACTGTCGGTCCCACAACGAGCATCTGGACGAGCCAGAACACTACCCGTCCCACAACGAGCATCTGGACGAGCCAGAACACTGCCCGTCCCACAACGAGCATCTGGACGAGCCAGAGCACTGTCGGTCCCACAACGAGCATCTGGACGAGCCAGAACACTGCCGGTCCCACAACGAGCATCTGGACGAGCCAACTTCCCAACGACCTCGGGATGAGCTTGCAGGATAAGCCATGACTCGCTGCACATTTGGCGGCCTCACTAGATGTGAACGATGATGTCGGTGTGTTTGTCGCGTGGCTGCGTATTTAGCGGTAGGCTGTTGTTGTGAGTAGTACCGTACCGTAAGCGTTTTTTTTCAGACCAACCTCAGATGGCCCGCAACGCGGACTGTGGTTGACTTTTCGTGTTATGGATCTGATTAAATGGAAAATAGATAGCTGTGATGAAATGTGATCCGGATGTTCCGTACTTCATATCTGCTGAACCATCATTTGTCACATAGCCAGGAAGATTTGGCTGTTGGCATCATATTTAGCAGTGTTATTTATATGAGGTGTTTTTTTGTGGTGTATGCATTATTTATTGTACTGATGATTTACAATATTTCTTGTTTCGATTCCTAGTGCTGTTCGATTGCTATGCACATTGTTATGCCAACTTGACTTCTAAGAAAGCCTGTTGTATTGGCTGTGCATGGTGTTACTGCCGCATCGTGTGTTTCAGCGCACGTGCCGCTATTCCTGCACTCTCGTTAGCCGATTGGGCCTGTCTGCTTTGCACCTCCATCGGGAGTTTACAATACACGTACGCGTATTCCAAACGAACCGTAGCTGTCCTGTGCCAGTTATAAATTGTTCGCGAAATAGGGTGGAATATACCACTTACTGAAAGCTGAATCGGTATCCGTCCCAGAGGCGCATCGACATCGTGCTTCTTGGTGCGTGTTTGTGAAGTCTTCACTCCTCGTCTCTAACTGTATCCCGTTTACAAGTATCATGCTTATGCTCACCATAACGGTTCCTGGATCGTGATAACGAGCATTCCATAGCGCAATTCCAGGTGGAGGTATTACCTATGGTGTGCTATGTTATATAATACCAGTTTATAGCATGGGTGTTTATATCGTTACTGTTGATATTGGTGTCCCCAAATTAGATACCTCTCAAAATACGCAAAGCGGGAACAGCGACATGTGCGCAATTGTCTCAAAACTGGGTTTGCAGGACTTAACAAATGTTTTAATAACATTTCCATGGCGATTTCTACATCCTCGTACTCGTTCTGAGATTTCACACCTAACGGAAATCATTATTTTAACACTGTCCTGTGTCCACTCACCATCTGTTGGTACAAACTGAATTGTTTCAGTATTAACATTTGAGATGCAAGAAAACGTTATTAACAGGCTAATTCCTGTCAACAATGTACTGTGAAAGCAGGGATATGGAATGTTGTTTCTAAGCGACTGTCTGGGCAGTCACTTTATTGCTCTGCCATCCCAACAAATCAGCCAGCTTGTGGTGGGCAATGCATGGAGACTTCGCCGCCAGCAAGGGTGACATATTGCAGTATTTCGCTAATTGGTGTTTATGTATTGCCGATTTCCCGTCGTGTTCCGTAAGAATGAATTTCTACACAGCCGACCCCACTGATCCCAACCAGATGTAGCGTTACGCCTGACAATGTCTGTTGCATGGACGAAACGTTGTGTCCTGTAATGATATATCAACTGAACAGAAACTACATGGATGATAATTGTGTTTCTTTCCAGGCATTATGCCTGAATATGAGTTTTGGATAAGTACTACATTGCATATTTGACCTAAATTAATTTTCGCCTATGAAGAGTACCCTATTACAAGTTTATAGTTCCCATTACCTGATTCCATAAGCCGACTGTATTTTGTTAATGCAGTATGCCTTTCCGTCTATTTTAAATTTTCCCTCTATAAATTTCGGTCCAGAAGCTGTTTGGAGGAACTTCAAAGTATAATCGCTAGAACGATTGCAATATGCCAGCTGATGGTACGTTTTTATCAAAGCAATTACATGGGTTCCGATGGTTGGGAAATATTGGATGAAGATATATTGGTGTGATGGGTTCTGTCTTGCTATGACACCGTGGATAGCGCACGATGGCCGTATTTCAGTTCCCCAGCTTCCCAGGCCGTTGTCAGTCAATGCAGATAATGGAGTATGGATTGTCTACCGGCTGCTTCTCGGCTGGCCTACAGCAACCACTTTTGACGAATACAACACAATATATCTGTCGTATTAAGCATCACAGAATGGTTCTCATCAGGTGGAGCTTAAAATGCGGTCAATGAATGGCACAGTAATGTTGCTCCATATATATGGCACCTGGGCAGCTTAAACTCCGGTCGGTGCCTGACACAGTAATGGTGTGCCATATGCACGTCATCTGTGTAGCTTAAACTCATGACACAGTAATGGTGTTCCTTATGCATGACACACGTGGAGCTTAAACTCCGGCCAGTTCATGGCACAACAATGGTGCTCCATATGCATGGCACATGTGGAGCTTAAACTCCGGTCAGTGCATGGCAGAGTAATGATGCTCCACATACATCGCACCTGTGCAGCTTAAGCTCATGACAAAGTAATGGTGCTACATATACATGGCACCTGTTGAGCTTAACCTTATGACAGTAATGGTGCTCCATATAAATGGCATCTGATAAGATGACGGTATTTCCCCGTTCGACCAAGAAAAAGACTCACAGATTGAATTGCTATCGGTGCAATTCATGGATGTTTTCGTTGGTGATAATTTTTTGTGGACATGAGTTCAGCTTCTTCATCCTTCGGTGCCTGATCTCGCTACGTTCTCGTCGACGATCCTGGGAATTTACTGTAGTCATGCTATAATGTAGAGGAATTGTTCGCCGAGCGGATCCCATTACAAAAGGCAAACATACCGTCATTGCCGACAACGCCATCGCCGCACACGGTATATTCTCGAAGTTCGAATGAGTTTGGTTGGTGAAGCTTGATATTTCCTTGCATTTTCCTCTCCACTTGGATGGCCTCTATCCGTCCGAGTTAGTCGACATTGTCGCACCGGTGTGGATGAAGCCGAGCCTTCGTGGTTATTATTATTCCAGCAGTGGGGCCACCACGCATGCACAGCAGCTCATCGTGGCCATCGTGGCTATTATTATTCCAGCAGTGGGCGTTCCCACCCACTGCATGCTACAGCTCAGCTGGTCTCCCGCTCTGTCGTGCTGAATACAAGCGTGAAAACATTCACCCGCCTGGGTCTGCAGTAGGGTGGTACGATCTGGAGAGAGCGAAGGAGGAATAGAGGACAATTAAGATTTAGAGGGAGATATGGAGACAAGGACAGATAGGGAGAAGAGGAAATGAAAAGGGAGACACAGACAGCCAGACAGGGACAGAGACAGAGACAGAGACAGAGACAGAAACAGAAACAGAGACAGAGACGGAGACGGAGATAGAGATAGAGACAGAGACGGAGACGGAGACGGAGACGGAGATAGAGATAGAGATAGAGACAGAGACGGAGACGGAGACGGAGACGGAGACGGAGACGGAGACGGAGACGGAGACGGAGACGGAGACGGAGACGGAGACGGAGACGGAGACGGAGACGGAGACGGAGACGGAGACAGGGACAGAGAGTGAGGGGGGGCGAAGCAGTCGCTGGACTCTGACTTTGGCTCGAAGTGGAACGTTTATTGTCCATTGTTTGTCGGCTGACAATAGCGGAGCGGAGAAAACATTTCCTACGTATTATCTGATGGAAGCCGATTACGTTGAGCGATGCGAATGACAATCCAATGCGATAGTCAAGTAGGGATGCTGACACACGAATTGGTTTCGAGGTTTTATATTTTTGCATCCACATGGCCAGTAATCGTATGCTGTATTTGTACACACTGTAACCACGATACTGAACTTGGCACTACTAGGTGTATATATGCATATATGTAAATGGAAAGCGTCCCCACCTCTGGTAGCATGGTCCCTGAAGTATAAATATTTGGCGAGCAATCAGACTTCAAGCAGATTTTAGCCGGTGTACACCTAGACTAACCGCTTGAAATCACAACTTATTATGAACGTGAAAACACTGTTGTGAGTACCTAATCACGTGTGGATGGATTATAGAAACCATAATGCTGCCGAAGCCAATCGTACCACCTTTCAATAACCCTGTGTACGCTGTCTTGCGTATGTTGATGACTTGCCCAAAATTCCCCAGCTGTTCGCATGCCCAACGGCATCAGGCCATTGCTGTAGAGACATCAATTAGCTTTAAACACGAATAAATATGCACACAATGTCATATTGAGCTTCCAAGACCCGTAAACTAATTGGGTCTAATCACCACAACTTTTCCACTGGTTGCTGCGATTAATTACTATATTTTTTAATTACTACAGTTGACGTTCTCTGAATGAATTACGCAAATATTCCAGTCCGTACCAAGTTAGCGCCAGGTACCGTAAGCAGTAAGACAGCTCCCACATCCCTCTGGACCCCTCCTTTAGAATCGCAGTGCGCGAGGCTGCGCCGAGTCATTGACGAATTCTTGACTCCTTTTTCGCCAGGCAATGCCAGTGAATCTCCGGAACTGCTCGCTGAGGCCACCCCGGAAGTACTATTTCTACGGGCACGGTAATGGATTCACTAGGGAGAGAAACCCTTCACCACCCATGGGTCACCAAGGGTGCGCATTTCACTGGTCACGTGAAATGTAAAAACACGAGGTCAGCGACCAACAACAGTGCCACCTATAACGCTTATGCGAACTACCCATGGCGCATACGGAATAATAATCATAGGTGGCAGTACTAGACACGCATCTGTGATCCGAATTCTCCACAACTGAAGTAGCTGTGCGATGCTAGTATCAACCAAGGGCGTCGCCATCACTGGGATTACTGGGTCCTGATCTAATCTGGGATAGAATGGTCATGGACGTACTCTTCTGACGTAGCAATCGTGCCTGGATCCCTGGGGTTCGACCGCACTTGGAAACTAAAGGAGTCAATAGCTCGCAATGTTTTAATGCCGATGGACAACGACTTCTGTCGATAGGACTTATTTTATTTCGTAGTCTTGCACTCAGTGTTGTTGCGCCACCCCTTTCTCTCGCAAGTGAAATGGTCGCCGTCATGTAGTCATGTAACACTTGTGCTGGTGGAGATATACCCCAGCCCAGAGCGGTCATGTTTATAATGGTCATTGAACATGCCATATGCACACAGGTTGGCTCCAATGACCATGGGGACAAACTATTAGCTGATGATAGCAACGGCCCTGAGGACCAAGGGTAGGAATGATCCAAAGTATCAAATCTGTACAGGAATGTGTTTTTTCCGAATTTCGATTTGCTAGCAGCGAAAAGGCCGAAGATGTGCTGTCTCCAAGCCACTGGTTATTCCATGGATATGTATGCAATAAATGCGCCAACAACGAACATAAACTGATAATAGTCAAGCAACCCCCACACAGGAACTGATACCTCCTATGTTCCGACAGACCGTTCTACTTAGCATGTCGGAAGTGTTGTGCTTTTGTGTGGTGTCGGCTACAGCCTGAGACATTCATTGGACGAGGTATTAATATACATTTATCAACATACACATAGTGCTCTGGTGCTCGTCGTGGTAGAATTAGGCGCCTACATGCACGATCCATGAGTGGCATATGAAGTATTTGCACTGGAGTGGTAGTTGTTATCTGACAAGTAGCATCACGCCACGTACCATTACGTTCAATTGAATCCTAGTCCGGGCATGTTATTTGCCACATTCGCCAGAGCAGGGGGCTGCGACTCCCAAGCGGGTAGTGGCGTGGAAGAGAAACCAGCGTGTGGCACGTGACAAAATCTCGCGATTGATGCCCGAGCGGTGCACTTTCGGCTACTGGTGGACCTTCCAGGTCAGCTGACATGCCTATTTGTTTAGCAAACAGCGATAAACTTTCGGCGTCCAAATTAACCTCAGAGAGCATCAAAATCCGAAGAAAGTAAAGCATACCAAGGTGGTAAACCAAGGTGAGATGGAGTTAAGTCGGTGGCTTCGAATGACCTTGGACAAATGAATGACCTATGTGGGCGCATCAGCTAAGTTGTCCGTCACTGTACCCCGTCCAGCATTAACCGTTTGGGGTGAATAAGTGAAATTAACAGCTGACAAATCAGGATTTCGCCGAACAGCGATCTCTGACATGTTGTCTCGGGTGACTCTGCAGGTCAGCGGTCTACACGACATCTTCAAACATGCTACGCCACACGATCGGCACATGGTAGCCGACAACTACACCCGGCGGCAGGGCGCTGCTACACGTGTTGTCCCGTGTACCCGACATAACGCAGTGGGGAGGATATGGGCCCCCTGCTGCTCGTGTGAAAAAAAAAACCCGGGGGGAAGGGGGGTTTTAAAGTTTTTTCCGGTGCACCCGACATAACGCAGTGGGGAGGATATGAGCCCCCGCTGCTCGTGTGAAAAAATAAACCCCGGGGGGGGGGGGTGCTAAACGTTTTTTCCCGTGTACCCGACATAACGCAGTGGGAGGATATGAGCCCTCTGTAGGAAACTATACCAGGCGGCAGGGCGCTGCTACACACGTGTTGTCTCAGTGTACCCGACATAACGCAGTGGGGAGGATATGGGCCCCCTGCTGCTCGTGTGAGGGACAACTATACCCAGGCGGCAGGGCGCTGCTACACGTGTTGTCCCGTGTACCCGACATAACGCAGTGGGGGGATATGAGCCCTTTTTTTGTTTGAGGGAAAAATAAAACGGGGGGGGGGGGGGTGCTTCATGTTTTTTCCTGTTATACCCACATAACCAGTGGGGGGATATGAGCCCCTGCTGCTCGTGTGAGGGACAACTATACCAGGCGGCAGGGCGCTGCTACACGTGTTGTCTCGTGTACCCGACATAACGCAGTGGGGAGGATATGGGCCCCCTGCTGCTCGTGTGAGGGACAACTATACCAGGCGGCAGGGCGCTGCTACACGTGTTGTCTCGTGTACCCGACATAACGCAGTGGGGAGGATATGGGCCCCCTGCTGCTCGTGTGAGGGACAACTATACCAGGCGGCAGGGCGCTGCCACACGTGTTGTCTCGTGTACCCGACATAACGCAGTGGGGAGGATATGAGCCCCCTGCTGCTCGTGTGAGGGACAACTATCGCGGATTGGCGTGGATATTTGCTGCCGTTTTTCCTATGTTCCCGGAAGGCTGGGCCACCAGTGTGCTACACTACGCTAGGCTACACTAGGCTACTAGCTCTCGCTACCGACTTCTGATGTAATTGGTGGTAGCCCTTCTCAACATGGTTTGTATGACTAACATGCCAATCAGCCTCATTCATGGTCACATCTTTTCCATCCATTTTCATTTCTGATAGTCACTTCCGCCTGGAAAGTGGAGTGCATCAAGCTAACAAGGACAATGTACGCATGCATGTATGAACAATATAACAATAGTTTACCGTGACGAGTAGTTTTTGCTGGGCTACTGTGAATGGGTACTGACGTGGTGGAGAATGTGCACTGTAGTGGCGCAGGTCATGCACCCGGCACGACTGTATCTGATCTGTGATGTGTGTGTGTGTGTGTGTTTTGGGACAAACTATGTGACGGCCGGTCTTAAGCGATATGAGTGTCATATCCGCTTTGCTATCCGCCTCGGATACATTATGCTTTCTGGCTACATTTCGAGATAATGCAGATGCGAAGCAATCTAAAACGCAATGGGAAGTTGCGATGCCAATGGTTGGCTGGAGAAACAGACTTCGAGAGTAGGTTGTTTCCTTGCAACATCCGTAAAGTAGCGGCATTAATGAGATGGAGACCGATCGGAAGCTACTGAACAATTACGTTTAAACGTGGAATGAAAACAATGTGGCTTCCCAAACCACGGACGGGTGATGTTGGCCTTTAATTCACATTTTGCTAATGCCATGGTGTTCATCAGAAGGTCAGGTGGCCATACGAGTATATGCCACGCCTAACCGGAACATGTCCTATTGTTGTCCTCTTGAACATATCCTTTGGTTAGTAGAGTAAAATTGAAAAATAGACCTGTCAGTCGGCGACAGCGTCCATAAAAGACTTTGACCTCTGACTCGACCTGGGCTGAGAACGATAAATGACAGACAACATTTCGTTACACCACTGAATAGATGAAGGATGGCTCTACGTCGGTGAAACGCGCCGGTGAAAATCTAGTTTCTTTACGTGGTCCACAACAAAACTCGGTGGGGAGGGGGACTAATTTGCCCCCCCCCCGACAAGTATGGGTGTAGTCTGCTGTCGGCAGTTCGCGAGTTAAATAGAAAGTGTCATCTACCTGTTGTGTCTTAAGCCGTTAATGCTCATTTATTTCCGCGTTTTTTCTTCTTTTCCGCCTCTTGGCTTAAACCTATGTGAGTGATGTTATGCATGTGCGCTTATGAGTGTGTTCGTGTAATATGACTGGCGTAAATTCAGTCGATTGGTAACATCTGGCATTGTTTTGGTTGAAACTGTACGTAGCCCTGACGACACTATCTGGCTATTCGGCCACCGTACTCCTAGTCATACTCTCCGGCCACCGTACTCCTATACTCCCCGGCCACCGTACTCCTAGTCATACTCTCCGCCACTACTAGTCATCACCGGTCACCGTACTCCTATACTCCCCGGCCACCGTACTCCTAGTCATACTCTCCGGTCACCGTACTCCTAGTCATACTTCATCACCGGCCACCGTATTCTCCCGCCCGTACCTAGTCATACTCTCCGGTCACCATACTCCTAGTCATACTCTCCGGCCACCTATACTAGTCATACTCTCCGGTCACCGTATCCTATACTCCCCGGCCACCGTACTCCTAGTCATACTCCCATATCACGGCCACCATACGACCATACTACTAGTCATACTCTCCGGCCACCGTACTCCTAGTCATACTCCCCGGCCACCGTACTCCTAGTCATACTCTCCGGCCACCGTACTCCTAGTCATACTCTCCGGCCACCGTACTCCTATACTCCCCGGCCACCGTACTCCTAGTCATCCCACCATACTACTACCGCCACCGTACTCCTAGTCATACTTTCCAGTCACCATACTCCTAGTCATACTCACCGGCCACCATACTACTAGTCATACTCTCCGGCCACCATACTTCTAGGCATTCTCTCCACCTACTAATATCTGGTGATGACCAGTTAATAGACGACGAAGTTATCCAATCCGAGTTCTGGATGTAAAAAAAAATGAACAACCTCCTTTTCCAAAGCATTTAACTGCTAGATCATACAGATGTCTATTTCTCGCGGGTGGACTCAGTAGCCCAGCCGGTTGCGGGATTCGAACCCACGATCTTACAATGAAGAGTTAAGCGCTCTCCTGACTGAGCTACCGTGACCCCTAAATTTTAGAATGTGCAATTGCCGGCTTGTATTTTTATAAGATGGATAGGCATCCATTTGTGTTTGACGGAAGTTGGAGGTCTCTGAAAGGATCGGGATAATCGGCGTGCAATGCGCCAGGCATTCCATCACATTGGTCCACAAAGCGTGCGGCGTCGCTCTGGTGTGCACTGTCGCGAGCCTTTCTCCCCGGTGACCGTCACGCACGTGTGACCCCATTGCGTTTTGATCCAATTCAGTTGCCACACAGAGCTATGTCATCCATGCCGGAGACAGCTGGCAAATATTCGCTCGCAGCGAAACTCGATCGTCGTGACATTCCCGGCAGAAGTGTTGTGCGACCCATCGCCGTCGAGCTTGCCGCGTGTCAGTCAGGGACACGGTGTGTTACAGTCAGTGACTCGGTGTGTTACAGTCAGGGACACGGTGTGTTACAGTCAGTGACTCGGTGTGTTACAAACGGTGTGTTACAGTCAGTGACTCGGTGTGTTACAGTCAGGGACACGGTGTGTTACGGTGTGTTACAGTGGACACGGTGTTACAGTCAGGGACACGGTGTGTTACAGTCAGTGACTCGGTGTGTTACAGTGACACACCAAGGGTCGAGCCATTCACGCTCTGTCAGCCGAACGACCTCCCATTCCCCTCCCCATACCCATGAGACGCACATTCAGAAAGTGTGTGCGTTTTTGTTCGCACGTCCTAGTTGCAGCTGGACGCCTCAAAAGTCCAAGGAGCTGCCGCATTTTGTTCGCATTTTCTATAATGAGCGATACAAATTTACTGGAGAACAAAATTGGAACACAGAGGTTGCCAGCCCGTATTTCGAAACGTCAGCCTCGATAAGAGCGCCAGCAGAGGTGGTTCTGTCACCATGACAACAATGCGGGCCTATGGAGAGGAGGTGAGGGCCTATAGAGAAGAGATGCGAACCTATGGAGATGAGATCCGAGCCTATAGAGAGGAGATCCGGGCCTGTGGAGAGAAGACGCAGGCATGTGGAGAGGAGATGAGGGTCTATGGGGAGGAGATGAGGGCCTATGGAGAGGAGATGCGAACCTATGGAGAGGAGATGCGGGCTGTGGAGAGAACACGTCAGCACCAGGTGATATCACTTATGCCAAGTTATGCCGAGAATGGCTGAGGTGGCAAAAGCGAACGCAGTCTGCAAAAACGCTAATACGTAAATGGCATAGTAAGTTCCATTGATAATTCTGAACAGAGACAAGATCCCCCTATACAAGATTATACAGGATTCAAGTATGCACAAGGAAGTATGATATTTACGTGGAATTACTTCAACGTCGTAATCCGGCTGGGTGAAAATGTGTGGCAATGTAAAGCATGTACATCCATCCATATGCACGTCAGAAACACCGAGCTGATATCTGTTGTCCGCCTGTTAGCTAAGACCGGTCAATACCATGGATTCAACCGGCCAGGCAAAGCTAATAGGGTAATTGTTTTCACTTGATCATGAAAGGTCATGAAATATCATATTTACGGATTGCTTTCCCTATGCATCAATTATAGCCAAACCAAAAATTAAGATAAACCCATCTAGGCCACTTATTTATGTACTTTTGCCTACATCACGTTCAGAGAATATAATTTGAATTGATATAAACAATTGTTTCATCTATGGAAGATAAATGCATATATATATATATGTATGTATATATATATATATATATATATATATATATATATATATATATACATACATATATATATATATATATATATATATATTTATATATATATATATATATATATATATATATATCTATATATATATATATATATAAATATATATGTATATATATATATATATACATATATATATATATATATATATATATATATATATATATATAAAAAACTATATGTAACTATAGCGCTTTAACACGCTACACGCGTTCCCGACACACAGGATATGCAACTTAATAATATCCACAAGCAGGTGTGTCCAGTATAACCGGATTCAACCAGTTATAGCCGGTCAGAACCTCTTTGTTGGGTAAAGCAAACTTTATACGGCTGGTTACTTACCCTGCCTGACACACACACACATACACACACACACACACACAAACGTGCGCACACACGCACACTACATATATATATATATATATATATATATATATATATATATATATATGCATATATATATATATATTTATATATATATATACATATATATTTATATATATATATATATATATATATATATATATATATATATATATATATATATATATTTATATATATATATATATATTTATATATATATATATATATATATATATATATATATATATATATATATATATATATATATATATATACATGCGCACATTTTCTAGTCTTCGGATGATTTTGCTGTTCGTTGGATATATTATGCAGAAGATTACCGAAGGAAGCAACCGTGAAAACGAGGAAGGATGTTATACAGTCACGCATAAGTCGGTATAGTGCATGTTTCGCTATATGTTATGCATATCTTTTCAACGTTTCAACCAACATTGATCATCTTCAATAATAATTTAAACAACTCAAATAGGTGACAATGATAGCACAAACATACAAACACACAAACCAGTGATAAATTATTCAAGAAATAGGGTGGAATAAACCACTTACCGAAAACTGAATCGACATCCTTTCCAAAGAAGTATCGACATCGTGCTTATTGGGCATGCTTGTGGAGTCTCCATGCCTCGTTTCAAACAGTATCCCGTTTATAAGTATCATAATTATGCTCACCATAACGGATCCGGGATCGTGATAACGAACATCCCGTAGTGGAGTTCCAGGTAAAGGGATTACCTATGATGTGCTATGCTATACAATACCAGTTTATAGCATATGTATTTGTATCGTTATCGTTGATATCGGTATCCCCAAATTAGGTACCTCCCAAAACTCGCAAAACAGGTAGTTAAATGTACGCAATTGTCTCAAAACTCGGTTTGAAGGACCGAAGTATTTTAAACAGCATTATTCCTATGGCAATTTCGACATCCTGCAAATTCGGCATCCTATTCATTTCGACATCTCACACCTAACGAAAATTCAATATTTTAACTCTGACACAAACACACACATGCACACCTACACAGACACATGTACGTGTATGCATATATATATATATATATATATATATATATATATATATATATATATATGTATATATATATGCATATATAATATGGTTCGTTAATGCATCGGTCGAAAAAAGTGATCACGGGTATCATACAGCGGTTTAAATAAGTATTATACGAGTTCACAAAAAATGAAGTTATGAAAATATTTGTGTCAGTAGTAAGGAATATAATCAGAGAGACGAACCCGTCAGTTTGACGCACATCTCGCGCATCTCCAGTATAGCAGTAATGGTTCAATTTATGGCCTTAGCGCGGGTGCGCCGCAATATTCGAACGCGTGTTTTTGTGAACGCGTCACAACATCGCGGCTGCACGGCCTTCTCGTGTTTCCGACGGCGAGTTAATGGTGGCGACGTGGCGCCCGCGCCGCCACATCTGCCGCCGCGCCGCTGCCCGTCGCGCGCTGTTGCTGCCAACTTCGCCGGCCGCCAGGCGAGCGTCGACATCGGCGAGGAGACCGACGCGGCCGCAGTCGTGTCCGATCCTGTTCGGAGTGGTGCGCTGTTGCGTCGTTCTGATCGCCCGAGCGGTCATCACTAACGGCGTCTGCCGCCAGGAAGTGGGAAGGACTGACGTCGGGATTGTCAGGAAGTGGGAAGGGCTGCCATCGGGGCTGCCAGGAAGTGGGAAGGGCTGCCATCGGGGCTGCCAGGAAGTGGGAAGGGCTGCCATCGGGGCTGCCAGGAAGTGGGAAGGGTAGGAAGTACACCGCCACTGATTATTTCCAACTTGTTAACCCTGGCCCCGCCACCCGATCCATGAATTCCAATTCAACAACATAATTTTGACCGAGAGTTTAACGTGCCGTCAATGCACCGACACGGCCGCCCGGTAGCTCGTCCGCGGCCTTATCGGGCCAGCTGCCAACTGACCCTCCCAGCCGGGGGCTAAATGGGAGCGCGTGAAGCGACTCGAACTCTGTGTTACCAGGACGGGGGAGGCCAGTGCAGTCCAGCGCTCTAACCAACTGAGCTACCGGTGCTGTTCTGTTTCGGAATGACGTCATTTGCGGCAAATGCGGCTTCAGCATATGTTCAGTTTTTCAATATGTAAAAAATGTTGGATTTTCCGAAGGTGCACACTGTAAAAAAACATACTTGGCATGTGGGTATCACTCATTCCCTGTTGCCTGTAATCGAAGAGTATCCCTCATTCACTGTTGACTGTATTCATCGAGTCCGTGTATTCATATCACAGCTGACGAGACATCGGTCTGGCTCCACCGAGTGTACGCACTCAATAACATCATGTGGGTCAGAATTTGACCCATCTTCGTCCAGTCAAGTGACCGGCGAATATTTCCGGCAAAGCACACTGTCACCGATGATCTTGAACGCAACAGCAAATGTCACTAAAATCAACTTGCCCTGTATCAATACTCTTCCTTCACTTCGAACACTTGCATGGATATCATGAACAGATAGGTATGTTGGAAAGCGTGTTATATGTGCATATCTGTTGCATAGATATGCTCTCAATTTGGTTTGAGTAGCTTCATTACTCAGTCGGAAGTATGACGTCGGGGAGCTTCTGCTGCGTCGCTGCATCGACCACTAGAGGACTTTTGGGCGGGGATAGCCGAGTGGTTAAGGTGTTGAGCTCTAGATACCAAGGTCTCTGGTTCAACACTCGTACCATTCGGGAAATTTCCCAATCCCGCGGCCCACCGGCGAAACAGTGTGGGTTGCGCCATTAGCCGTGATGATGCATGAAGTGCGTCGTAAGCCACCCAATAATTAAATAAATTAGGGAGCTCTCCTTCCTACCAGATACCCAGTTACAATGTTTACTTTGCATGAAATTAATAGTCCTTTTCTAAGTAAACAAACACTATATTTCCGGTGGAGCAAGCTTGTCGTAACCAGATATTCTTCCGCACTGTTCGAGTACTGTTGCCTGCCAGGCACATCCGATCTGTATATTGGCACTTTAATTCAGCGGGTCGTGATTTGTGGCGTTTATCGAACAGACTATCTTCATCGGTATCGACATCTAACCTGACCTAACCTAACCTGGCTTAACCATCGGTATCGACATCTAACCTGACCTAACCTAACCTGGCTTAACCATCGGTATCGACATCTAACCTGACCTAACCTAACCTGGCTTAACCATCGGTATCGACATCTAACCTGACCTAACCTAACCTGGCTTAACCATCGGTATCGACATCTAACCTGATCTCGCCTAACATGGCTTAACGATTTTCGGTGTTGACTAGCGAACTATTGGCATCGGTATTGCCCCCTAGGCTAGCATAACCTAACCTGGATTAACGATTTCCAATGCTGCCAAGCGGGCTTTTGGCATGGGCAGCGGTACCTATGAAATAACGTAACCCCCGTGACATTATGACACGTCATGTCAAAGAGCGTAAGCTCACATATCTTTAATCATTGAAGAAGCCGCGCAGCAAGATAATGTCTGTTAAGCAGGCCATATAAAGCAGTGTCACGATTCCATCATTAGTCACTGTGGTATACAGCGCAACGTGTTCGACCGCACAGAGTCTACCCCACAGTAACCAAGTAATCATAGTGTCCGTCTTCGCGTCGGCAATTCACCCAGCCGCAAGTACCATCGACTCCTCTCAATGTCGTTGTGCCATGCTTAGACACATCGTTTGGCGTCGACCTCAAGAGGCAGAGTAATGTGAGGTCAGCGGCAAACTCGAGTGTCGCACGGCACTAGCCCAACGGGCCACGGGTGATGATGGGTAGAAATGACTTCTTCAACGAGGTTCTGCTATTGACCAATTGCGAGCAGTTGTGCAGAATTTGAACTCACTCCCACGCACGGCATTTCTCCACCTTCGCCAGTGCATGGTGTAGGAGTTGTTGCAACACCCTAGTGCTTCCAAACTGAGAGTGCTAGTGATCTGTTTTATTTTTTGTTTCATTTCATGTACCATATGTACGTGTGGAAGCTATTAGGTGTGGCTTATTTAGCAGATTTCTATGAGAGACGAACATATTTTTAGTGAGGACACCAAGTGCGGAAATGTTCGCAACCACGCCGAATGCATCTAAGATGCAGGTGGTTAGACACTGTGCTGTGTCACAAGCTCACATCAGAATCGTGTAGCCATCGGACATCGATGCAGTTTTACCAGCCTTTCACGTGTTTAAGGGCATTGTTATGTTGACGTTTTTTTTAGCTGACAACTTCTCCTGTAAAGGGCTGAAAATGCTGTTGTAGTTTATGGACAATAAGCAATGAGCGACACAAAGCTAACCAGAGTGTTGCGTGTGACGGGGTCTCGCCATTGGTACCTCATATTTTCCACTTTGAGTTACGGAACTTCCAGGTCAGTGTAGTCGGTCGCCGCAAACATTGATAATTTTCGCGTGAAATCGTTCCCTGTGTAGCACCAATAACGAGACGCAGTTAATACGTCGAATGTAGTATTCCCCATTATACTGGGATATTGATGATATGCGGCACGTTGCATTTCGGTACGTGGATCAAGGATCAGGTGAGGTCGAAGTGTTCTTGATTTCGTCTTGCCAACTTCCGAGAGTGTACCAACAAGCACTACTTTTTCTATCTAGAGCTACCAGTGACCGCCAAGTTCAGCTTCAGCCAGCGAATTAACCTCACAGTGGCTCAGAACCTGAAAAGTCCAGCACAAGTCAAGTTGGGTCAATGACATCATATGACCTTGGAA
This sequence comes from Ashinkailepas kermadecensis, assembly GCA_034440615.1. Lineage (NCBI taxonomy): Eukaryota > Metazoa > Arthropoda > Thecostraca > Neolepadidae > Ashinkailepas > Ashinkailepas kermadecensis. The sequence continues at coordinate 68,988 of JAOTOM010003958.1, read as the reverse complement.
AGATCCATTACCTGTATAAACACGTTCGCTGAGTTCTCCATCATTATTTTGCGTTCCACGAAAGATTGACCATTGCACTTCACCCCATACATTTTGATTGTTTCCAAAATTTCATCACAAGGTAGTCTTTGGCTCTGAATACGGCTGCGTTAATTTCAGCCCATTCAGCCAAAGGTTTTTAGCTATAGCCTCCGGCATTATTTTTAGGTCAAATAACGGGTTGGTTTGACGATGGATACCTCACGAATAAGAAGAGGAAAGGGTGGCCAATGATATATATATATATATATATATATATATATATATATATATGTATATGTATGCATGTATGTATGTATTTCGGATCCTCCAAAGTAGGGCTTTTCAGATTTCCTTCAATAATTGTTCACCAATGTGCAGCACACAACAACATCAAGCATATACGCTATAACAGCGAGCGACATTTTAGAGTTGAGGTAAGCGATGTTTCGGACAGCCGGAAGCTAGGGCTCAGACATGCGCAGATACAAGTTCGTTGACACTTGTACGGACAGCTGGTGCTGGTTGATACAGCCTTTGGTCGTTCAGGCCCCGGCCAACATGTGTCTGACACCAAACGGGCAGTTACTAATGAGGTCGGGAGTTAATGACTCCTGTTATATTCGATAAGTGTTGGTCATGAAGTAGTGGTGTCTCTTTAGTTTATGGCCGCGAAATGGTATGCAGTGAACGATGTAACGTTTATGAATCGCATGCATCATTAAGAAGGCATGCTCAATGGGCCACGCTGGATCTTGCGCAATTGTCAGCGGCCTTTATAAACAGCGCATTGCATTCAATGGTTTTAGCACAGATGCATGTCACGTCGTTTTGGTAAATTTGTATTTGAGTGAACGCATATCATAGTGGTATGTTCTCGAACTCGGGTTACAGCTGTGATCTCGGGAACCTCAGCCGGTATCAGTCGGCTAATTAGCGTAAGTCTCATAGCGACCGAACCACTGGATACAACTAAGTCTCATAGCGACCGAACCACCGGATACAACTAAGTCTCATAGCGACCGAACCACTGAATACAACTCAGCACGTGTGTGATACGGAGCTGATAATGCATTTCCAAATGCTGAAATAGCTAGATACGCCATCATGTGTCATCATCTTATGCCGGAACGCGCGAAATTATAAAAATTACCAGTTTCTGAAGTGTGTTTTTCCCGGTCCTTATGACTCCGCATAAAAGATGAGTAGCTCTGCCACGATTTGCATGATCAATGCTTTTAGATGCTTAACCCTCGGGAAGGGGTCTTTTACGTTCCCTCCCCCAAATGTTGTTTCGCAACAAACCGAAACAAAACGGCGGTGTGCAGCTCCGCGAAATGGTTCATTATCTGTTGTTCCTTTTTTGCATTTTTCTTTAATTTTCTATTTTTGTAATATGTATGTTCTTCGAGCTAGATTGTTTTCCCTTGGTATGCATGCAGGCGTATAAGGAGACGTTCCTGTTCCTGTCTTGTGTTTTATGGTTTATTGTTCAAGATTTCATGGCATAAATATTTTCAAACTTGAATTGCACGACCTAGATTACCCAATGGAACCAAAACTATGAATCATAGTCAAGGTCAAGTGTATCCTAGGTCGTTGCCCTATAACAATTATTTTGTCTCATACATGTGAAAATATATTCAAATGAAGTTTACCACCTGTTTCCAATTTGGCAGTGCTTACCACACGTGTGTATTTTATTTGTTTCTGAGATATTTAAGTGACCGAATGTCGCGGCCAATGTTGGCCCATGATGGACCAAGGTGACTATTTTTGCGACTTTCGCTGTGTATTTAACTCCTAAATGGCGTGCGTTTTAGCCGTGTTTTACATAAATATATCAGACATAAAATGTTTTTAAGTCAATTTTTCTGAAAAGAAACAGACATTTTGTGTCTCTAAATTACTTTAAAATAAACATGAGGCCATTTACTGGCCCTATTCATCGAGGGCTTATCCGGTTCGCGTTCAAATCGCCGCTTAGTTTTCACGGTAGATGGGGGTGATTAACAACAACTACCCCCCCCCCCCCCGATAAGGATGTGAATGTGTGACCAGAAAGACGTGCTTAATACATTATCGTTACAAGCCAATAATGGTGGTGGAGGTGGTGGTGGAATACAAAGCACCAAGCAGAACAATTCCGTACAGTTACTGCTGATGTTCTAGATCCGCCTCTCATCATTTATGCCATATAATAATATAATAGTAGTCATATAACAAACATGTGCTGCGTAGTGACAAGCGAAATCTAAAAAGTAGTAGATATTCCGTTGAAAATATGTCAACATGGTCGTTTTCTACCGGTACCTCTTTTCGAAACACTAGCTAGCCCAAAACATGCCTCCGACTTGGGTCCAATCCCCGGACAGACGCACGTGACCTCTTTACTGGGGTCCCGGGACAGACTACGTGACCGCTGCTCCCGGAGGCCGGGGACAGACGCACGTGACCTCTCCGGGGTCCCGGAAAAGCTCACGTGACCTCTCTCCCGGGGTTCCGGAAAAGACTCACGTGACCTCTCTCCCGGGGTCCCGGAACAAACTCACATGACCTCTCTCCCGGGGTTCCGGAACAGACTCACATGACCTCTCTTCCGGGGTTCCGGAACAGACTCACGTGACCTCTCTCCTGGGGTCCCGGGACAGTCGCATTTCCATCAGTTGGGTGTCATTCGACGTGACTTTTTATGCGGTATCAGAACGCTAAGCAATCGAATTATTTTTTCAAGGGCAAAGGCCAAGCTGATCATCTGGTCCGCTCAATTTTTTTCGTTTTCGCTCAAACCCATCTAAATCAGGCATCAAGCAATAACCAGTGGTGAACATACGAGTAACATTTCAAACTGGGACATGTCAGGGTCAAATATTTGATTGAATTTTTCCATGACCTCGCGTTTCGTCGCTATGACTTCAATCGGCAGAAAATTGATGTCCTTCGACGTCGCTTGTTATGCGGTATCAGAAAGTTGATAATTCGAAATCATCTCGACGAGCCAACATTCAAGCTGATTTCTTCCGTCGCCTCACGTTTGTTTTTTCCCCAAGCTTACCCAGATCTACTATCAAGCGATAGCCCGTGGTGAACCCTCGAATAACATTTTGAAACCTGGATATATCAAGGTCAAGCCTTACATAAGGTCAAAGGCTAGTTTGAATTCTTCGAAGTTCTCCCGATTCGTCGCTATGAGTTCAATTTGCACAAAGTGGGTGTCATTCGACGTGGCTTGTGCCGTATTATAATGCTATCAAATCGAACTAATTTCAAAGGTCAAAGATCAAACCGATTTCTTTAGTCGCCTCGTATTTTTTTCTTCGCCCTAACCTATCCACATCTGGTATCAAGCAATAGCTCGTGGTGCACCTCGAGTAACATTTCAAACCGAAACATGTCAATGTCAAACCACAAGATTGAAGGTTAGCTTAAGTTGCTCGAAGTCCTCGTGCCTCGTCGCTACGTCTTCAATTTTCATCAAGTGGGAGTCATTCGACGTGCCGTGAGGTACTATTCAGAAGTCACCTTAACTTTCAAAGTCAATGGTCGAGCTCATTTCTTCGGTCGCCCCAAGTTTCTTCGTTGTCTCCCAAAGCTACCCATGTTTGACATGAAGAGATAGCCCGTGGGCAAACCTCGAGCAACATTTCAACCTGGGACAGGTCAGGTCAAGCCTCAGGTCAAGGTTAGTTTTAATTTTTCAAAGTCCTCATGTTTCGTCGCTATGGCTTCAGTTTGCATTATGTGGGTGTGATTCGACGAGGCTTGCCGTACGGCATCAGAATGCTCAGATATCGAAGTAATTTCGAAGGTGTCGTAGGTCCGGTGTGTGTACAATGTGAGTGTAATAGGAATAGGAGGGTCAAATCTCTTTTTGTTTGAAGCCGTTGTGATAGTAGGCACTATGATCCTATATGACTAGGAGCTCCCTAAAAAAATCAGTCATAACCTGCTCAGACGGCGCTCTCTTCGCTGATTACATAATTTATACTGCCACATTTCGGTTCTGGACATATAAAACATAGAACTTTTTCAAATTGTCCGCTTTTAATGGTTCAACGGAAGTTGTCAAATTTGCAAGAGAAGCCACACATGAATGCGCATGATTTTATAACCAACCGGAGTTCATAACCACAAGAAAGCAATGTTGTAACCATGGGTGGATCCAGGAATTGTCATGGGGGCACTTGTCTGGAGGGTTCATGGAGGGTTCAGCGAGTTCATGTGAGTTCTCACCGGCTGTTCAGGTGGCGGGGGGGGGGAGGGGCGTGTGGTGCACGTCGCCGTAGTAAAACATATATCACGGCTTGGTGTGATCTTATCCGCGCGGCACTAATGGGCCGAGGTCATGCTCTTGTGTGCAGCCTGTGATGCTTAGCGCGCTGTTGGTCGGCGATCCTGACCCGCTGTTGGTCGGCGGTCCTGACGCGCTGTTGGTCGGCGGTCCTGACGCGCTGTTGGTTGGCGGTCCTGACGCGCTGTTGGTCGGCGGTCCTGACCCGCTGTTGGTCGGCGGTCCTGACGCGCTGTTGGTCGGCGACCCTGACCCGCTGTTGGTCGGCGGTCCTGACGCGCTGTTGGTCGGCGATCCTGACCCGCTGTTGGTCGGCGATCCCGCCCGCTGTTGGTCGGCGATCCTGACCCGCTGTTGGTCGGCGATCCTGACCCGCTGTTGCTCGGTGATCCTGACCCGCTGTTGGTCGGCGATCCTGACCCGCTGTTGGTCGGCGGTCCTGACGCGCTGTTGGTCGGCGGTCCTGAGTCCTGACGCGCTGTTGGTCGGCGGTCCTGAGTCCTGACCCGCTGTTGGTCGGCGATCCTGACCCGCTGTTGGTCGGCGGTCCTGACCCGCTGTTGGTCGGCGGTCCTGACGCGCTGTTGGTCGGCGGTCCTGACCCGCTGTTGGTCGGCGGTCCTGACCCGCTGTTGGTCGGCGGTCCTGACCCGCTGTTGGTCGGCGGTCCTGACCCGCTGTTGGTCGGCGGTCCTGACGCGCTGTTGGTCGGCGATCCTGACGCGCTGTTGATCGGCGATCCTGACCCGCTGTTGGTCGTTGGTCGGCGATCCTGACGCGCTGTTGGTCGGCGATCCTGACCCGCTGTTGGTCGGCGATCCTGACCCGCTGTTGGTCGGCGATCCTGACCCGCTGTTGGTCGGCGGTCCTGACGCGCTGTTGGTCGGCGGTCCTGAGTTCTGACCCGCTGTTGGTCGGCGGTCCTGACGCGCTGTTGGTCGGCGGTCCTGAGTCCTGACGCGCTGTTGGTCGGCGGTCCTGACGCGCTGTTGGTCGGCGATCCTGACCCGCTGTTGGTCGGCGGTCCTGAGTCCTGACCCGCTGTTGGTCGGCGGTCCTGACGCGCTGTTGGTCGGCGATCCTGACCCGCTGTTGGTCGGCGGTCCTGACCCGCTGTTGGTCGGCGGTCCTGAGCAGGTCGTCGGTGGTCCCGCCTCCAAGTCGAAACACCAGCGCTCGGTCGGGTCATCTCACTGTCTCCGTTCAGGCTGAATCAGTCCGACCCGCGTTTACTGCAAGCTCATCCAAGTTAACGCAGGGTAACTCACCCTGGCAGGAATCGTCAGGGCTGACCTAGAAGGCTGAGTCCTACCTGAGTCCTGTCCTAGAAATGTCCTAGAACCTGTCCTAGAACCTGAGTCCTACCAACCATGATGCTACGTCAGACTGACTCAGACTGACTCAGACTGACTCAGACTGACTCAGACTTGTCCAGACTAGCGCAGGTTGTTTCGGCTTGATCGAAGCTGACCAGAATTGGTCGTGGCTGATCCCGACGAATGTCTGGGAGCGAAATCTCCGGTTCGTACCATTTGTTAGCGGTGTGGTACATACATTTGAACCCACCCACACCCTTTCTTGAGCCACATTTGCTACTCATTCGACCGTAGAACATCACTAATTTATAGCCGTGTGCCACTACAAACAAGATGCAGTTACCACCCACTGACGTGGTAGATTGGCAATGGGTGGTATGCAGTTCACGGCGTCTGATCCACGGCGGAGCAAAGACAAATAATAAGAAATGTCATGACAATGGTGAGATACAAGCAGCAATGCTTACCAGGTGTAAGTATGTTCGGGCGTCGAAAACATAGAGTGCAGTTCCATCAATGGTAGCCAAAACAGCGGCCAAGACGTGGCAGCAATGTACGTGCGTCTGCGTTCCAGCTGACTGGCTGGCGACGTGTCACTCGTCACCCCTCCCTCACCTGTCGGCGTCGCCTGGTGTTCTGGGTCGTGTTCGGCCATCTCACCTGTCGGCGTCGCCTGGTGTTCTGGGTCGTGTTCGGCCATTGACTGGCTGGCGACGTGTCACTCGTTACCCCTCACCTGTGGCGTCGCCTGGTGTTCTGGGTCGTGTTCGGCCATCGACTGGCTGGCGACGTGTCACTCGCTACCCCTCACCTGTCGGCGTCGCCTGGTGTTCTGGGTCGTGTTCGGCCATTGACTGGCTGGCGACGTGTCACTCGTTACCCCTCACCCGTGTGGCGTCGCCTGGTGTTCTGGGTCGTGTTCGGCCATTGACTGGCTGGCGACGTGTCACTCGTTACCTCTCACCTGTCGGCGTCGCCTGGTGTTCTGGGTCGTGTTCGGCCATCGACAGGCTGGCGACGTGTCAATCGTCACCCTCACCTGTGGGCGTCGCCTGGTGTTCTGGGTCGTGTTCGGCCATTGACTGGCTGGCGACGTGTCACTCGTTACCCTCACCTGTGGGCGTCGCCTGGTGTTCTGGGTCGTGTTCGGCCATTGACTGGCTGGCGACGTGTCAATCGTCACCCTCACCTGTGGGCGTCGCCTGGTGTTCTGGGTCGTGTTCGGCCATTGACTGGCTGGCGACGTGTCACTCGTTACCTCTCACCTGTGGGCGTCTCCTGGTGTTCTGGGTCGTGTTCGGCCATCGACTGGCTGGCGACGTGTCACTCGTTACCCCTCACCTGTGGGCGTCGCCTGGTGTTCTGGGTCGTGTTCGGCCATCGACAGGCTGGCGACGTGTCACTCGTCACCCTCACCTGTCGGCGTCGCCTGGTGTTCTGGGTCGTGTTCGGCCATCGACTGGCTGGCGACGTGTCACTCGTTACCTCTCACCTGTGGGCGTCGCCTGGTGTTCTGGGTCGTGTTCGGCCATCGACTGGCTGGCGACGTGTCACTCGTCACCTCTCACCTGTGGGCGTCGCCTGGTGTTCTGGGTCGTGTTTGGCCATTGACTTGCTGGCGACGTGTCACTCGTTATCCCTCACCTGTGGGCGTCGCCTGGTGTTTTGGGTCGTGTTCGGCCATCTGTGGTTGGTGCAGAATAGAGGTGGCAAATATCAACACTTCGCGGCCAAATCCCAGGACGGAGCCCGATAATGTAACCAAGCCCGGTTGGGGCCCGGTCAAAAATGAATTAAAACCCCCTCAAAATACTGGTTATTCAATGCATACTTGTTTGCACATGGAGTAGCAACATTGGTTTTATATGTTTAATTATGGTAGTATTGCTCATTCACATCAGCTTCTGATACCTCGTTCCCTCACAAAGCATGAATTGCGAACACACGTCTTGTCAACACATTTTTTTGTATTTGCGGGCATCAATAGCAAAGACATGATGGCTGCAAGATACTTCTTAAAATGCATAGATTAATACCCATTACTAACCATGTAATACCGTACCGTAATACCCATGTAATACCCATAACCATACCGTACCGTTAACCCGCCCCGTCTCTAGGGTGTGGAGTGATAGACGCCCCCTCCTAAGGTTTCCGCCGACAGTGAAAGAACGGCGCGAGGCAGCGCGCCGAAATTTGGGGTACCTTTTGCCACGTCAATTTGGCATGCTGTGTGAAAATTGTGAGGTCAAGTCATCTAGGGTCAAATAGTTAGTCAAGGTCAAGTGAAGTCACCTCCAGAAAAGGTCACCTCCAGACAAGCTCAACCAGTTGTCACGCTTTAACGGATGAAGATATTTGAGTGAAACTTTCAGCGATTGCTTATCTTTCGGGATGGAACAAAACGCACCAGATGAATGTTTGATTTTTTTCCGTTTTTGATGACTTTTTGCAGTTTTGTTTTGCATATTCGCCCACAAGGAATAAAATCGAAGATTCTGGTTAAAGTAACCATTCTTTATGAGAGCAAGTTCACTTCAAACGTTTTGCTGTTGGCTTTACTCATTATAAAAATAAAATTTAAAGAGCATTAAAAATTCACAATTTGGAAATTTCAACAACTTAAAATTTTGATTTTGGGGTGGACAAAAATGTTAGGGCCATGGTCGATTTCGCGTTCCATTTCTGATTCCGAATTATTTTTGTTTATCAAATCTCCACCCCCTCCCAAATGAACTCCCCAGAGCCAAAAGCATGATGTCAGTCGTGAAAACCGAGACCCCTAGTGACGTCACTTTTTTAGGGTGGGGTACAATTTTGGGAGTAGTTTCTGGCTCTACTTGTCGAGCGCTTTCCGGTGACACCTTTCGTTTTCGTGCGACGCTTAGTTTGGAGATTAGAGAGGGTGGTTATATCCCCCCCCCCCCGTGACGGGGTGTGAAGATCTGACCGGAAAGACGGGACGGGTTAATTGCCTGTATATTATTTGCTGCGTCCCGTTCATCTTCACCCTGCATTCTTTGATTCTCCGACTTATTTTGCTATGAGTGTGAGCTGTATGGTTTAACCAGTGCATCAGGTAAGCATTAATGATTAGCATGCACAGCAATGGACTCGAAATCCCACCAGGTATTGGAATCCATGCCAACTGACACTGGATGCACCCACCACAAGTAACGCATCACTATCCGATTAAACAAGGATGGCTGAAAATGAGGTAGCATAGCAACAGCTGCAATAATGCAACGATCAGCTGGTGACGCACTGCAGTTTTGCGTGGTGAGTCCTGTAGGCAGCTTTATCATGGGATGAGGTTGTTTATGTATGAATTTAAATTATTTTGGAATTATTTAAGCTAATCTATATTTTATTGTCCATTTTTCAGGCAGGCTATGATGCACTTTGTGGAGTTACCTTTTCGCTCCCTTCATCTCACTGCATCATACTTATTTACATCGCTTAAAAAGATGGAAGTTGCAGATGCCGTTAGCATGAGTTCGGCCATTGGTGGACCACTAATGACAAAGCGTGGAAAGAGTTGAAGTGACACGGGTTCAGAACGTCCAAGCATCAAAACATCCCGAACAGCCGACAAATGATCGGTGAATTGAGGGCTGAACTAAACATGAATCGTTTTTGATCAGTGAAGCTTATATTGATAGCACATGTTTAGACGGATGTCTTAAATACATTTACATCGAATGCATTAAGTGAATATGCTTCCATTAATGTATGCTATATATTGCAAGAGCTCTAGCATGTTAGGCCAAAAATGGATGAACATTTTGTACTCTATGCATGCTGCATAAATGTGCTTAAAAAAGAGGAAAGCGATCGAAGATGTTACAATTTTCCGGGCACCCAGCCCAATAAGCGAGCCTCGAATTGCGATAGCACTAATTAATAGGAGCAAATTATGGTGGCGGTCGCACCATTGCCATTAATTTATTCGATGTATGGTGCTCTTCCAAGGTTGTGTTTGCTATCCACACGTTCATTTATGATTCACTACTTGAGATTGTATGCTCGGTAGCTTACAGCACACACCACATCATTTTAATTTCAACCAATGAAGCATGAATACTAAAACGGCGGGACGACCGTTTGTAGGGAAGGAAATATGATCGTGGAATATGGGTCGAAGACTAGTAGAGGATGCAATGTGGTGTCGAAGAATACATAAAATATTGAGTTTTGAATTGTGAATAAAATAGAATGATTCAAGCATTGCATGTTGTAGGAAAGTCCTTATTGGCACGCGAAAGTCTCGCAACCTCTTGTTCGCGATAACTCCAGTCACGAAAGTACCAGTACCTTTTGCTGCCCTGTATTGCACTGCAGCACTCCACGATCACACGAGAACTACAGACACCGTACAGTACGTTCTCCTTGGAAGGTAAGCCGTGATACTGCCTTTCCTATGAATTTAGAAGTCGAATTTAGTTGGGAAGCGCGCACGCGTAGCAGCGATCCGCTCGGTCAGAGTATTCAAGACCGACTGGCTGGGGCCGCACGGGCTAGTGACTTCGGGAGACCCCCGGTCGCGGATTGGTCGAGGGCCGCAGAAGCCTCCATGACGTCACATCCATGTCGATGGCCTTCTAGAAGGGGAAATGGTCTATTTCTAGTGGCGGTGACGATGCGTTACGTTTACGGTACACTTTTACAATCGCAAGGCTTACGGGATTATATCAATTACGGTTACGGGACAGCCAAACGTATAACTTTATGTGAACACAGTTACATCTAGCATTAACGACGGCGGCGGTACGCGCCGGTCGGATAGGGGTCACGTGGCTGGCGCCTGGCTGGCGGTGTGTCAGCCGGAAGGAGAGGAGGGGAAGGTACAATGTCCAATGAACGGCGACCTCGCTGGGACGGTGGCTGCTGACGTAGGCACCAGACAGGCCGTCGCCAGTCTCGGAGCCGGGGACTTGTCGCGCCATGAACGAAGTGGGTTGGGGCTGAATTTACGGGATCAAGACGCTCAAAAACTAACTCTCTTACAATGTGATGTGCAGTGTGTTGCAGGTTAGTCAAAGGTGAATGAATGAAACCTTGTCCATGGCTGTAATGTTGCTGTTTTCGTTGGATTTGGAAGGTAAGTATTAAGCCGTGTATCTTAATATATGTTTTTATATACATTTAATCCGAGTTCTTGCTGGGATGGCTTTATGAACCAGGGTCCTATTGCTAAACAGAGCTTGTTGCGAGAACCCTGGCCCCACCACCCGATCTATGAATTCCAGTTCAACGGCAGAATTTTGACCGAAAGTTTAACGTGCCTTCAATGCACCGACTCGGCCGCCCGGTAGCTCGTTCCCGGCCTTATTGGGCCAGCTGCCAACTGACCCTCCCAGCCGGGGGCTAAATGCGAGCGAGCGAAGCGACTCGAACCCTGTGTCGCCAGTACAAGGGAGACCAGAGCAGACCAGCTCTCAAACCAACTGCGCTACCAGGGCGGCAAATGTTGTGTCTTGGAATTCTGCAGCTCACTATGAAGGGTTGCCAATAGAAAGGCAATTATTATCTGATATAATTCTTATTTTTTCGTGCATTGGCATTCAATAAAGTTTTAAGAAAATGGTGTGCATTGTATATGCAGCATGCACGAAGAAGACAATGGTATTTTTTGGTACATAGTTGTACTCTCTTATTCTTTCCCTCTCCCTCTCCCTCTCCCTCTCCCTCTCCCTCTCCCTCTCCCTCTCCCTCTCCCTCTCCCTCTCCCTCTCCCTCTCCCTCTTCCTCTCCCTCTCCCTCTCCCTCTCCCTCTCCCTCTCCCTGTCCCTCTCCCTCTCCCTCTCCCTCTCCCTGTCCCTCTCCCTCTCCCTCTCCCTGTCCCTCTCCCTCTCCCTCTCCCTCTCCCTCTCCATCTTCATCTTCATCATCATCATCATCCCTCTCCCTCTTCCTTTCCCTCTCCCTCTCCCTCTCCCTCTCCCTCTCCCTCTCCCTCTCCCTCTCCCTCTCCCTCTCCCTCTCCCTCTCCCTCTCCATCTCCATCTCCCTCTCCCTATCTCTCTCCATCTCCATCTCCCTCTCCCTGTCTCTGTCCCTGTCCCTGTCTCTGTCTTTGTCTTTGTCTTTGTCTTTGTCTTTGTCTTTGTCTTTGTCTTTGTCTTTGTCTTTGTCTTTGTCTTTGTCTTTGTCTTTGTCTCTGTCTCTGTCTCTGTCTCTGTCTCTGTCTCTGTCTCTGTCTCTGTCTCTGTCTCTGTCTCTGTCTCTGTCTCTGTCTCTGTCTCTGTCTCTGTCTCTGTCTCTGTCTCTGTCTCTGTCTCTGTCTCTGTCTCTGTCTCTGTCTCTGTCTCTGTCTCTGTCTCTGTCTCTGTCTCTGTCTCTGTCTCTGTCTCTGTCTCTGTCTCTGTCTCTGTCTCTGTCTCTCTCTCTCTCTCTCTCTCTCTCTCTCTCTCTCTCTCTCTCTCTCTCTCTCTCTCTCTCTCTCTCTCTCTCTCTCTCTCTCTCTCTCTCTCTCTCATCACAGGGGTTTATTAAGAGCAAAAACTGACAAGAAATATTATTTTAAAGCAGACGAATTGATAATGAGTAAACAAACTGGGAACAAATATTATTGTAATGTAACGATGAAAGAATTATGAAGGGCTCTTTTAGGACTCAAGTAATTTAGTAATTTGGGTCATGCATACCTGGTATCTATACTTTATACCCAAGCAAGACACATTTTCTGTAGATGCATACAACACTGGGAAATCAATATACATACAACTCCTTACGTTTTTGTCTAGGAACATAATTTGATATTCATATTACAAAATAAAAAAAATTACGCTCGCCTTTTCCGCTCCTTCCCTAAAATGAGGTTACGCACCCTCGCACCCGTAGGAACAAGTCTGGACCCCCTAGGGGGTGCGAGCACCCCGATTTAGAACCACTGGTTTAGCATGTTCATCTCCCAATGGTTCTAATTCTAGTTCACAATTCCGACGGTGTGCATTTTGAACATGGAATACAACAGCAGTAATTGGTCAATGTCGTACGAGGAACTGTTTTCCGTAGTACCTTCGTTGTAGTGGGGAATGGGAGTAATTTTGGGGAGGAGCAGTGACACCTTTGCCAAGTGGTCGGCTTTCCTGTTCCCTGCGATGCAACAGTGATTGGCAATCTACAAGAATCGAATTTCCGGATTGGATATTTGAAGTTGAATTGGATCCGGATATTTGAAACAAAACTAGTTCCAGTAAATCATAGATGGAAAATGGCAATGGTGAGAGAAGATGTAGAAATGAGGAACTGTAAGGAGTATTTGAGATCTGAACAAATAACAAGACTTCACATAGGGAAACGGCGGAAACGGCTGCGAACATAACGCAAGACACCTATAGAATGACACGCAATTCCGCGACAAACACTGTCGTTCCGCCCGAGAAGCGGCGTCGCTCCTGATAGAATCCAGATACAATCGCATTTCCGGTATGATCGTCATCCTTGAAGCCATCGTTGCAATTCAAGGGAACATGGCGGTAGCGAAAGCGTAGATGCTGAAATCTGTTTTGAACATGTTCGGGATCAAGCTATGATTTGGGAGTGCCGAACAAATACAACACTTGCCAGTAGACAATCTCCCATGGGGGGGGGGGGGGAGGCTGTGAACTTAGGAATCGGAGTGACAGGTGGGAGAGGAAGCTGAAGCTACATATGAATTAGTTGAATCCCAAAAGCTATGGTGAGGCAGGTTCGTCGTTCTGTTAATCCGATATAATTGGGTGCAATTTAGGCAAAATTTGCGGTGCTGGAAGTGTAGGATGGTTGAATTAAAATTGGATTCCTGCAGCATGCATAAGAGTTTGTTACATTGTCCGGAGAGCTAGGGTAGGAAATCCGGCATGTGCTTGCAAATAAGGGACTGTCGAAGTGGTCATAGCACTGGGTGCAATTCTGAGAAGCTTACCGTGCATAATATCTAAAGTTGTTTTATGTCAATGGGTATGCACCGGCATAAACCACCGACCCGTGCTCAATGATTGGTAAAGCTATGTATGTGTATAAGTGCAAAATGGTGCGACGATTGGCTCCGAATAATTTGGAACTAGTACATCGAAATAAGTGGAACGTGTGAAAGCTTTTGCTTGAATATAGCTCATGTGTTTTTGTTAAATAGCCGCCGATCAAAAAATGCCGATAGACTTAACAGATTCCACGAAAGAAATGGCATCGTCACAAAGTCGAAGTGGGGTATCTGGGTGAGGATAGGAGGACATTCGGTGAAAAGTGAAGGGGAAATTAGCTCTTGCACAAGCTAAAGTTTGTAATATTGGCGGATTACTCCTGTAGGCAGCCTGTTGTATAGAATCACAAAGCTTGCGATCCACATGAACATTTTATATGGGGTTCCGTTGTTGACCATTATCGCCACTAGATGGCACTGTCACGACCGGCCTCCGATGCCAAGACTTGGCGCGCTGATACCGCTAAATAAATACCGCTCAATCTCGCCAGAAGATGATGCAAGTGACACCGATCTATTAAGAAACAAGAAAGAACAGGTCCATCGCGTGATGCACGTCGGTAGGCAACATATTGATTAATGTGCTTTCAGGAGGGCCACGAATTCAGAATTACATTGAAATCACCAACTTTCCCTCAACTTCTTTAATCGCCGTGTTAGAGCTCTGAACGTTCTTCGATTGCGCTCAATCATCACAGTTTGCGTTTCAGCCACATTAGCACAGACTCGCGCAATCGTGGAAGGTTAGACATTCGCAAAATAGAACAACCCTGATGTGCGTGTACAATATTTGCATATGAGAACATATATGATATTTATGTAACTGCATCTGTGTGGAAGTACTTGCAATGCTATTCGACAATCAGAATTTGATCGTTTGCCATGCAACTCAACATTGTGTGTTCAAGCTACAACGATAATCGCTGTGATTTGTCACCGTCAACAGGCCTCAGTTTCAGCAGTCTACATCTGCAGCTGCTCACCTGGCTTTCTTCCTTTAGTTTTTTCCCACTGTCTTTCTCTTTCATTTATCTCTCTAATTCTCCAGAATTCTCTTCCTTCTCTTCTCCATCTTCGTCTTTCCGCTTCCTCTCTCTCTCTCTTTCACTCACTTATCCACTCACTCACTCACTCACTCACTCACTCACTCACTCACTCACTCACTCACTCACTCATTCATTCATTCATTCATTCATTCATTCACTCACTGGATCCGAACATGCAGTCCATCCATACCTATGGTGCCTGCCGTCGCAGTGGCAGTGCTTTCCTGACGGCTGATGGTCGCGTCGCCAGATTGCGCGACACGCACCTGGCGCCGTGTGACGTGACGATGTGCCGCGGTGTGGCGTGACGTGACGCGGCGCTGATGTACCGGGTGGCGATAGGATCGCGGCCGGCCGCGGGCAAACCGACGCCGGCATACCAAGTGGCGGCCGTGTCGTACCGGCTCTCAGTCCTCATCGGGGCCGGTGTCGCAGTGGTCACCGGGCCTGTGTCGTGGTCGTCACGGGACCGGTGTTGTGGTCGTCACGGGACCGGTGTTGTGGCCGTCACAGGACCATGGCCGTCACGGGACCGGTGTTGTAGCCGTCACAGGACCATGGCCGTCACGGGACCGGTGTTGTGGCCGTCACGGGACCGGTGTTGTAGCCGTCACGGGACCTGTGTTGTGGCCGTCACGGGACCTGTGTCGTGGTCGTCACGGGACCGGTGTTGTGGCCGTCACGGGACCGGTGTTGTGGCCGTCACGGGACCGGTGTTGTGGTCGTCACGGGACCGGTGTTGTGGCCGTCACGGGACCGGTGTTGTGGCCGTCACGGGACCGGTGTTGTGGTCGTCACGGGACCGGTGTCGTGGTCGTCACGGGACCGGTGTTGTGGCCGTCACGGGACCGGTGTTGTGGCCGTCACGGGACCTGTGTCGTGGTCGTCACGGGACCGGTGTTGTGGCCGTCACGGGACCGGTGTTGTGGCCGTCACGGGACCGGTGTCGTGGTCGTCACGGGACCGGTGTTGTGGCCGTCACGGGACCGGTGTTGTGGCCGTCACGGGACCGGTGTTGTGGCCGTCACGGGACCGGTGTTGTGGTCGTCACGGGACCGGTGTTGTAGCCGTCACGGGACCTGTGTTGTAGCCGTCACGGGACCGGTGTCGTGGTCGTCACGGGACCTGTGTTGTGGCCGTCACGGGACCGGTGTTGTGGCCGTCACGGGACCGGTGTTGTGGCCGTCACGGGGCCTGTGTTGTGGTCGTCACGGGACCGGTGTTGTAGCCGTCACGGGACCGGTGTTGTGGCCGTCCCGGGACCGGTGTTGTGGCCGTCACAGGACCGGTGTTGTGGCCGTCACGGGACCGGTGTTGTGGCCGTCACGGGACCGGTGTTGTGGTCGTCCCGGGACCGGTGTTGTAGCGCTGTCACGGGACCGGTGTTGTAGGCCGTCACGGGACCGGCGTTGTGGCCGTCACAGGACCGGTGTTGTAGCCGTCACGGGACCGGTGTTGTGGCCGTCACGGGACCGGGGTTGTGGTCGTCACGGGACCGGTGTTGTAGCCGTCACGGGACCGGTGTTGTAGCCGTCACGGGACCTGTGTTGTAGCCGTCACGGGACCGGTGTTGTAGCCGTCACGGGACCGGTGTTGTGGCCGTCACGGGACCGGTGTTGTGGTCGTCACGGGACCGGTGTTGTGGCCGTCACGGGACCGGTGTTGTAGCCGTCACGGGACCGGTGTTGTGGCCGTCACGGGACCGGTGTTGTAGCCGTCACGGGACCGGTGTTGTGGCCGTCACGGGACCGGTGTTGTGGCCGTAACGGGATCGGTGTCGTGGTCGTCACGGGACCGGTGTTGTGGTCGTCACAGGACCGGTGTTGTGGCCGTCACGGGACCGGTGTTGTAGCCGTCACGGGACCGGTGTTGTGGCCGTCACGGGACCGGTGTTGTGGCCGTCACGGGACCGGTGTTGTGGCCGTCACGGGACCGGTGTTGTAGCCGTCACGGGACCGGTGTTGTGGTCGTCACGGGACCGGTGTTGTGGCCGTCACGGGACCGGTGTTGTGGCCGTCACGGGACCGGTGTTGTGGCCGTCACGGGACCGGTGTTGTGGCCGTCACGGGACCGGTGTTGTGGCCGTCACGGGACCGGTGTTGTGGCCGTCACGGGACCGGTGTTGTGGTCGTCACGGGACCGGTGTCGTGGTCGTCACGGGACCGGTGTTGTGGTCGTCACGGGGCCGGTGTTGTAGCCGTCACGGGGCCGGTGTTGTGGCCGTCACGGGACCGGTGTTGTGGCCATCACGGGACCGGTGTTGTGGCCGTCACGGGACCGGTGTTGTGGCCGTCACGGGACCGGTGTCGTGGCCGTCACGGGACCGGTGTTGTGGCCGTCACGGGACCGGTGTTGTGGTCGTCACGGGGACGATAACGGTCACAGGGCCGGGCGTCACGGCGAGGAGCTCTCTGACGGCGTGTCGGCAGATCAGCAGGTCTCAGATCAGCAGGTCTCAGATTAGCAGGTCTCAGATCAGCAGGTCTCAGATCAGTGTCGTGCAGTGTATCGGCTGGTCCAAGGAGAGCATGGAGTGCACGACATGAAATGCCGCAAGAGTGCAGCACGATACATCACAACAGCGCCGACATCAGAGCTGATGTGATACTAGTTATTTGCGGGTCAAAATGGTATGACGCCAGAAATAGCTACAGCAGTTACAGCACCAGATTGCTTCAGACCATCAGAGGTCATAGGGGATCAGAAGGATACCTGCCATCAGTTGTTTCATAGACTGTAGGTCACGTCCATGACATGTCGAGAGAGATCACAGGTCATGGGAGATCAGGGTAATACAAAATCCATGGTCATAGGATATTCGAGGTCACGGGAAATCCTAGAATCCGCATGGATCAGAAAGCCACTGCACATGAGAGCACGCAGAGCACATGAGAGCACACATGAGAGCACGCAGGCGTTAGCAGGATCCGGGTGTGCTATTTGTGAGGTAGTATCTACTACAGATTCAAGGATACCAGAGAAGAACATGCTAGATCGGAGGATACAGGGTAAAGCATGGGCATCGGAGTAGGTTGTAGAAAGATGCAAGGGTATATGAGATCAGATGTTACGTATGCTTGGGATCCTCGGGATATCAAAGTGTGGAAAGATTAAATGAGATGCTGCATATTTATAGGTATACAGGAGACTGGAGGACAAACAGATCAGATACCATGTTGAGTTAGCTGAAATACGACATTAGAGGATGAACATGATGCACAGAGAATCTGAAGATAAATCAGAGGTTACATCACGTCAGATATGATGGACTAGAATCGGTAAGAGGCCCATGGGTAACACATCATACTATTTTTTTAAACCATCGCAGCAGTTGTACCTGCAGTGAATCTTAGCCTGTGGTGGTGAAGAAGGTCATGCTTAGAACTGCTTCTGGAAAGTAAAGACCTCGACAACTACTATATGAGGAATAAGTGGCAGACAGGAGAATTTATGGAACAACCGCTTGTCGCTTGACGTCCAATTTCAGTTTATAACATTTGCTATCGTGACGACACCCTAATCCTCAGTCCCCTCAGAGAGCTGAAGTCAGGTGGCATGGCTGATGAAGCCTGAACGGTGGCCATTCTCTCGCATGATTACGCTTACAAACGCAGACTAGTGATGTTGAAATGACCCGTAGCCAAACGTAGCCAAACGTAGCCAAACGTAGCCAAACGGACGGGGAGCGTCGTGAGCACTCTGACGCAACTCAGATACACAGGCACCCTAAGGCTGAGCCAGGGGGCAGACCACAAATAGCAAAAACATGGGAGACCCTGGTCTCGCCTTGATACTGGCTGATACTAACCACACCAGGATGGCAGACGTTCTCACAGCCAAATCTGTGGGAGTGTGAGCCATACTAGGTGTGCGTGGCAGCCATACTTGGGGTGAGTGCCAGCCATACTTGGGGTGAGTGCCAGCCATTATCGGGTGAATGTCAGCCATACTAGGGGTGGGTGCCAGCCATACTAGGTGTGAGTGCTAGCCATGCTAGGGGTGCGTGCCAGCCATGCTAGGGGTGAGTGCCAGCCATACTAGGAGTGAGTGCAAGCCATACTAGGGGTGAGTGCTAACCATACTAGGGATGAGTGCCAGCCATGCTAGGGGTGCGTGCCAGCCATGCTAGGGGTGAGTGCCAGCCATACTAGGAGTGAATGCCAACCATACTAGGGGTGAGTGCCAACCATACTAGGGATGAGTGCCAGCCATGCTATGGGTGAGTGCGAGCAATACCCGGGGTATAAGCCATACTAAGGGTGAGTGCCAGCAATACTTGGGGTGAGTGCCAACCATACTCAGGTGAGTGCCAGCCATACTCGGATGAGTGCCAGCCATACTGGTGGTGGGTGCCAGCCATACTAGGGGTGAGTGCCAGCCATGTTAGGGGTGAGTGCGAGCCATACTCGGGGTATGAGCCATACTAAAGGTGAGTGCCAGCCATACTAGGGGTGAGTACCAGCCATACTATGGGTGAGTGCCAGCCATACTAGGGGTGAGTGTCAGCCATACTAGGGGTGATTGCATTCACCGTCTCAATGGAGCCAGGTGCGACTTGGCGCGTGCGTGAGCCGCCTATCATTTGGCTCGTCTTCAATGGGCACGGTTTCAGTATGAAATCATTGTTTCGTGCTTTCGATCTGACCAAGAATGATGGGATGCAAAGGGACGGACACAGTGAATTACCGCCTGAGGAGTGTTAGACAGCCGCAAATTAGCACCTCGTCAACTGCCCACTTAGTTCCAGGCATCAGCCAGGCAAGTATTTAGCAGATGGTCGGATAGCGCTCGACCCTTGATCTTGTGGTGATGTTTTTCTGTTGTTTCGAAACCAGCGTAGATGGTGCGATGCCAACACTCCAATCAACGTCAGTTTCTCGAGTTGAAAACTAGTTGAGCTTTCTTCACTTTCAATGGCCAGTGAAGCCACATGCTATGGCCAGCTGGAGTTGCAAACCTGCATTAGCTTCGAAGCATTGCTTAATGATATCAGACGATTAGTCCATGCATTGATAAATGATGTACTAACGCTGAACTGCTTCTTTTTTAAGCAATAAGATGCTGATGCTGAACCTGAATGTTTTTTTTCTCGCTGAGGCCGCACTCATTAGCAAAGGTAACTGCAAGACACATTTACCCATGTCTAAACCTTCCGTATATTTCGCAGCATTGTCCGCACTGCACAGTGTCAATGTCATTGGGTCGACATAATGGAAATGCGCTTCCAGTTTTGAATGATTGCGATGCGTTACGGGTTTCCGCACAAACGCTCACGTTACTACCCATGCTACTAACGCCGCTACTGCACCACCCACACTACTAACGCCGCTACTGTACCACTTACACTACTAACGCCGCTACCGTTCCACCTACACTACTAACGCCGCTACTGTACCACCCATACTGCTAGCGACTGTTACCACCCACACTGTTAACCCCACAGCCCCGCAACCGTCCAGACCTGTCTGGCCTTCGGCAGCCGCCTGTGGCCCAGGTCCGCTCAGCCGTCAACATCTGCACGTTCCACATCTGCTGCACGTTCTCACCACGGCCAGTTTACCGGAACGTTTCCGCCCGTCGCGTAGCTGTCGCGGCGATCATCGCACCCCCAGCCTCCCGGGACAGGTGACAGCACCAATCAGCACCTGTCACCTCGCGATCACGTGATCACAGTTGGGCTGGAACTGTGCCCAGATCCACACCTGACTAACATACTTGATTGGGGGAGGGGAGGGGAGGGGTGGGGGTTCTTTGTTTATTAGGCGTTTCACGGCGCACTTTATGCACGATCACGGCTAATGTCGCCGCCCGCACTGTTTCGCCGGTGGGCCGCAGGGATTGGGAAATGTCCCGAGTGGTGCGAGCGTTTGGTACCCTAAGCTCAACACCTTAACCACTCAGCCATCCCCGTCCCAGGTGGGGGTTGTTTCAGGGACTTCAGGCATATGCCAGCTCAGAAGCCAAGATGATTCCTTCCGTATGCTACTACATCGCTCCACTCGAAGTGATTATAAAATACGTTTAGTGGGGACTTCTTTTCCGTTGACGCTAAGTGTGGACCTTCAAGGATCTAAATTGGGATCATTTAGCCGTTGTGTTCGCTGATATCACAGGCCTGTATCCGACAGCTGGAAGGGCAGCATGTACCAGCGAAAGAGATAGTCAAAGTGGACGGATTTTGATGAGCTTGGGGCGAATGCATCAACAGTGGATTCTGTTCCCCTGAGATCTCCGGAGCATACCTGCAAATTATGCCGCAAAATAGCGCAAACGTATCATCGTCACAGATATATCCATCCCTAATTTCAGACAATAAAATATCAACGACGACATAGGCAACGTTCGTACAGAGAAGGTTGGTAAATCTGTCTTCGAAGTGGAGGTGCCCTAGTTAAAGTCGCCATGGACCCCAAGCGAACTACACCACGTTGTTCCAATGGTTTCTGGATCGAATAGCTATGCTACACACCTGGCTTGGACACGAGGAAGCGGTCGGCAGCTTCCATGACAGTAGGTTAGTCGGGGATGCGGTGCGGACGGTTGATGTCTATATTTTGCCCCCATGACTGCCGGCCGGCTGGTTCTTACTGTTCTGCTGAGTCGCTTCACGCATTATCGATTTCCATAGCTTCACGCTCACTGCCCTTCAGGTTCTGTCTGAGATTTTGAGGTCTGCTGCTCAGAGGTATGCTTTCTTGCGAGCTTTCGTTTTCTCTGGACATCACAGGATATGCCGCTGTCGCTCATTGTTGCATGGCGTGGGCCACGCTGATCCAAGTGGACTCGTGTGCTTGCTTTTTCTTTTTATTCGAAATGGGCGATTTTCTCCATGTCTTCTATGGTGTCAGGCGTCAGTGTCAGATAACTTGTCCAGAGTTTCAGGAAAAGTTATACCTCCCTTCACCTGTGTCATGTTCTCTGTGCATGCACTTCTGCAGCGAGCACCACCCTTCCCACAAGAATCCAAGTTGTCTTTCGCAGTTATGCGCCTTGAGTGTCTTTATGTGTGTTATGCCCCAAAATGTCAAGACATTATTCACCATTTCCTTGAAATCAACCTTGTGGTCAGCGGTATGTTGAGTCGTATAGAAGAAGTATTGGGGGACTTGACGAGTGGTTGGTAATTTTACCCCACATATTGATGAGGACAGCTGACCTACTAAGAAAATATATGTAGTTGACGCTTAGAGCATGTCATGCTGTTTCTATTATTTTTTCTTCAGCAGATTCAGTGACTTTCAGAGTTGTCACTCTTCTTGTCGTTAAAGGTTAGTCCTGCATGTTCCAATATTATAGACAAACATTGCCATCAAAGATCTGCAGAGGCAGCTATACGGATTAGTTAAAAACTTGGTAACGTAGACAAGCATCAGTGGTCAAAGCTTGGAAATGTCAAGGGCTCTAGAGTTTAATCTTTTGGAATCAGATATACATAGCGCTGCTCTCCTTAATGAAGCATAACACAATATATAAACCATGCAGTTTCAGACTAGATGTGTTTACTTCTTATGCATTCTGCCAATGACATCGTAACGCGATTTAGGGAACATCCGAGTATGAGAAAGTGTTTTGTGCATCTTTTTAGTTTTCAAACGCATTTGGTTGATTCAAGTTGTAAGCACTGAATTTCATCGAGAGGATTCAGAATACATTCATATTCATAAATAAATAAAATAAGTTCAGAGAAGTACCAACCAAGGATCGCCAAGGTAGCCACTCACGGCTCGCCTAGGTAGCCACTCACGGCTCGTCATGGTAACCAATCACGCATTGCCTCGGTAGCGACGCACGGATCGCTTAGGTAGTCACTCACGGATCGCCTAGGTAGCCACTCACGGCTCGCCTAGGTAGCCACTCACTGATCCTCTAGGTAACATCACGGATCGTCTCGGTTTTCACTCACGGATCGCCAAGCGGGAAACCACCCATGGATCGCCTAGATGACTACTCACGGATCGCATAGATGACCAATAACGGATCGCCTAGGTAACCACTCACGGATCACCTAGGTAGCCAATCACGGATCGCCAAGGTAATCACTCACGGCTCGTCTTGGTAACCAATCACGGATCACCTATGTAACGACGTACGGATCGCTTAGGTAGCCACTCACGGATCGCCTAGGTAGCCACTCATTAATCCTCTAGGCAACCACTCACGAAACGTCTCGATAATCACTGACGGATTGCCAAGGTAACCAATAACGGATCGCCTAGGTAGCCAATCGCGGATCGCCAAGGTAGCCAATCACGGATCACCTAGATAGCCAATCACGGATCGCCTAGGTAGCCAATCACGGATCGCCAAGGCAACCAATCACAGATCGTCTAGGTAACTAAGAGCGTGATGTTCGACACGCGTCCGGGATGAAAACCAGATTGCTTGTGACTCGTTTGTACCAAACTGCGCACCGTGCCGTGACTATTAGTGAATCAAGAGCAGCCGTAGGTCGAGAACATATCATCTTGTGAACGCGCACGTGGACACAGCGATCGATGTGCCAGAGCAGCGGTATCGTTAGCACTGCGACGGCCAAGGAGGCGTGTCGCACATCCTGCTGACCGTGACGATGGAGACGGTGACGCCCCGAGTGGCGGCATGTGGTCGCGAAGTGGCGGTGACCAAGGAGGCGTGTCGCACATCCTGCTGACCGTGACGATGGAGACGGTGACGCCCCGAGTGGCGGCATGTGGTCGCGGATGGCGGTGACCAAGGAGGCGTGTCGCACATCCTGCTGACCGTGACGATGGAGACGGTGACGCCCCGAGTGGCGGCATGTGGTCGCGAGGTGGCGGTGACCAGGCCGCCACAGGCGTCACCAACACTCACCGGACAGGGTTAGGCTGTTGGCCAGCGAGCGGCTCGGGCGGCCGCCAAGAACCGTCGGACCGGCGCTGACCGTCACGTCCGGGGGGACAGCGGCTATCTATAGCTGGAGTAGGACCTCCATTACCGGACCATAGAGATAGTGGCCACCGCATAAATCCATATAAAGGACGTTATGTAGACGAAGACTGTGCTGAGCGCAGCTTTGTCTCCCAGGTACCCTCCCTCCCCCTGTCCCCCCCTGCCCCCCCCCAGGAGGCCGGCGCGCCAGTCGGCTGGTGGCAGAGTTAGATACAATGTCAGGCATGTCCCCCACAAACGTGCTATATGTATCCATCTACCCCAAGACAGTATAAAACTTCGGGCAACCTAGAGGAAAATAGTTAGATCTGCTAAAACCACGGAATGCTGACGACACTAAAACGCGATGTGTGTCGTATTTTTGTGTTAAGTAGGGTGGTTGTCTGCTTCATTTGTCAATACAAGACCACCGCCGGCTATTGCTGAACGTACTGCCTTGTGCTTCTGCAGTGTATTGATAATAGTCGGGCAGGGATTTCCCATGTTCATGGTCAAGTGGAGACGTTTTCCTCGTCCTCTTGCTGATGGTGTCTCGAATGTTAGTCCGCGCCCTGTGGGGGCTTAGATAGTCCCTCGCCCGGCCCCAAAGGACATGGTTTCCCACTTTTGTTTCAATTTTACAGTTTTTCAATTTTGGATAAATTGTACCCTATTGTACCCCATATCAACATGGTTGTGCAGACAATTGTACGGTTTGGACGACATTTCTGAGTTTGCCCCAAGATGTCCAACATTATTCCCGCGTTGCACTACGAACAACTCATGTTACATAGGATGTTAATATTTCCAATGTTATTCAAGAGCCCTGACTAAAGATTGTCTCAAATGACCTTGCTCGGGTTCTGAGCCATTCTGGGATTAGCTTTGACACTGACCTGAAGGGTGAAAATGATGTCATCTAAGAACAAAATTATAAAGCATCCGAGATGGCAGTTTTGATATTCCTATTGAAATAAGCTATTCTAAAGTTGAATGTAGGCGTCTGTATTCGACAATGTGTGACCTTTTCTTAAAGTTTGTTTTTGGAGGTGACCTCATTTAACCGGCCATTGGTCAGTGACCTTGAATGACCTGACCCTAACATATTTTCAACGACACGCGAAGTTAATGAAGGAGAAGTTTTGTCACGTATGGGAACGATCCCACGCGCCGTTTTTCCACTGTAGCGAAAAACAAAAATCCACAGGCGAGGGGCGAATTTCAGTCCCACGGTCAGTCGATGATTCGCCTTCGGCCGTGCAGGGGGCGAGGGTGGTGATGTAATCCTCCCCTAAGATTATTATGGGGCCACAAAAATTGGGGTGCGCTGACGTACCGCTGCTTGGTGAAATCATGGGTCATCATTTACCGACCTCATAGTATGCACATATGAAGATGTCCTGTAAGGTTACTGGGTTGTGACGATATAGTATGCACATATGAAGATGTCCTGTACTGTGACTGAGATGTGACGACACAGTATATACATATGACGATGTCCTGTAAGGTGACTGAGATGTGACAACACAGTATATACATATGAAGATGTCATGTACGCTGACTGAGATGTGACGACACAGTATATACATATGAAGATGTCCTGTAAGGTTACTGGGTTGTGACGGCATAGTATAAACATATGAAGATGTCCTGTAAGGTGACTAAGATGTGACGACACAGTATATACATATGGAGATGTCCTGTAAGGTTACTTGGTTGTGACGACATAGTATACACATATGAAGATGTCCTGTAAGGTTACTGGGTTGTGACGACATAGCATACACATATGAAGATGTCCTGTAAGGTGACTGAGATGTGACGACACAGTATATGCATATGAAGATGTCCTGTAAGGTGACTGGGTTGTGACGGCATGGTATACACATATGAAGATGTCCTGTAAGGTTACTGGGTTGTGACGACATAGTATACACATATGAAGATGTCCTGTAAGGTGACTGGGTTGTGACGACATAGTATACACATATGAAGATGTCCTGTACGGTGACTGAGATGTGACGACACAGTATATACATATGAAGATGTCCTGTACGGTGACTGAGATGTGACGACACAGTATATACATATGAAGATGTCCTGTAATGTGACTGAGATGTGACGACACAGTATATACATATGAAGATGTCCTGTAAGGTGACTGGGTTGTGACGGCATAGTATACACATATGAAGATGTCCTGTAAGGTGACTGAGATGTGACGACATAGTATACACATATGAAGATGTCCTGTACGGTGACTGAGATGTGACGACACAGTATATACATATGAAGATGTCCTGTAATGTGACTGAGATGTGACGACACAGTATATACATATGAAGATGTCCTGTAAGGTGACTGGGTTGTGACGGCATGGTATACACATATGAAGATGTCCTGTAATGTTAATGGGTTGTGGACAACATCAGAGGGAACATAGATTTTCAGGGATTGCTTATCTCCCAAGAAATCTAACAAAAACGTCTACCTCAGATGTTTGGGAATGTTTTTAGTAGTCATGTTTTCCAATTCTTAGCTTTTTGGGATATAGGTCACACATTGCAGCAAAATCCCACACTTCTCTCTTTAGCTAACTTGACCTAAAGTACACAGTCAAGACGTGCACTGAAAAAATACTTCACCACCTTTAACAGAGTAAGCTCTCTTTCTTGGTGTTTAAGGGGTGGTGAGCGCAGACGACCACCCCCTACCACCCGTAGAACTACTGCTCGCTTATTCGGAGTGTTCTTCGGCATAGTTACCCTAACCCGGTTACCACCCTCTCCCAGATATACCATGGTCCGATTACCATGAAAAACTGGGGAACCATCGTGCATTACTACCCCAGTGCACCCCAATAATACTCCGAAAAAGAGCATTCTAGAACCATCTCTGCAAACCTCCTAAAAGGTAGTAGGAGCCTCGGGCTGGAGCCTGGCCAGCTGTACGGCGCAGAGTATGGAGTATGACTGCAGTCATACTCGCTTGTGGTAGTCAAGCCACACATTTAAATTTTTGTCAGAGTTTTCCATCGGAATAAGCTCTGAATTCCTCTTGTCATTGACGCATCTTCATCGAAGGTCGCAACCAGTTCAACGATAGGCATACAGCAATGTAAAAGCCGGAGGAAGCATGCAGCAGCACCCGTTTTTATTAAGTCAAATGAAATTAAGCGAAAATGAAGTTGTCTTCGACCGCATGCTCGGGCTGAGTGCACAATCTCCTTCGACCGCTGGCCAGGCCTCTACAAGGCTTCTGAAGGAAGCTGCGGTCCACCGCTGCCATCGGACGGTCCAGCGCTGCCGGCAGATGGTCTGCCGTTGCTGGCGGACGGTCCAGCGCTGCCGGCGTACAGTCCAGCGCTGCCGGTGGACGGTCCAGCGCTGCCGGTGGACGGTCCAGCGCTGCCGGCGGACGGTCCAGCGCTGCCGGTGGACGGTCCAGCGCTGCCGGCGACCGGTCCAGCGCTGCCGGCGGACGGTCCAGCGCTGCCGGTGGACGGTCCAGCGCTGCCGGTGGACGGTCCAGCGCTGCCGGTGGACGGTCCAGCGCTGCCGGTGGACGGTCCAGCGCTGCCGGCGTACAGTCCAGCGCTGCCGGTGGACGGTCCAGCGCTGCCGGTGGACGGTCCAGCGCTGCCGGCGTACAGTCCAGCGCTGCCGGTGGACGGTCCAGCGCTGCCGGTGGACGGTCCAGCGCTGCCGGTGGACGGTCCAGCGCTGCCGGTGGACGGTCCAGCGCTGCCGGTGGACGGTCTAGCGCTGCCGGCGTACAGTCCAGCGCTGCCGGTGGACGGTCCAGCGCTGCCGGTGGACGGTCCAGCGCTGCCGGTGGACGGTCCAGCGCTGCCGGTGGACGGTCCAGCGCTGCCGGTGGACGGTCCAGCGCTGCCGGCGTACAGTCCAGCGCTGCCGGTGGACGGTCCAGCGCTGCCGGTGGACGGTCCAGCGCTGCCGGTGGACGGTCCAGCGCTGCCGGTGGACGGTCCAGCGCTGCTCGTGAACGGTCCACCACTGCTGGTGGACGGTCCAGAGCTGCTGGTGGACGGTCCAGAGCTGCTGGTGGACGGTCCAGAGCTGCTGGTGGACGGTCCAGAGCTGCTGGACGATGATCCGTCATTGCCGGCGAGCGGTTCAGCGCTGCCGGCGGACGGTCTACGGCTGACGGGGGACGGTCCGCCGGCAACACATTCCTAGTAGATACTTAACCCTCGCCGGGCCGGCAGGCGAATCCACCTTCTCCGGGCCGAAGGGGTGGGGTGGGGGAGGCTCTTGAAAGATCCCATCGAACTTCCGATCTGCATATGCAAGGATTAAATGCAAAACACTGTTTCAAATCTGTAGTTATGGAGAGCCCAAAACAAACTTTAGCTTTGCTTTTTGACTGAAAATAAGGTCACTAGAGGTCGTATTAGGTCGATATAAGGATCCTGACTTTGTCCTTGCAAATGATAAGAGACACTACGTGTTTCCTTTTAACATTCACGTCAGGTCATCTCAGATCATTCGATTGTCATCAAATATCATAACGCACGACTAAGGCGGAGGTGAAACTGAATTCAGATATCACTTGGTGAGAAACAGTAGCATTCTGTATAAGATTGCATTGTGTAGAATATACATGATAAGTGACCTGATCTGATGTCATTGACCTTTAACACATAAATTAACCCAGAATGCTTATCGCATAGTATTCATCATATTCGGCGTGACAAATCACCCGCAAATTGAATTTTCTCCACTGAATATGGTAAACAGTCGAGGAAACTGACTTGATCTGAGGTCAGTAACGTTGAAATAAATTAACATTTAAAGATGGAATTTCGTTCGCCTTGATGCAAAGATAGCATTACGCAAGTAGTGTGCTAGATTATTGCAACTACTCTGATTGGCTGCACTTTGAATATTTTGGAACATCACTCCCTTTGACCCATTTCAGGTCAATGACCTTTGACTACCTGACTTGAAACTTTGACAAAATAAGCAAAACAGATGGATAATGAGCTACTGAAGAACTGGTGTCTTTGTGTCTACTCATTCGGCAGATATTGCAAAATACCGAGGGGTTCCCGAGAGCCCCCCCCCCCCGCCCCAGTCACGGCGAGGGTTAATATATACGTACAACACATAATTGATTAAAACATCACTGCATGAATCACAGGAGTAAGTTGTTACATGTACCATTTTACCCCCAATACATTTGTTAACCAACTGACCCCGAGCCGTCGCGCCATGTTCATAATGCCACATAGCAGACATGCGTAGGTTTGTCGTTATTGTGTTTTAAAGTGTTCACAAGATAAGTTTTGCATACATTTTTCCTCCATAAAGCAAGCAAATGGGTCGGGTTGAGTTTGGTTAGGTTTTGGTGATTTAAGTTTTCTAAGTTGGACAACTTCGTAAAATTTTGCACAAATGACTTATTGAAAAGCATGTTATATTAGTTTAGGTTAGGTTCAGTTAGGATTTTTTTATTTGGAAAATTTGGAGAATATAAATTGTTCATTTTTGCGATTGTATTCTTCAGAGGGTCGTCGTGCTAGGCTAGGTTAGATTAGTTTATGTGACATTTTTATTTATTTTTTAAAGCATTACTTTCTATGCTATGCTTCATAACCCAATGCCCCTTTTTTGGTGTTATTTTGCTCATAAACTGAAAAGCAAGCATTTGCACAGGAAATGACTGATCCCATCCTCTTAGTCACGTTGAAGAACATTTATTGCATTGGAAGGATACATTCCAAGAATTAAAAACATACCTTAAAGCACAAATTTACCAGTTTGTCTACGGTTATCATCTCACTGTATGCCAGACTGCAACGTATGGCAAATGGCTTGGCGAGGCTATTTCAAGTTAGGTTTTTGAATTGGAAAATTTTAAGAACATAAATTGCTTGAAATTTTCCAAAATTATATCTTTATATTTTTTTTATCTAAAGCGATGATAGACTAGGTTAGATTAGGTGTAGTGACATTTTTATTATATTTTTAAAATGTACTTTTTATGCTATGCTGCTTAACTCATCTCCTTTATTAGTGATATATTGCTCATGAACTGAAAAGTAAGCATTTGCACAGCAAATGAGTGGTTCCATCATCTTAGTCACATTCAAGAACATTGAATTGGAAGAACAAATTATAATTCCATCAAACACCTTAAAACACAAATTTACCGGTTTATCTACGGTTGTAAAGCTATGTACGAGCTATGTAAGCTATGTAAGCTCGTATGCCTGACTGCAGAGTATGGCAAATGGCTCGACGAGGCGCACCAACCGCGGAAAACATCCGCACCGAAACGCATTGGGAGGACAAAAATCTGCAACAGGGAGATCGAATACACACACCAAATGCAAAAAAAAACAATGAGGGAAGAAGAGCAAGAGGTTTGCAAGCGCCTTTTCTGCATGGACACATCCTTCACATCGAATCAATACAAGCATGTACATACGGCATGATTAAAACACAAAAAGAACTCCCGCACTCCCCATCCTGCTATTTAGAGCCTCATGGGACACTTATCTGTATTTGGCAGGTTCTTTTTTGCGCGGTAGGTAAACACATTTGGCAGCCATCGACTAAGACAAATGTAGCGCACTGTTTATTTGCGCGGTTTTTCCAATTGCCATCATTTTCTTCTTCTGATTTTTGAAGTCATGTGAATTGTCAGTGGATTATCGGCCCGCCTGCACCAGCCGCATTGCTGGCTACCAGCCCCGCACCAACAAGATTTCGTCGAATGTGCCATACTTTGCAGTCTGGGGTGTATGAAGGCCAAAACACCGATAATGTGATCAGAATATAGTCGTATGTATTGTGCCAACATGCAAAGGGTTATAGGAAAATCGGAGCGAAAGATCATAACAGGCATGGACACTTAAAAACATATGCTATGCGAACAGAATCTCGGACTGACCTTCGACCGCACCACCAGCCGAGCAGAAGAAGGAAGTGCTTTCTGCGCATGTGTACAAGCGATTTGACTGACATTTGGTGGTAAACGCTGGTAGTTTGATCTCGTTGTCATAGCAACATGAATAAGCCTACCGATTAATTGAGTCTAAATCCGAATTTGAACAACAGTGTCAAACTACAAAATTAAATGCTGCAATGCGAAAATAGATTGGAGCTTCTAGCTCAATCGTATAATGTTTAGCAGGCTACAAAGCGTGGCTGTATTATTCGGGAACTTGACCACCGTAAAACTGGTTAGAGCGGGGTGCTTTAAAAACGCGCACACATTACTAGTCATATATTGGTAACTCTACTCTGGAGAGCTCACGAAGGTGGTTCTGCCTGGTAGTCGCATACCCAAAATAACATAGTTTCTACGCACATCATGGTTATCTTGCATGGTTAATGTCTCTTACTCTTATTTTTATAGCATAGCCGTTGTCGACTAACTACCCCGTTATATTCGCATTATCTGGCTTATCCACTTAAGAGTAGTAAAATATGTTTTAGTCATCCAATAACCATACATTTATACTCATTTTATATTGATTACTCGCTTAAAGTTAGTCAAATGTTTTTTTGTGTTTTTTTCAGTGTGGTCACCTATCGTAGAAATAAGGTGAAAATAAAATTTTCATAACGTAGATCAAAGTAGCGAAAATCCTGAATTTCTATTTCCTCAATGAGCAATTCGACATACCGTTTCTATCTCGTTCCAGAATGTTTCTGATTTTCTAAGTTGTCCAAAAAGTGCATCCCGAGTTTTTAATACTGATGTGATCCGCAACGTCTCAAGTTCTCGTAGTGGCGTCATGCACTGTGCATTAAAAAAAATATGATTACGGTCTTCCGAAGTCGCCATCGGATATCCGACGGGAACTTCATTTTTGTGAGTGTCATGATTTTTTAGATCCTGAGGGGTGAGAATCCGTCACCCAGTCCTTCCCCAAGTTCAGTCCAGGAAATTCGCCAGACCTAGGCCGGCGAAGGACCCGGATTTGCGCGAGTTTTCCCTCGAACTGCAGGGGAAGGGGGTATTTTGTCAACCCTCATGTTTTTTTCTCGAGATAAACGCCGAAAAGGTAGCACGATCGAGTTAGAATGTAGCGTACCTTCTGACAATTGAATAGCGGATCTTTGATGCTTCAAGTTTGCTCATTGTTGAAAAAGCCTCTGATAACATCACAAAGATCGGTATATATTTGGGTTGTAACTTCTTCAGACCAACTTTGAATGACAAACAGGCAGGGCGGTTGGAAAACGTCCACGAATCACGTGACGAGCAATTCATACGCTTGCAGTTTCTGAAACTAATATGGGTCGCCAATACAGCACTCGAATAATGACACAACAACCATGGTAATACTCTTTAACAGAAAATTATAAAAATTGAAAATCCATCAACGGAACAGGCCTATTTGGATAATACGCTTGTACATTACATGCTTCTCGATGATATCTATAA
The DNA here is from genome assembly GCA_034440615.1 of Ashinkailepas kermadecensis. Classification (NCBI taxonomy): domain Eukaryota; kingdom Metazoa; phylum Arthropoda; class Thecostraca; family Neolepadidae; genus Ashinkailepas; species Ashinkailepas kermadecensis. The sequence continues at coordinate 37,044 of JAOTOM010003958.1, read as the reverse complement.
TATAAACCAGGGTTTTTGCTGTCATATCCAATAGCTATCTGTCATGTGTCGCACAACATCAGAATCTATATTTATATATTTATATATATATATATATATATATATATATATATATATATATATTTATATATATATATATATATATATATATATACATATGCACATCAGAACATATACTGGTGACTATTTTGGACAATAAAAATCGTTCTTAGCCAATGTTGTATTGTGGTGGTGATAGGAGTTGCCATGATAACATGTTGGTGTTCGAGCGGAGTCTGTTGTGAATATATGATAGTGCAGTTATTTTTAGTTCGGCCGTGTCTGTGGTATGTGTCGAAATTGCTGATATTGAATGATGCTGCTGCTATGCTAGTTTGTGAATGATGACAGGCTATGTGTTGACTTAGCGGCGTATCTCTACGCTGGTGTTTTGCGTCCCTCAGGTGTTCATTAGCCCGCGCCGTCTTTTCTCATCAGATCCTCGCACCCCGTCTCGGAGATCCTTTTATACCCCCTCTAATTTTATACCCCCTTTTATTTATACCCCTTTTATTCCTTTTATACCCCCTAGTCAAACGTTGCACGAAAACGAAATTGGTGGCATCGGAAAGCGCTCGACGAGAAAGGCCCCAAACTACCCTCAAAATTGCATCCCAAAAAAGTCACGTTACTGGACGGGGGTCTTTAGGATCACGACTAACATGTTTTTGGCTCTGGGGAGTTCATTTCTGGGGAGATTTTAAGTATGGAAGTTATTTGGAATCAGGAAACGAAGCCGAAATCGACCATGGCCCCAAATTATTCGCCCACCTAAAAGTCAGCATGATAATTTTTTGAAACTGTCAAAATTTTGAGCCTTCAATTGTCTTCAAGTTTCCTTTTCTACTGGATATAGCGGACATAAAATGTTGTTTTAAGTTAATTTGCCCTCATAAAAAGTGCTTACTTTTGCCAAAATCTTCGATTATATCCCCTAAGGGTAAATATGCAAAACTAATTGGTCTCAAAGCCTTAAAAAATCACAAATTCATCCAGTACGTTCCGTTGCAACTCTAAAGAAAAGCAAACGCTGAAAGTTTCATTCATATATCGTTATCCGTTAAAGCGTGACGACTGGCTGAACGTTTTTGGAGGTGACCTCACTTGGCTTTGACTAACTCGTTGACCGAAGGTGACGTGACCTCAAAAATGTTCACACAACATGCCACGTTCGTGTGGAAACAGGTCGGCACGCTGCCGCGCGCCTTTTTTTCACTATCCGCTGAAAACCTAAGGGGGAGGTGCAAAATGACACCCCCACGAGACGGAGTTAAATCTCAAACGTACTGATCGCGATGTTTCTCCTATATATGTTGCCAAATTGTTCGGAGACTGGGGCAATGATTACAGCCAATTTTGTACCCTACGTTCTTTGTGTGGCATCGCCCTCGTAGGCCAGCATCACAGCCATTGCATTGTCTGTTGCCAATGAGACATTTTACTGACTGCAATGCAGAGATCGGCAGGGTATTCTGTAAGGTATGTCTGCCCTCTCACCCTGTACTGAGCTGAAAGTCTGATTGTTTTGTGGCCCGGTTAACCTTCGTGATGGTGTCGGTTATACACGTGAGGGAGATGTACGTGGACTTTTCGTCTTTGGCTGGCTATGTCTGTGTCTGTGATGTTGGCTGGCTATGTCTGTGTCTGTGATGTTGGCTGGCTATGTCTGTGTCCGATGTTGGCTGGCTATGTCTGTGTTTGTGATGTTGGCTGGCCATGTCTGTGTCTGTGATGTTGGCTGACTATGTCTGTGTCTGTGATGTTGGCTGGCTATGTCTGTGTCTGTGTGTCTATGTCTGTGTCTGTGTGTCTATGCCTGTGTCTATGATGTTGGCTGGCTATGTCTGTGTCTGTCTGGCTGGCTATCAGGTCTGTGTGGCTATGTCTGTATCTGTGATGTTGACTGGCTATGTCTGTGTCTGTGTGGCTATGTCTGTTTATGTGTGGCTATGTATGTGTCTGTGTGGCTATGTCTGTTTATGTGTGGCTATGTATGTGTCTGTGTGGCTATGTATGTGTCTGTGTGGCTATGTCTGTGTCTGTGATGTTGGCTGATGTGACATCTAGCCAGGCAGATGACCTTTTTTGGGTTGCTATTTTGCCTGAACAGTTCTTCATTTTTGAAACCCTGTTTTTTGCTATGTTGTTTGACCCTACTAGTTTTGCTCTCAGAAATTGTGACTTTCGGAAAGCCTTTTCGCATGGATTGGATGAGCCGGTTGAAGGGATATCATCGAGGAGCATGTAATGCACAAGCGTATTACCTAGCTAGGCCTGTTCCGTCGATAGATTTCCAATTTTGTCAATTTTGTGATAGAAATGTAGTACCGTGATATCAACGAATGTTGCATTAGCAACCGATATTAATTCCGGAAGCTGTATGCGATGATTTGCCCGTCCTTTTATTGTTGGACACTTTTTCAAAACGGCCTGCCTGCTTGTCATTCAAATTTGGTCGAATGAAGAGGAAATCCGAATATATGCCGATCTTGTTGATGTTATTAGATACTTTTTCTAACAATGAGCAAAGGTTATATCTTTCAATTCATCTATGTAGTAATGCCCATCTTAGCCATCAATTCAATTCCTTTAAATTGTGTCTTGGAATCGAAGAGTTACCGAGTTAGACGAGGACAAAGTCAAATCACGGGTTTCCAAATGTGTCTTTATTGGGGTGCTGTTAGGGCACGTTTCCAAGAATTGTAAAAAATAAGGTCCAAAGGATACCTAAACATTTCCCATATCCAAATATAGGTTTGTCTAAGGAAGAATACACAAACAGTTTTAATGACGTCAGATCAGGTTACGAGGCCAGATCAAGGTCAAACCAAGCCTGTTGTATCCATGTTAAGCATTTACAGCGATAGTAACCATGTCGCAAACGCGAAATTTATTTGAAATAGCGTATCGTTTTCAAGAAATGTGCAAAGCTTCAGGTCGCTATCAGTTCAGGTCCCGGAGGAATGACCCACAGTGTGTACCTGTATCACTCGCCACGGACATGGCGAATTGTCAAAATGGTCGTCCTTTTAGAAAGCCAAATGGTATCGCATATTCTTAGTGCATGAGCTAACATGTCGCCTACATGTATATCAGTGTTGACCTCTTCCAAGGTCATCCTGGACCAATGACCCGGTGGCAGTATTGTGCGACCTTCTGCCGTCCAATTTGTCGCATATCGAAGATCCCAACCGATATCGGGATCACGAAGAAGACAAATTCGACTGTTTGTGACCAATTAATTACCATTCCTGTTGCAAACGTGAATCGAAGTGTGCGATTTCAGCATGCAACTTCTTCGATCTGTGTAAAGCGTATGGCAGTTCAAAGGATGTGCAATGGACAGAGGTGAGCTCATTGCATCTAGTCGAAGACGTCGAACACAACTGGCGCTCTACGACACGGGGAGGCATGAATAATTGCAACTTGTATTTTTCCAGCACAACGTAGGAAGGGAGCACATAGGCTACCATACCAATATGGCTCTATGTAAGCGCAAATGTTTCCGAAAAGTAAGGGAGGCTCCTACCCTCGCTGAGCCACACAGTGCACAAATAAAAGGGCGACAATCATTAGTACTACTCGAATCTCTCTTGAGTGCGGTCGTGGCAGCGGTGTGGACGGCGAAGGCTCGGTCGTGCCAGATGTGATGGGGCGGCGGTTGGTTCCGATGTGATGGGGTGGTGGTTGGTTCCGATGTGATGGGGTGGCGGCTGGTTCCGATGTGATGGGGCGGCGGTTGGTTCCGATGTGATGGGGCGGCGGTTGGTTCCGATGTGATGAGGCGGCGTCAGCTGGTTCCGATGTGATGGGGCGGCGGTTGGTTCCGATGTGATGGGGTGGCGGTTGGTTCCGATGTGATGGGGCGGCGGTTGGTTCCGATGTGATGGGGTGGCGTTTGGTTCCGATGTGATGGGGCGGCGGTTGGTTCCGATGTGATGGGGCGGCGGCTGGTTCCGATGTGATGGGGCGGCGGTTGGTTCCGATGTGATGGGGTGGCGTTTGGTTCCGATGTGATGGGGCGGCGGTTGGTTCCGATGTGCTGGGGCAGCTGCTGGTTGCTGGCTGCGGACGGGTCGCTGCGCTCCGGCTGCTCTTCAGCACCGAGTGGCGGTGGCCCGTAATGACTGGCACGACGCTACAACAGCCGAACGCCGGGCCGTGACCCGGTCACGATTGGCCACCCGCTCGAGCCGTTACGGCCGCCACCCTAATGAGACGGCCGCCGTCACGGCGCCCGTTGGCACGCGGTCTGCCGCAGAGGTACGGTGCTGCTCTGGGGCTCTGGTGCTCTGGTGCGCAGGTACCGCTCCCGGGCCCAGGTACGGAGCTGCTCTGGTCAGCAGGTACCGCTCCCGGGCCCAGCTACGGAGCTGCTCTGGTGCGCAGGTATCGCTCCCGGGCCCAGGTACGGAGCTGCTCTGGTGCGCAGGTACCGCTCGCGGGCCCAGGTACGGAACTGCTCTGGTGCGCAGGTACCGCTCCCGGGCCCAGGTACGGAGCTGCTCTGGTGCGCAGGTATCGCTCCCGGGCCCAGGTACGGAGCTGCTCTGGTGCGCAGGTATCGCTCCGCCCAGGGCCGGTACGGAACTGCTCTGGTGCGCAGGTATCGCTCCCGGGCCCAGGTACGGAACTGCTCTGGTGCGCAGGTATCGCTCCCGGGCCCAGGTGCGGAGCTGCTCTGGTGCGCAGGTATCGGTCTGGGGCGGAGGTGCGGAACTGATGTGATCTGCAGGTATTGGTCTGGGGCGGAGGTGCGGAACTGATGTGATCTGCAGGTATTGGTCTGGGGCGGAAGTGAGGAACTGATGTGGTCTGCATGTACCGATTTAGCGTGCACTTGCTAGTGTGCTGTCGTTCGTTTCTTCAGACGATTATGGACCCGCTGTGGTTCGCAGGCAGCTGCTTGTTCCAGAGATGCTCAAGAGCTGTGGCCCACATATATCGGTCCTTTGCAGAAATGAACAGGGACCGGAATCTGTCGCATAGAGCACACTGTTCTACATACTGGTTTCAAGTTTTGTTCCGATTTTCGTTATTACATTTTCCACATCGCACGCTTTCACAAGTTAACTGTTTTCTTGAATACCAGATACCTGTAGAATGCAAAGCCGGTGATTAAAACAAAGTACCTTTAATCATGTTTACCTATGAGCGAGTTATTGCTATTTTGAGGAGTGCCGGACAATGTAGATTGTTTGCATTATGTTCAATGCTTAGTATGCGAACTTTGCAAGCGAATGGCAATGCAAGTATACACTTATATGGGGAGCTATGACATTAATTTGCGTCTGCGAGCTGCAGTGTGGTGAGACTCGCAGTTGTGGGGAAAGAAAGTGGTGCGCGATATCAGAGCGCATGTGGGGAACCAGTTTTTGTGGGGTGTGTGGCGATATCAGAGCTGCAGTGTGGTGAGACCCTGTTGTGGGGTGTGCGCGATATCTCAGTTGGGACCAGCTGTTGTGGGGGCGTTCAGCCAGTAGCTGCAGTGTGGTGAGACCACTGTTGTGGGGTGTGTGCGCGATATCAGGCTGGGGTGTGGCGAGACCAGCTGTTGTGGGGAGTGTGCGCGATATCTGAGCTGCAGTGTGGTGAGACCCGCAGTCGTGGGGAGTGTGCGCGATATCTGAGCTGCAGTGTGGGGAGTGTGCGCGATATCTGAGCTGCAGTGTGGGGAGTGTGCGCGGTGTATTAGCTGCAGTGTGGTGAGACCCGCGGTTGTGGGGAGTATGCGCGGTATCTGCCGAGACGTCCAGATGGCGTTCATAATCGGAAGTTTTACTGGATCATCATCCCTCGTAAGCATGCTGTAGACGTGAATGACGGATGGGAGGTTAGATGCCGAAGTACCGTTGTCAGGATGATGGCACTTGGTCTGTTCCCCTCGGAAAACACGGAGAGATATGTGGTGTGACGAGCTGGGAGGATGTCGCCCATGCCTACCTTCACGCCGACCGTCGGCTGCAGGAAGCATGCCGTCCACAGGTGTCGTTCTATGGAGAAAAAACGCTTGGATCGGCTCACCAAGTGCATTTAAGAAAATGCAGAATGTATCAAGGTGCTGGCAAAATCTCCGTAGCGAGCCCCAATATCTTGCTATTGCTGCTCAACAAAACAGAGTATGCTGCTCGCTTGAGGTTGTGTGTCCTTAATGTTTCCCACTCAACCTGCGCTGGGTACAATTTGGTATTCGATGGGCTTATAGCAGCATTTCAGAGGCACATGCTCATCCGAAAGTGCACAAAACGACACCCGTGATGCCACCTGGGAAAGTGGGCTCACGTGGCTTGTGTTCGTCTGGCGGTACCACGAGGCAACTGTTTAAAAGTACAAATGCAAGCCGGCTCATATGTGTGAGCCTAATATCACTCTAGGATTACTGTTTGCTTTAGCCCGTCTCTCCGGTCAGATCCTCACACCCCGTCTCGGAGAGAATGGGGAGGGTGTCGTTAGACACTTCCCTAGCTTCCAAGCTAATCGTTGCACGAAAACCAACCAGGAATCATCTGGAAGCCTTCGATGAATAGGGTTCGAAAATGGCATCACGTTTACTTTTTTAACATGTTGTTTTCAATCACCATCTCGGGTTATCAGAAAAAGTACTTCACTAATATTTTGTATCTATTTCTGGCAATGACACAGAGTTAAAAACACGACATTTGAGAGCGAAGTACACAGCGCTTAGCTTTTGGGCAGTATTGTTTGATGTGGGTTAAACATCATAGGTCACTCACCTGACACGAAGCATAAGTCCAATAGATACGTGTTGCAAGCACTGGTAAATTGTTGTCATGTGGTAAGTTTCATTTCAATATATGGTCACGTGTATGAACTACTGATCGTAAGCAAATCTTAAAATTGTTATGGAAGAATGACCTCGGATGACCTTAGCCTTGAACATGATTCATGGTTTTGATTTCATTGGGTAAGTTAGGTCATGCAATGGAATTTTAATACTATTTAGGCCATGAAAACTCGAAATAAACCATGCAAATAGAAGTATCTAAGCAGGTTTAGTCAACTTCGCTCCCTTTATCTTGACCTGACCTCAAGTCACTAAGTAAATTGGATAACGAACGTCTCGTGACGCTTCTGTCTGCATACCAAGATAAAAATACGGTTAGAAGAACATACATTTTAGGAAAATAAGAACATATTCCCAAAATGAGCCAGAATTTAGCCAGTTTCATTTCAATATATTTTCATTTGTATGAGTTATCGATCCTCAAACTATTTTTTTACGTGATCCTCTGACCTGAGCTAAACCAATGGCCGTGCATGACTTCAGGTTCAAATGTTCACATCACACTCCAAAACAGCGAAGGAAAAGGTACATGCGCCGCCCACCTTCGCGCATCGTCGCAAAAAATTCCGGCGCTATGCTTCCCCGTTTTCTTCGATATCTCTAGAAATTCCTAGGGGAGGTGTAAAATAACACTCTTCCCCTTACCGGAGGGATAATACCTATGTGATTGTGCACATGCAATGTTCGTGTCAGCTAACATATGTGTTTCATGTGGGCTGTACCAGTGTTATCCCGATATTTGGATGATCGATAACAATAAGACGTCAATTGGTATTTCAGTTAATAACTTTTCAGTATATTTCCTACGTTTCGGCTATTACCTTCATCAGGGTACCGAAAATGGCCTCTGATGAAGGCAATAGCCGAAACGTAGGAAATATACTCAGAAGTTATGAACTTAAAAGTCAATTGACGTCTCTTTGCTATCGATCATCAAAATATCACAGATTTGCAACCGTTCCGATAATTGTTGCATGGAGAGAAATAAAAAGCGAAAGGATAATTCCTGTGTGCTTCGTCCTACATTGACAGAATATGGGAGGAGACACCTCCTAATATCCTCCTCCTCCTTGCTAATGCTCCACAGTAAGGTTCAGCCGGTGCTGGTGCGCCAAGGGTACTATAGTCTAGCATGAGGTAACCTATGGTTGATGCGGTCTTGATGGCGGGCAGGGTTTAAAGGATTATGCTCGTGCGCAATGAGCTTTCTCTCATCTGCAGGCAGGTTTAGCATCTTTGCTCGATTTATCAATACCATCACAATATTATTCCCAGACTCGAGCATATCAAGTGCGATCCCATTCTTGCGTGTCACTGCATCGGTGACGTATGTCATCGTGGTGTAGGCTGGACCGATGCGGCCCCTCCAGCCGCGTTTGCATGCCTTAAAACGCTGGTATGCCATTTGCCGGAAGGAATGAATGCAGGGACGACTCACCCACCATTAAATACGATGACCAGATGCTGCTTCGCACATCAATGGCAGTGCTACTCATGGTGATGCATACATCAGCACGGCGCCACGAGTTGCTGCCTCCCCCTGTCCTCATTGCGTGGTGGTACACACAGCAGCGCCGCACCACGAGTTGCTGCCTCCCCCTGTCCTCATTGCGTGGTGGTACACACAGCAGCGCCGCACCACGAGTTGCTGCCTCCCCCTGTCCTCATTGCGTGGTGGTACACACAGCAGCGCCGCACCACGAGTTGTTGCCTCCCCTGTCATCATTGCGTGGTGGTACACACAGTAGCGCCGCACCACGAGTTGCTGCCCTCCCCTGTCCTCATTGCGTGGTGGTACACACAGCAGCACCGCACCACGAGTTGCTGCCTCCCCCTGTCCTCATTGCGTGGTGGTACACACAGCAGCACCGCGCCACGAGTTGCTGCCTCCCCCTGTCCTCATTGCGTGGTGGTACACACAGCAGCACCGCACCACGAGTTGCTGCCTCCCCCTGTCATCATTGCGTGGTGGTACACACAGCAGCGCCGCGCCACGAGTTGTTGCCTCCCCTGTCCTCATTGCGTGGTGGTACACACAGCAGCACCGCGCCACGAGTTGCTGCCTCCCCCTGTCCTCATTGCGTGGTGGTACACACAGCAGCGCCGCGCCACGAGTTGCTGCCTCCCCCTGTCCTCATTGCGTGGTGGTACACACAGCAGCACCGCACCACGGGTTGCTGCCTTATTGCATGGTAATGCATACAGCATCGCGGCGCTGCTAGTTGTCCCCTTCCCCTGTCGTCATTGCGTAAGCAGGTCCTTGTTATTGCAGTAATTTCAGTCTAGTAGCCTTCGCCTTGCTCCAGTTGGTGCTGATGCACCTTGTCGTCGGCATGTACGCTGACTTCTTATTGAGAGGCATTGCTTGCACTTCACAGATAATTGACGGCACACATTCTCAGGAAGTTGTCGGCGTGGGCGCACTGTTCTCGTTTAGCACGATTGTGTCTCGTCTCCGACGGCCGGACTGCGCCATTAATGCCGACTTTGCTGGGTCATCGTCTGCAAAGCCGGCCCGATGCCACGCGCAGCCGAGATGAATACAAATCTGGTGAAAATATACTCGTCAAGAAATGCTGTGCACCTTAAGCCGGGCACGCGAGATGACTGGCTTTCAATGTGGCGGAGCACCAATCACCAATCACCAATCACTAATTAGCCGGTGATTGGTGATAGCCGGTGTATGAAAGGCGGCGGATCACCGCTCCGTGGCGCCTCGCCCTCAGTCCCGCTCCGATGAAGGACGTGCCGCGCCAACACGTGATCCGCCCAAATACCGCCTCTTCCGTGACGCCTTGTGCAAACAATGGACTCTGTTTCATCTCCGCAGCGGGCCAATTTGGCTGCATCGTTTTCCGCCCGGTGGGGCGTCACGCCTTAACTTGGGAAGCGGAAAGGTGGCGTGTAGTGGGCGTGCACGCGGCCGAGGGCGGTCCGGTGATGAAGGCTGATACTTGTGATGTCACCGACCGATATTCCGGATGACGAACGAGCTCGTTTTGTTTAACGGTGGGGGTAAGGTGAAAGTGCTGGCAATTTTATAACACGCTTAGCTGCATGCACCATATAACATCACCATCTACTCACGGCAAATAGCCACGGCTGGAACCTGAAATTGCCGGGGCACGACTTTAGCCGAGCATCCTGCGGTTAGAGTATAAGCGAGCTGGCCGCTAAGTCAGCAGTGCCACTTCTAGCGAGGGCAATTAAATGGAGGTAGTGGATGCCTGCTGTGATTGTATTAGTGCAATTGGGTTTATGCGGTGCGTGAGTTTTCGTTGACGCCAGGTTGGCTGGCCGCCAAAATTGGATTGTTCTGTGCTGCACGACGCTGCCCCCCCCTCGTGTTCTCCTGCGCCCAGGGACGACCATGTGGATCAACATCCGACCGATACTCGGGCTTCTCGCGACTGAAAGAAACACCCTTCCAACTATGTGCCCGCATATCGGAGCTCGCAAGGCGCTTCTAGTATTGCACTGTTATCCACCTCCCAGCGCGTTGAAAGAAAGGCGCACAATAAGCAGCGGCCAGTCGACTGGCCGCCGGCAGGGGCGTTTTTATTGACCGGTTATCGGCCGACTCGGCAGCCGGCTTGATCGCTTATTCAGCCGAAAGGGAGCAGCAGCCTGTGGGAACGGTAATCAGACGAGGAGGGACCGACACGAGCCACCACCACATCCATACTGCTGCGATGGTGTAACAATTACCCCGTTTACATGAGCAGCAAAACTTCCGAATAAGATGCGATTAGGAAAACTTGCGAAAATAATGTTCTTGTAAACGGACTTTTGCGTAGCAAAGCATGCGAATAGCTGAACGCAAATGTACGCTTCGGTAGGTGGAATTTTGCGATTAGCACCAATCATGTACAATTAACGGAACAGATGGAAGGATCATGACACTTCTTGAAGCTATGCTCTGCTAATTTTTGAGGAAATTTAGGGTACTGATGAAAAATAAACGGCTTATTTGTAATTATAATTATAAACCTACTTATGAAACACAAAAATCAGACACGTATCAGCTGAAAGCGGCGCTGAGACGTTACGTTATTAGTGCGTACCCCAACCGTGAGTTTTACGATTTGGCGGAGTGTTATAACTTGCGTATTTCTGAAAGCTTTTGGATTTTGCTGATTTATCTCTTAGATTGCGCAGTGAACCTGATTTAGCCTCCTTATTTAATTGTCGCACAGTCGGTGTAGTCTGGAAACAATGCACCATTGGACTCAAGAAGAAAAATGGGTTATGTTGCCAATAGTGTTGGACAAAGGGCTTTTCTCGGTTATAAATGGGAAGAAAGTGCGCAACGTGCAGGTAGGTGATTTGGCAGTATTTGAAAAGTATTGCATGGCTGTCTGGTTCATGCTTCTGAAGTGCATTTATTATTTGTATGGACTTTTTAAATTACGAAGCCTGTCTGATGTCCAGTCTTAGTGTGGCCGTGATGGCTGCGAAATCAATAAATTTCATGTGATCCAACATCAGGCTAGGTTAGGTTTCTTTTTAAATCTAACATCATGGTTTATTATCTTCACCTCCCAAAACATTATATTTTTGTCTGCACATTTCCAATATTTTAATGGAGGGGGAAGGATAGCATGTATCTGCATTGACAAATACATTGCATATCTGTATTTGTCTTTCTGGTCGTATTCTTAAAGGTTATTTGAATGGTCTCAATGTTCTTTTCTTGGTGAAGTTACTGCTTCTCGAAATACAAGTATTTCAACTTGAATTGCTTATATCCAGAGATGTTCTCACCCACCAAATGGGTATCAAATATCTTGAAATCACATCAGAAAACACAAGAAACACTTTCAAGCCAAATGTTTCCCCAGTGGCGTTCTATATATTTACCGTAAATGGGCAGAATTGTAGGTGAGCATATCATTTATGTACCAACCTGCATCACTTCATGATGGAATCACAGCTGCGGACCCTCGGCAGACGCCACCTCCTTCCCCATACAGCAGCTGACTTTGAGAGAGCTGAAGATCCACCAGGTGATTCATGATGCGCCGGTTTTCTCCTCCGCATGAGTCTGAATGTTCGATAATCCAAATTTGCGGTTCCTTCCGTCGTACCTTTCATGAATACCGTAAAGCTCCTCTGCCATTCAACTAGGTGCTGACCACAAACCAAAACCATGAATGCAGCTTGGGCCACGTGCAATCCTGCTTCAACATCCATCTCCGCATCACCTAGATACCAGTCGTTCTCGTCAGTGCTCCTGCCACCAAAATCCTTCGAATTCACAGATTCGCTGATTCAACCTCTAACTACTTGGATCACTGATGATACTTTGTGCCCGTATGCGCCGTTGATCGAAGCAGGTCGGTCAGAAGCGCAAAAATGCGCCAAATATTCGGAACTTTTCACCACATCAAGCCAGTCGCCAAATCGCAAAAATCCGATTAGGTGGCTGCTTTGCTCTTGTAAATGGGCCGCGCTATCGGAACTTTTGCGAATTGACCGGATCGGTAATTTCCGATTACGGCTGACCTGCTCATGTAAACGGGGCAAATGGTATGCTCGCACGAGGAAGGACCGCCACGGCCACAACCACATTCACACTGCTGCTATAGTGTACCAATGATACTCGCACAAGGAGGGATCTCCACGGGCACCACCACATTCATACCTATACAAGTCAGGAAAAGACCACCACAATAATACGCTATAGTGTACCAATGGTAATCACACGAGGAGGGAACTCCACGGGCATCACCACATTCATACTCCTGCTATAGTGTACCAATGGTAGTCACACGAGGAGGGAACTCCACGGGCACCACCACATTCATACTGCCGCTATAGTGTACCAATGGTAGTCGCACGAGGAGGGAACTCCACGGGCACCACCACATTCATACTGCCGCTATAGTGTACCAATGGTAATCACACGAGGAGGGAACTCCACGGGCACCACCACATTCATACTGCCGCTATAGTGTACCAATGGTAGTCGCACGAGGAGGGAACTCCACGAGCACCACCACATTCCTACCGCAACGTTAGCGTATCGGTGAGCCGACTCTCAATCCGCCTGATGTATCACTCTAAATGCGCCAGGCCCGCATTGGATGGAACAAGAGTCATGGGCATGAGCGTGGGCTCAATGGAGTCGCATAGTGCCGCCCTTGGTGTGGTCACATATACATATACATATGCATATATATATATATATATATATATATATATATATATATATATATATATATATACATGTATATCTATGCATGTGTATATGCATTTGTATCTAAACCGACAAACAAACAAAAACACACACACACACCATCACTCTTACTGACGGCTGGTTGACAACGGTCAAGGGGTCAAACAGTCGCCAGTTAAGCTAAGCACCGCCGGGAGACGACTTGGCGTCGGTGTCGATGTCGCCCTGGAGACGGAACGTGTCGCTGCCGCCCAGACAGCCGTTACAGCGGAGAATGGCAGCCGGCAGCGCCGTCCATCCTGCTTAGCTGACGCCGCTCCGTGTCGAGCACGCCAGTTTTGTCTTCAGCAGTGACTTCAGACGTCTCTTCAGAATGGGATATGTACTTCAAGGCATTGTCTACGTAAGGAAATGATGGATATAATTTACACGACATCACTTGGGTTTTCCGTTCTCTGGCATCCAGTTGTTTACGTCATTTTGTGAAGTCTACTGGATGCATATGCATATATATATATATAGAGAGAGAGAGAGAGAGAGAGAGAGAGAGAGAGAGAGAGAGAGAGAGAGAGAGAGAGAGAGAGAGAGAGAGAGAGAGAGAGAGAGAGAGAGAGAGAGAGAGAGAGAGAGAGAAGAGACAGAGACAGGGAAGGGAAGGGAAGGGACAGGGACAGGGACAGGGACAGGGACAGGGACAGGGACAGGGACAGGGACAGGGACAGGGACAGGGACAGGGACAGGGACAGGGACAGGGACAGGGACAGGGACAGGGACAGGGACAGGGACAGGGACAGGGACAGGACAGGGACAGGGACAGGGACAGGGACAGGGACAGGACAGGGACAGGGACAGGGACAGGGACAGGGACAGGGACAGGGACAGGGACAGGGACAGACAGGGACAGGACAGGACAGGGACAGGAAGAAGGGACAGGGACAGGGACAGGGACAGGGACAGGGACAGGGACAGGGACAGGGACAGGGACAGGGACAGGGACAGGGACAGGGACAGGGACAGGGACAGGGACAGGGACAGGGACAGGGACAGGGACAGGGACAGGGACAGGGACAGGGACAGGGACAGGGACAGGGACAGGGACAGGGACAGGGACAGGGACAGGGACAGGGACAGGGACAGGGACAGGGACAGGGACAGGGACAGGGACAGGGACAGGGACAGGGACAGGGACAGGGACAGGGACAGGGACAGGGACAGGGACAGGGACAGGGACAGGGACAGGGACAGGGACAGGGACAGGGACAGGGACAGGGACAGGGACAGGGACAGAGAGAGAGATTTATCATTTTTCGTAATATCAATCGCAAACAATACCTTGGCATTAATTATCGGATGCCACATACCGGCGAAAACAAGCAATGTCGAACGTAAATCGCAAAGGGAAGCAGCGAATTAAACGCTGATGATTGACGTACATTTGGGTGAAGGCCAATGTCACCGCCACATCGGCCTTCCTGGTCCCGTCCGTTGGCACCTTTGCAATAGAAGAGCCTATCCCATTTGGCTGGCCGTAAGCGACCTGTGGAGGCAGGGTGGGTACAGGTGTGCCGAGATGACTATCGGCGGGCTGGCCCACCTGCTGCTGCCGGCTGATGTTGGTGACGCGGGGAGACGTGCCAGGGCGCGCGGCAGGTTCGCCGCGGCCAGCCCCTCGGGACAGCACCCACTTGATCGACGTCTGGGTCGGTGTCGACCGGCGTCTGGGTCTGTGTCGACCGACGTCTGGGTCGGTGTCGACCGACGTCTGGGTCGGTGTCGGTGTCGGCCGACGTCTGGGTCGGGTGTCGGTGTCGGCCGACGTCTGGGTCGGGTGTCGGTGTCGGCCGACGTCTGGGTCGGTGTCGGTGTCAGCCGACGTCTGGGTCGGTGTCGGTGTCGTTGACGTCTGGGTCGGTGTCGATTGACGTCTGGCCGTCTGTGTCGACCGACTCTGGGTCGGTAGTCGGTGTCGGCCGACGTCTGGGTCGGGTGTCGGTCATATTCGGCCGGGGACGTCTGGTTCGCCGGGTGTCGGTGTCGGCCGATGGTCATAGTCGGTAGTCGGCCGACGTCTGGCGTCGGAGTGTCGTAGTCATAGTCGGCCGACGTCTGGGTCTGGTGTCGGTGTCGGCCAGCGTCATAGGTCGGTGTCGGTGGACTCGTTGACGTCTGGGTCATAGGTGTCGGCCGACGTCGGTGTCGGTGTCGGCCGACGTCTGGGTCGGTAAGTCGGTGTCGGCCGGACGTCTGGTTCGGCGGTCGGTAGTCGGTCCTATCAGTCTGGCAGTCGGTGGACTGGTGCGCCGGTCATAGTCAGTCGATGTCATAGTCGGCGGTGTCGGTGAGACGACAGCCGGCGCAGCGCCGACCGTTGCCGCTGGCCGGACTGGTGCGCCGGTCATAGTCAGTCATAGTCATAGTCGGCAGTGGGAGGACTGGTGCGCCGGTCATAGTCAGTCATAGTCATAGTCGGCAGTGGGAGGACTGGTGCGCCGGTCATAGTCAGTCATAGTCATAGTCATCGTCGTATATTGAATTCTCCATATTCATGGCTTTTCAGCACTCGCGTCAATACATGGTTCAATGATAAAAGATAAACTCGAATTATAAAAAAAAACACTAAATAACGCAAAACGTCAATGGAAAAAGATAAAAGAATAAAACATGCCATCAAATACGTCCCTGAGCATCAACCCTATTATTTCACGTGCTGACCGCCCGATACAGAAAGCTGCGCCTCGCAGCTTCCGTATTAATGCGGGGCAGCTCTAATTTATTCGCGTCAGTTCCTCGAGTGCTCCTACTGGAGATTTCGGAGCGGAACTTAATACTGTTAGCCAATGTGAGGGGGTCAGATATTGCAAGCAGTCTTCCAACCATGGTCAAATCGCGCTCTTGAAGCATGTTGTCGAACTTCAGCCAATCCAGGGCCTCTAGCGTCGCTGTAATGTGCTCTCGTTGACTCAAGCCAGAGACGATACGTGCGCCGAAATTGATGACCTTTTGAATTCGGTGTTTCTGAGTTTTGTTGCAGCTCCCCAAACAGTCATATTGTAATAGATGTGGGAGAAAACCAATGCCTGAACCAGTAACTTTTTCGTTTCGGGGGGAATTTTGTGCCGTAATTTTGACAGCCCGACGAGAACACAATAGCAGCGGTGAGTTACTTGGGATATCTGTGTTTCCCTTGACAAAGCTGAATCTACATAGATGCCGATAATTTTGGCGTGGGGTGAGGGCTTGATTTCGTTGTCCCCAAATGTGATAGAGAAGTTTTTGCCCAGTTTCAGACGCCGAGATTTTACAACTATTAGTTCCGTTTTGCTAGGGTTGATTTTGAGCCGATTTTGGGTAAACCAAGTAAGAGCCATACTCAAGGTGTGCTCTACTCGTTGTTTTAATACTTCCAAATTAGCCGGGGTGTCTGAGTCCAGAAATTGCACGTCATCAGCGTAGGCGACCTGTTTTCCGTCTGGGAGATGAGATCCAAGGTCGTTGGTGAAAATCAAATATAATTTTGGGCCACATAGAGAACCTTGAATCACACCGTGGGTCACTGGTAGCGCCCCAACGGAGCTGCCCTGAATTGTCTGAGTTCGACCATGCAGCCAATCCCCAAACCAATGATCATCAATGCCGTACCAGCCCATCTTGTCTAACAGCCGACCGTGTTCCACAGTGTCAAACGCACGAGACGTATCCGCTGCTCGGAGGGTCGCCACACGACCACAGTCTATACTTGTTGACAGAAAATGTACGGTCTCTAACATTGCTGTCTCCGTAGAATGCCTACTTCGAAAACCGTGCTGATTTGGGCACAAAATAGGACTCTCTTCCAAATACGTGGAAAGCTGGAGACAAACCAATTTTTCGCAAATCTTGCCAACAACGCTCAATATCGATATGGGTCTAAAATTCCCTGGGTCGCTACGATCGCCCTTCTTATACAGCGGCAAAACGCTCGCCTCCTTCCATCCGGCTGGAACGTCACCAGTGCGCAGCGAACTATTCGCTAAGTGCAGCAAATGCGGCCCTATTACGGTAGAGGTCATCCTCAGCATTTTGATAGTTATTCCATCATTGCTACAAGCACGTGAATTCCCCATGGTCTTAAGCTCAGATGAAAGTTCGGGAAGCGTCACAGTCGGCAGGGCATGGAATTCATGACGCGTCTGGGCAGTGCCGGGAGATGGGAGGTCGCAGTTGGGCTGTGGTGGCGCCCCGAGGCGCGTCTCCGTCACGCGTCTGGGCGGCATCGGGAGATGGAGATCGTAGTTGGGCTGTGGTGGCGCCCCGAGGCGCGTCTCCGTCACGCGTCTGGGCGACATCAGCGGTACTCGCGGAGCTATGGATCACATTTGGACACGTATGGATCAGCGTATTGTCCACATTGCTGATGTTTTTTTCGAACACAGTTACGGGTATTTAGAGAGGCCATTCCTGACATCCTGTGTTCAGAAGAAACATGGGTTAGTAGGCATTGAAGGTGACTTGCCAATAACCACCATTAGTCTAGGATCGCCGAAGACAGATCGACGTATTGCCCAATAAGTATTGAAACGGACGAATCATGACACAACAAGCTGACACAAAATAGTCTGGCCTGTTCAAAGAACATACACGACCAGAAATCGCATAATAATCGATACCAAACGTGTTCGAAGCACCCTAAGGATGTGTTGAAACGGAGATACAAGGGAAGGTATGCATTGGCACCAATGTATGCTTAATATCACGTCTCGTTCATCGGCAGCTCAATGACCATTTTCGAACTTGTCATGGCCAATCGTCTGCAAAACATCAGACCAGGTAATCCCAGCTGGCTTCCGAAAGCTTGTTCATTGTTCTATAGATTCCTGTATGTATTCGTAGCCTATCAGGCATGGCTGGGCTCGGCTACGTACGCCTTACCAAACAGGCCACGGTTGGAAAGTGACAGAGATTCCCCTGGTATGAGCAATGCTACGATCATTTCGGGAGTGGGGTTTATCTCTATGGTAGTACATGCATACAAAATAGCATAACAGCTTACAAACAATGTCATCACCATGGTGTGTTTCAAGACGAATCCACCATTGGAGCTATCCGTGTCAGCCATCCAGCAGATTGTGTTTCTCACCAGCTCTGTTTGTGCCTACTCAGGGGAACTCCAAACCAAAGCCACGGTGCGAGTTGTACTGCGGCAGGCTTTGCTTCCAGAGTGCGTGTTCTCACGTTGCCCATCCCTGGATGACGCCGCGAGCGGCCCGCACGCGTGCCTGGCGGGACTGCCGACGGGTCGGATGCTCCGATTGAAACATCAACATTAATTGGATGGATGGGAGTGACGCTTGACGGGTACAGCCTCTGCATAGCAGTGGATGATGGCACGGCCGTCTGTCAGAGTCTGAACCTCCCCAGGAATGGATATGACCGCCTGGGCTGGTTTTGATCTGCGGAGGAACGTCTAGGAACTGACAGCATCTGATATTCTAAATTCGCCAATGTATCTTCACTATGCTGCTTGGACGGCTTGGATGAAATTGTTGATGTGCCCACTCACAGACACTGCCGCCAATACACACTAGGACCCTGCACGAACATCAGTTGTGCCCAAGTACCCATAATTTCTTAGTATTTCTTGTGGCTGCCAAGCTCTAGATTGGTTCATAAAATCTCCAAACCACAGCTTAGTTTTACGATGCGGGAGAGCCACAGCTACCTGACCAACCCTCTCTACTGAACACCATCACGGCATGGGAGAACCACAGCTATATGGCCAATCCTCGCCGCCGAACACCATCACGCAATACAGATCACTTAATATGGAATGCAAAAAAATGACTTAAGTTGTGGCAGGATGCAATAAAAATAACACATAATTGAGGTTCACCTTGGGTTGCGAATTATGAATTGGTAGCTTAATGTATTGTTGATGTATTCACTAGCTAACTATGGATATATGTATGTACATATATATATATATATATATATATATATATATATATATATATATATATATATATATATATATACATGTAGGTCAAAGGTCAGATGAGGTCAACATTTTTATCTCGTTTCAGAAACATTAGAAGAAATGCCCGAAAACATTATTTTCGTGTAACTAGGAATAATACATAGACGCGAAGTTCAGGTTCAGCGTACAACTAGCCCCAAAGCGAATTAGACGATGCAGAAAAGGTAGCCTGACATCACGCTTTCCAAATTTGCCTTGAAAGACCTTCGGCAGGTTATTGACCCGTGTAGCACGTCAGGTGAGTTCTACATCACCATCCATAGCCAACATTTGTGATTTAACGGGGTAATAGTTGAGGTCAATCGTCGATAAGTCGCGCTTTAGAGGAAACACGGCCCGATATGTTCCCACTTATGACGTCATAGTGCAGAGGCCTTACGTCATTATCAAATTGTGTATGTCGCGAGGGAAGCAATCCTGAACAGCTGCACCAAGCTGGGGCCCATCAGCTGCACCAAGCTGGGGCCCATCAGCTGCACCAAGCTGCGGCCCATCAGCTGCACCAAGCTGCGGCCCATCAGCTGCACCAAGCTGCGGCCCATCAGCTGCACCAAGCTGCGGCCCATCAGCTGCGGCCCATCAGCTGCACCAAGCTGCGGCCCATCAGCTGCACCAAGCTGCGGCCCATCAGCTGCACCAAGCTGCGGCCCATCAGCTGCACCAAGCTGCGGCTCATCAGCTGCACCAAGCTGCGGCTCATCAGCTGCACCAAGCTGCGGCTCATCAGCTGCACCAAGCTGCGGCTCATCAGCTGCACCAAGCTGCGGCCATCAGCTGCGGCCCATCAGCTGCACCAAGCTGGGGCTCAACAGCTGCACCAAGCTGCGGCCCATCAGCTGCACCAAGCTGCGGCCCATCAGCTGCACCAAGCTGCGGCCCATCAGCTGCACCAAGCTGCGGTGCGCTGACGCGCGTCTTTTTCCTGTTCGCAGAAGACAGGACAAGAAGACATTTTCGTGTTCGCAGTTCAAAGGGTTACGTCAACGCCACCTCGCCCCTCCCCCTCGCGCTCGCGGGCGTGGACATGGGCAGCATATGCTGGCAATGGCGTTAGATCAAATGCACTGACACGTATTTGCAAGGGAAAATATATTGTGCACAAAATTGATAGCATTCAAAGACCCAGCGCCTTCTTTCTTTTGGTCTGAATAGAGCTCTTTTCTATAATATATTGTTTTTGTTGATTGGTTAATATATGCTAAATCATAGTACGTATGGAAATATTCCCTGTCTTGGCACTTTACCAAATATGTCCTCAATATCATTGTTATGTTTACAAACGACAAATATCGTCCGACCACATGGTGGACCGCAAAGTATTGCATTCGCCACATGCATTAGTAGATGGGCAGTGGGTGGCTGATTGGAGTAATCTTACTGTTGGCCTACCATAGCCTGATTTAATTACAGATGACGTTATGTATTGCCTAATTTGCACTGAACGTGGAAATACACACAGCATACCGGGCATGATTGTTGACTACATTGTAGTTTATTTATGATTTATCGATATGGGACAGTCACTAGATCACTCCTCCTTCCGACATCACGTTGCTGCAGCTTCGAAACAATGAAAATCACATTTGAACCCCAAAGGACAACTGGCGCTAATTCAGAGTGACATATGCATTAGTAGATGGGTAGTGGGTGGCCGATTGGAGTAATCTTACTGTTGGCCTACCATAGCCTGATTTAATTACAGATGACGTTATGTATTGCCTAATTTTTTGTCGCATTCATCCCACTAACTACATTGCCACGCTATGTGAACATTCAGCTCTGGTACTGGGCTACTGGGCGCTGCAACACGTCGGAGGACAGGAACAGAGAGGCAACTGCTTCTCTAACTTGGAACATGTCAACATCGACCGTCTGAGAGTGCAAGGCCAGACGCGACTTCAAAATGAGTTTTGCCCTCCCCTGTGTATCTCCTCGAATACACACAAGTGAATACATATGAACGCTTTATGCATATCCACGAGAAGTATCGACTTTGCATCGGTTCGATGCAGCAACTTTGACACATTCTTGCCAAAGGCGAAAATGTTGGCAACGTAGTCACGTGCGTGGGCGGCAGTCTCCGGTGCGGGCGTCGGACAGCCGCTCACCACCGCACCACCGTCCAACCCCTCACCACCGCACCACCGTCCGACAGCCGCTCACCACCGCACCACCGTCCAACCCCTCACCACCGCACCACCGTCCGACAGCCGCTCACCACCGCACCACCGTCCCGGGGGTGATGTTGGCGGCAGTCCTCGGTGCGGGCTGGACTGTTGGCGTCCAACCCCTCACCACCGCACCACCGTCCCGGGGTGACACAATGGCCCACGCCGACGACCACTTCAGCTACGGCTGGCTGGCACAGAGCAGGTGTGGCGTACTTGAGCCGGCAGGACAAGTGCGATGGCAGCTGGCTGATCTTCCAGCCTCTGCGGCTGACAGCCTTGCCATTGTAGCCGTCACTCTACCGCCTTTGCTGTTCAGCGCCATGAGTCTGGCCGACTTGTGACATCGTCTGCAGCGGCAGGAGTTTGAGACGGATGGCGTGATTAGTCGAAGACGTGCAGCCATCTTTCACTGTCCACCTGCTGAGGTGTATACATGGCGCTAATTTACTTTTGGACTCGTGACTCGGCATGATCATTTGGCATCATTACGCGTCATAATTACAGCGGGAGGTACACGTGCAAGGTGCAGTGGGTCTGGTTCTCAAGCATAAGCAGTTCTATGACTGGCTTAATGTTTTCAATGCACGTTGCAAAATGTGTGCGTTATGATGTATCTGATTGCATTCTGAATCTGCATAAGACACTCAATAAAACAAGATGTCACGGTATGCACATGGCACATGACATATTTCGTCAGAACCGGCATGGGTTCTTGACACAATCGCTAGTTCCCACGATACCGCCTGTCCTGTGGCACTAGCACACTGCTAGATATCAGCATCAACTCGACACATAATCACCAGTTCCCACGATACCGCCTGTCCTGTGACATTGCCACACCGGTAGACATCAGCACCAACTCGACACACAGTCACCAGTTCCCACGATACTGCATGTCCTGTGGCATTGCCACACTGCTAGATATCAGCACTAATTCGACACACAATCACCAGTTCCCACGATACTGCCTGTCCTGTGGCATTGCCACACTGCTAGATATCAGCATCAACTCGACACACAGTCACCAGTTCCCACGATACCGCCTGTCCTATGGCATTGCCACACTGCTAGATATCAGCACCAACTCGACACATAATCACCAGTTCCCACGATACCGCCTGTCCTGTGACATTGCCACACTGCTAGATATCAGCATCAACTCGACACATAATCACCAGTTCCCACGATACCGCCTGTCCTGTGACATTGCCACACTGCTAGATATCAGCACCAACTCGACACACAATCACCAGTTCCCACGATACCTCCTGTCCTGTGGCATTGCCACATTGCTAAATATCAGCACCAACTCGACACATAATCACCAGTTCCCACGATACCGTCTGGGCTATGGCATTGCCACGCTGCTAGATATCAGCACCAACTCGACACACAATCACCAGCGCAATGCGTCATCGTTACCCACAACTTGACCATCCACATAGACCATGGCACACCCACATCACCAGCTACCCATAACTTGACCATCGACATAGACCATGGCACACCCACATCACCAGCATAGAATACTAAACTACCAATCCGAAACGTTATCACCAGCTCCCTGAACACCATCAGCCCTGGCTTTATCAGCAGCCTGAAAGCATACCATCAGTTCCGGAATACTACCACCAAAACCCAACCCACTACCGATTTCTGTGACATTATCACCGACTCTGGACGATTTAGCCAGCTCATAATATTATTTCTAGTGCGCGAAACTGAGTTGAAGACCAGCTTCACACTACCATCGACTCGGGACACTATGCCCAGCTCAGAACACTACCTCCGACCGGCGGTGTCATCACCCGGCTAGGACACTATCGCCGCCACATAATATTGGAATCTGCAGTCTGCACTGACCCTGTCACCGGTTCAGGAAACCATTTGCGGCCTGGGAAAATCAGCTTGGGACACTACCAGCACTGTCAGGCCTGGGACACTACCGCCAGTGCAATGCACTGTCGCTACTCATCAATGCAACCACCGGCCCTGCTCTGTATCATTTATTTGTTATGCTTTGGTGCCGCATGACCCATCAGCCATGAGTTATGCACATTTGTCTGGCATACGAATCGCCGCTATATAACCGTAACACCCACGCCCCCCCCCGGAGTTGAACTGTCTGCCTACACATTGGTCTTCAGACATCGTGACCAGTTTGGAACACCACCACCAGTCGACAACACCATCACCGGACGACATCACTACCACCAGTCGACAACACCACCACCAGACGACATCGCCACCACCAGTCGACACCGCCACCACCAGTCGACACCGCCACCACCAGTCGACACCGCCACCAGTCGACAACACCATCACCGGACGACATCACTACCACCAGTCGACACCGCCACCACCAGTCGACATAACCACCACCAGTCGACAACACCACCGCCAGTCGACACCGCCACCACCAGTCGACAACACCATCACCGGACGACATCACTACCACCAGTCGACAACACCACCACCAGACGACATCGCCACCACCAGTCGACAACACCACCACCAGTCGACATCGCCACCACCAGTCGACAACACCATCACCGGACGACATCACTACCACCAGTCGACAACACCACCACCAGACAACATCACTACCACCAGTCGACAACACCACCACCAGACGACATCGCCACCACCAGTCGACAACACCACCACCAGTCGACACCGCCACCACCAGTCGACATTACCACCACCAGTCGACACCGCCACCACCAGTCGACACCGCCACCACCAGTCGACACCGCCACCAGTTGACGACATTGCCGACGTCCGTGAACACCAGCGCGGGGGTGAGCTGATTGAGGGTCCATCGGCGGCGGCGTCTGCGGCGGCCGGCCGACGTTGGCTGAGCCAGCCAGACGGACGGCGCGGGCGGCTGGCCATGCGACGGATCATGCTGGAGTGGTGAATCGACTCCGACCGAGCCGGGCAGTCGGTGGCGAGATGTGGCCGTCGGGTGGTGCCCGCTGGCAGGTTACAGACGGGTGTGAGCAGGATGTTGGTGTTGGTGGGTCGGCTCGGGATAACTGTGATGTTTTTTTTGTTTTTTTTTGTTTTTTTTCCCTAAATCTTTAGCGGAGGCAAAGTGCCATCTGCTAGAGATTGCACTGTGATGTTGGCGAAGGGAGGTATTTATGAAGGGGTACATTGGGTGTCGGGAGGTTGGATGGCAGAGGGCTACATTGCGTAGGAGTGTGGCAGTGACTGGTAGGACGTATCACTAATGTGGTGTGTGGTGTGATAACAAGAAAGACATCGCTCCAGTTGTACACAAGTTTGTTTCACCTGGTAGTGGTAGAATAGTATTCCCTTGGCTTATACGGTAACGGGTTCTCAAATCCAACAAGTTCTCAAATCTAGCAGCCGTGAATGCCCCTCTATTGACCTGGCTGATAATTAAGCAATGCGGCGGCAACTTGTGCAACGGATTCAACAGCAATAACACTGACATGTGCCGTTTCCAAATTCGTGCCTTCAAGTCTGCAGGCACCCGTGACGGACAACCGTCCCAACGTGTAGCAGTGACCGGTAGGACGTGACCTCAGGGCTGTATCTTACCAGCGTCGCCGAGTAGTCGCGTCTGGGCCGAGCCGGTCGCTCGAGAGGGGACCAGTTGCTCATGAGGCGTTGGCCTTCCCGGCCAACGTCCTGGTATGTCACTGCCGGCATCACCTGTTAAAACACATCGCGAAGGGAGGGATCCGGTCATCGTACTCCAGACACGCCCCACATGTGGCTCGGTCACATGGCACATGGGTGTCACAATCCCATGACGACACAGCATCCGCCGACCGCCCGTCGCCGCGCCGGCACCGGATCTAACTTAAGCATAGCATCTGGCTACAGCCGATAATCTAGGCGTCAATCTGCCGACGTCAGCGACGGCAGGTGCCGACCGACTGTATGGGATCAGCTCGGGGCCATGATGTTCATGACTATGCGGCTAGACGCATTTCGAAAAAAGGGTTAAAAGTTGGCTTCGTTACACAATGATGACAATAATACTAAGGCATCATAACAAATCGTAACCGATGGAAGTTTAATAACAATATTATGGTGCCACATACATAATCTATAAAAATGTTCCGTAATGTTTCAAATTTGTAAAACGATATCTTGAGATTGCACCGGACAGCTAAAGTGTCGGTGTACCGCTGACATGGCGAAATGACCCCTGCGCTCTGGTACGTAAGGAGCATTTTCACATGAGGTCGGGTCGATGCCGGCGCCATGCTGCTCGTTGACGGATGTGCTCGAATAGCATATATATATATATATATATATATATATATATATATATATTTGCAACAAAATTGCGGTGAATGAGAATTGTCGGATACTGCAAATGCTTAAAATATTTCGGGAAGTTTTAGGTTGAGCTTAACATCAATATAATGACAATATATATGTTTGTGTTCTACAACACAGTGCAAAACTTAAGATTTTCCATATTTTAAACATAGTATTTGGAATGTCTATGATGACTTTTGAAACTATGCTGTATTTCTTAGTGTCCTACCCAGGAACGTCTACAAAGCCAAACTAATAGCATGGCTATCATCAAGTATGTTGGTTTTGTAAATTACTTCGGCATTTTTTCCGAAACTTGTTTTTCGAAGAAGAAAATCGAAGCACGTATTATTCTACAAAATCAAATATTATTCGTTGAAATGGCCCACTACACACAGGCCGTCAAATGGCGCTGCTCATGCCAGGGTCCGATAGAAAGTTATCGTCACAGCAGGCTAACAAGAAATACCTTTAATCTACCGAGAATTGGTTCCATGCCATTTTATAAATTCATGTGCTGTCAAATCATGTCCCCCTTTACAAATTCAGTGGTCGAATGTTGACCCACGGGTTGGAGGGAGTTCTATGATATACGCCCTATGTTTGAATGCAGGTATGTATGGCAATGGGACTAAATTTATCGCATACGAGCAGGGTTAAAACTTCCCTGAACACCACTTCTTGTGACCAACCCGTATAATTCTCAACATCCCCATCTATACTGAAAGCTTCATGTTTGTAGCCTCCTTAGGTTTCGATATCCTAGTAGTGTATACGAATCTTCCTACGTTGCGTTATACATGAAGCCTCCCCTTCTCTGTGTATGTTGAAAATCCGTATATAAATGACTGACCTGCCAAATATTACATCATAGCTATGTTTAATTGCATTAATCATGGGTAAACCTACCAGACAGCCAGGGCAGAGCATTTCCCCACGCGTTTGCTCCGTTTAATGGACAAGTTTCATGTCGATACAGACCATATTTTTTTTTAAGTTGCACTAGTGATTTTTAATTTTAAAGACGATGGGGCATTCATTTTTTTAAATCCATATGTTACTTAAATAATTCAAAGAAGCGCCTCAGAATTCCTCGCTTTGTGATTGGTCAAATTAGCTGTGACGTCACGTATGTAGAGTTCAGCGATGCTTGACTGCCGCCCATTATATCTTCCATTTGAGACGCTGCCAGTTCGTGGTAATCGTGACAGTTTTAGCTTGGATCACATCCGATCGTCAGGGACAAATGGATCGTAGAAAACGGCGCTATTATTCTTGTTTGTGCCGGGGTATACAAATGCAACTGCAAGTAAGCCAGAAGCAATGTTCATCGGCCTCCCGACGGCCGACAAGATGAGGATGTTGTCGAGCGAGTCTGCACGCCGAGACAGTCCGCTGATCTCGCTGATCGCTGATCGCTTGCTGCGACGACCATTTCTATGTATATCCACCACTGGTAGATAGGGGCACGAGTATTTTGATAGGCGTGGGCACGCCTAATAATGAGGGGGAGGCTGGAACCAGAGTACCTTCCTCAGAAGTGTAAACATTGAGGTTTTTCACATCAAGGTTTAGCTTGGAAACGGTGATTATATCTTCCATTTTTGTGAAAACTCATACAAAACAAAAGTATGCTTTTTACAAAGATGAGAACTGTGACTTCTTAGTATCCATCTTGTTGGAAACATGGATGCCTCCAACCCCTTCGTATTAGCATTAAGTGAAGAGAATTTGCATTTTCTAGCTGACCGCAGCATGCTGAAGATGGCAAGACATTCGGCAAAGTTGTGCTTTAAGGCAATTTGGAATTATTTGAATTCCTTTTTCTAGCGCAACATTCATGAAGGTGGTCAGCATGATGTGGCAACTCGTTTTCTCTGCAAATGCATACTTTTCAGTTGGCTGGCAAAATAACACCAAAAATGGGCTTGGAGATGAGTAACATAGCAGAAAATGATGCAAGAAGAAAGCGTAGCATAGCCCAGCCTAACCTAACATAACATAACCTGCCATGGAAAAATGAAAATTTGCACCAATTTGCTCTAAAAAATTACTCGACAAACCGAACCTAATGTAACATGGCCTAAACTTCCTTTAAGAAAAAAATAATCTCAAAAAATAAAAAGAACAAAATTGTCAAGATAAAATACCTAACCAAACCTGACATTGCCAAACCTTTGCAAACTTTGCTTCATGCAGGTAAAATGTATGCAAAATTTGTATCGTGAATACATTAAAGCACAATAATTACAGGCTGCCATTACATTTTGCAAAAAAAACTGCAGAAACCCCAGCAGCAATGTCCTTGTAATGACATTCCATTCAAAAATTATGCGAACAATCTTTGTCCTCCATCTAAAATCATAGCAGTTCTAGCTTATGAATCACTTTAATTTTCCATTTCATAGTCATACCTTTTCACATTATTTCCATCAACATCATAAAATATGGCAGCAGTTGCAGAGGACATTTTACTCACTTTGCATCATCGAAATGCTGTTTGAAGATGTTGGATGACATTGGCATACACCTGGTAATCACTGATTATGTTGCTCTGCACCTACCTACATATTATTGATTACGTCAGTCTACACCTATTGATAATTGATTGCATGAACTGCTACGCATGAACAATGTATATCTACATGCAAGTAAGCTAATTAAAATTCCACAACATGCCTGGCATTCCATGTAAAGATCAACCTGAAAACATGTGTACCTTGTCTAAAATCCATAGTGTATGGCCAAATCATACCTGCAATTTGTTATTTGATAGCAGTCCCTTTTTGAAACATCTCCATGGACATCAATATATTGCGGTAATTTGAGCAGGCATCTTATCCACTATGTTCCATCACAATACTGCTTGAAGGTATGCTATGACATCTGCCAAACTATCACAATACACATGTGCATTTCAACTGCATCTCTGTAATTGCCCAAATATTTTACCGATCATGTGATGTGAAATATGCAATATTCACTACTTAAAATACGCTTGGCATGCTATTCATTATTCATTGCTAAAGTACTTACAATGGGATGCAGCTTCCAGTTTGGCCCACTATACAGTGCCAATTATGGAATTAGGTATAAACAGGTTCTGTTTTGCTGAGGGGGAAGCCATAGTGTTTGTTCAGCTAAGCCACACACAATTTATAGCATTGTCTTTTCTATTATTTTAATAATTCTACCCATTAATATAGTACAAGCTTTTGCTGTTTGTACGCACCGCATTGCGCCGGATTTTAAACAAAAATGTTAGTTGCTGTATTACTACCATAATAGATTACTTACCCTTCCAAGCTTCATATTTTCGTAAAAATTGGTAACATTTCAGTATCACAAGCCCTGGCCTTAATATCCATGACGCGAGTCGGTTGACAAACTTTGTATGGGGCAGTCCAACGTATTGTTCCCTGTGCGTTTTGGGCTTGGCCGCTTTGAGACTCCACATATGTGACGTCATTGCTGCGAGAAGGTTTTTAAATCTATGTCAACCCCTAAGTGAAAATATTAAATTATGCTGTGAAAGCTTCTTCTGTGAGAAAATGTTTCAGTTTTCTCTACGAAGTATTATTACCGTTTTTTTTGGCAACCAAAAACCCATTGCGTGAAACTTGTCTATTGCATTTATCATGGGTGGACGTACAGGATGGCCGGGGTAGAGCATCTTCCCATACTTTTTTGGAACTATAGTAAGTTGTCCTACTTCACGGACTGTATTACCGCCGGTATCTATTGTCCAACGATCTCCACAGCCTTGCCGACGTCACGACCCTCCAATACAGTGTCATCTTCATTGTTCTACGCAACACCTCTTATTTATGCATACAGGCTCTCCTCAACTATGACAACCACCTTTCACTCACTCACCATGCATCCGAACCAAGAGTTAACCCCACGCTTTTGTCCACCCTTATCAACAAGCAGATCATAGACCCACGTCATCACGAAATACATTGCGAGGGGATGATAACATCTGCCTCCAAACTGGGAATTTAAATCATTGTGAGCGGATCCCATGATTTTCTTTACGGTGGCTACACCTGCATTTTGATTTTCCTTCCT
The DNA here is from genome assembly GCA_034440615.1 of Ashinkailepas kermadecensis. NCBI lineage: Eukaryota > Metazoa > Arthropoda > Thecostraca > Neolepadidae > Ashinkailepas > Ashinkailepas kermadecensis. The sequence goes on along the minus strand of JAOTOM010003958.1, from coordinate 7,465 downwards.
CCATTGGTGGTATTTTTAATAACCATTTGGGAGCCCCTGAGCCTCGGACGCCCTCCTTTACGTCATGGCATAATGTAGCTTATGAACCATCTGATATGCATAATTAGCTATTTATACATTGTTCTGATCGCCGGCGCATTGCTTCTGATCTCTGGCGGCTGTGCTTCTGATCTCCGGTGATCTCCGGCGATCTCCGGCAGCGCTGCTTCTGATCTCCGGCAGCGCTGCTTCTGATCTCCGGCAGTACTGCTTCTGATCTCCGGCAGTGCTGCTTCTGATCTCCGGCAGTACTGCTTCTGATCTCCGGCAGTACTGCTTCTGATCTCCGGCAGTATTGCTTCTGATCTCCGGCGGCATTGCTCTGATCTCCAGCAACATCGATTCTGATCTCTGACAGTATTACTCTGGTTAACAGCGGCGCTTCTCTGATCTCGAACAGCATTGCTCTGATCTCGAGGTCAGAGTAACTATGAAAAGTAGCGTAAGTTATTTCCCAGGTCAGGGTCATCCTGCGTAAATTAGCTTCCGAGCACGATATGTTATTTCACTATATACTAGCCTGGCTTGACATACTCTGGTCAGGAATGATGGCACACAATGGCAAGGTGTCAAACAGCACACGCTTCATGCACCCACCGTGTGTTGGATGCCAATACATCGACAGAACCGGCGACGACATCGAACAAACTTTGATGTGTGTTAAGTGCGAAGCGTCAATGCCAACGTTAGAGGCTAGACTCTTGAACAGGTCCCGACCGAACTTCAGCGGTGTTGCGACAAGCAACTGGAATGACATTCCCGCGTAGATCAGTAAATAATTGGCATGAAGCGCCAGTTGTTCGCTGCCAACTAAGGCCTGTTCCTTTCGGTACGGGGAGGTTCGCGTCATACTACTCCACCATCTCCATTGCCAATATAAGCCAGTGGAAACTGCCTCTGTATATAAATACTGCTTAGCAGGAGTAGTATATTTATTTAAATCGAACTGCATCTGCCATGGACCAGCCAATTCCGGTGTCGCTGTCCTCGCATTGTTCACGTAGTCTCTTCAAATATATTTTCATGTCATCGGAATTACTCGCAATATCATTAACACTAGGACAATCGACCAAAGCAATAATATAGTTGCATGTTAAGTTAGATTCGCTTTTTAGAACAAGATTGCACAGTCAGTCCAGTACATCAGCTTGCATGGAAAGGAGGCATCTGTGCCTGGAACACACTTCATATCGGAGTTCATTTTTCAGGATTTCTTGCAGATGCATCCGGTGGAAGTATTCTGCATTTTGTTTAGTGTTGTTTAGTGTAGTCAGCACGCGATGTTCTCATTCTGTGATATTTTATGTTCTTGGGACAAGTAATGAGAGACCCCGTCCAGATTTCAGCCGCATACAGACCATTTCTTGACTACATCTGACATGTGTATAGCCATTTGGACGATTAATGGGTCACTCAAGAGAAGTTTCCTCGCAGATTGTTCCAAACCAAGCTGTTCGCTGTGTGCGATGCGGTCTTTACATGCACGCCATTTCACAACCAGTATAGAAGAGCGATAAATTCAGGCCGCTGCAGGATTACTGTTTCCGGCAGGAAATGTGACGTAATGCAAACTCACTCCTGGAGCTGAAGTTGTGCTGTGCAATCTGATCTGCTTTGAAATTCATTGACATGTAGCGAATCAATAATATGAAGGGGAAGTCGAGGTACGTTGAACATTTTTACGTGGGAGGGCTTTGAGTGGAATGTTTATTTATTATTTATTTATTTCACGATACATGCTCTCCACGTACAGTGGCTATTATGGACAGTCTGGGTATAACTGACAGATATTTACAAAGAAAGGATAGATTTGTGGTCAATAGTGGAAGCAGATGCGCAAAAAACATTCATACACCAACATAATACAATACCCACATCACTATCTGTACTACACACACCGTGCTTGCAACACGAGCTATAAACGAGTAGTTTATAGAAGTGATAGGAAGGCGATGGCCTAAAGGTGAGTTCATAGTGTACACACATCCATTGTTTAAGTTTGTTTTGTGCGAATAGTGTTGTTCGTGGATATAAGCCGGTGCATGTTTCTTGAAGTTAGACAGCCTCGATGTTTTTGTTTCAGTAGGAAATTTGTTACAGTGGAAGACAGACGAGTAGACAAATCTTCTGCGGCACGCCTCTCTGTGTATGGCTGGCAGGTGCAGGTGGTCGTCTGCACGCGTATGACGGTTTCGCAGGGTAGAGTTTGCAGTGATTTGTCCGGCAATGTGCGTTGGCTCACCCGTCATAATGATCTTGTCGAGCAAAGTAAGGCAGATCAGCTGCGGTTAGGAGACCCAACTCGCTACGGCATCAGAAATATGATCAAATGTCCGTAGACCTGACACGACTCTTGTGGCGAAGTTAATGATCTTCCCTAGTCTGTGGATTTTGCTGCCGACCCGTGCTGCCGACCCGCATGTCTTACTTAACTTGTCTCAACTTACCCCGGGCGTGGGGTATTCTGGGCTTCGAGAATTATCGATAATGGCGTGGCCACCTGGACGCTTTGTAGACGGGTGGCGCACGTGGCTACGTTGCTTAGGTTTCTGTTAAAGGAATACGTTTGTGTTTTCTTTGTTTGCTAGATTAAGGTGTTTAAATTACACTACAATACAGTAGGTCAGCATGAAGTAAGAAGAGAGGAGTGGTAGCATCCATCCTCCCAATGGTAGCTGCAGGTGTAGAATGGTATTCAAGGGCCATTGGACTGAATAGCAGGGTGGCCAAGGTTTGCGAGCAGCTTGGGGTGAGGTTCTTGGATCTATGCGGGATTTTGGGGAGGACTGAAATATTTGCATTAGATGGGCTACATCTGAGCAAGAGATGAGTGGAATTGCTCCGCAGGTAAGAAACAGGTAAACTAGGCACTTCATGGTAGGATATCAAGGGAGAAGTATCGCGAGCAGGGAAATAAATAGTGTTCCATGTTTTATGTAAATGCCAGACGTGTTAGGAACACAATTGGGGATTTGCATGCATGTACTAGTATGCTGTCTGAAAGGCTAGATTTTGTATGCATAACTGAGGCGTGGGTTAATGACAGCATTTTTGGAGATAACCTGCAAGGCTTTCAGTTGACCGGGTATGGCATGCATGCTCATCAAAGTAAGGCAAGGATAGGAGGTGGGATACTCTTGTATGCGAAGAAAGTAATGAAATGTCATTCCGTAGATGATAGGGTACATCATGAAGGAATGGAGTATTTGTGGTTAGATATCATTCTGAAGAATGGAACAGGATTTATGATTGGGGCATTCTATAGGCCGCCAGAACCGAATCAAAACACTAACAGGTTGATGCAGGAAGAGGTAAGTAGAAGAGTACATGGGATAATTGTATTGTTGGGGAACTTGGCAGGAATTGGATGCAATAGCAGGACTGGACAACCATAGTAGGAATGGAAGACAAAACTAGATGTCTAAGCAAGTCAGGAAGAAGCTTCATGGCTTGAGCAAAATTGTATTCTTTCAAATGACACATGACCCTACAAGAGAAAGTGAAATGTTAAATTGTGTGCTTACAAATGAGCACACATATGTGCAAAAGGTGAACATAGGAGAGATCTTCGGTAATAGTGGTCACACCATTATACGCTTTTCCTTATATGTTAGAGGTGTAGGAATCAATAAAACATTCATGAAAAATTTTGCTCAAGGCAATCACCTTGAGTTCAGGCACATCCTGGATGCAATTTATTGGGAAGATTTATTGATGGGCTTAGATGCTTATGAAATGTGGAGACTGGTAAAAGACAAAATGTTTCAAGGTCTGGATAGGCTCATTCCCAATATGCAAATTAGATTAAACAATGTTTAGCACCCCTCATGGCCGACCAAGGAAGTAAAACATTTACTGCAGCCAAAGAAGCCGGCATTTAAGAAACTAAATGAAGCGAATTCTGAGGCAAATCTAGAAGCATATCGAATAGCTAGAAATAAAGTTAGGAGGTGTGTTAGGGCATCTAAAAGGCTGGCTAAACTCAAATTAGTTCGATACTGTTCAGCAGGTAATGCCTATGAGTTACTATAGCTCCTACAAATTCGAGTCTAAAAACGTAGTGTAGGGCCACTGGATGTAGATGGTGAAGTGGTGGTTGATGATTGTGATATAGTTGAGTCCATAAGCAAACAATTCTCATCAGTCTTTGCTAAAGATAACTCTGGTACAATGGAAACAAATGAAAGTTATGCCATGGCAGATGTTAGGTTGGATAATTTCGCAATAACTACAGAAGCTGTAGAAAAGGGTTGCAGAATACATAACCTAATAAAGCTTCTGGACATGATGATGTATGTGCTAGGATCTTAGTAGAGTGTGCTAAACATTGGCAGTTCCCCAGGTGTCATTTTCGGGCGGTCTGTATTCTGTTTTCTGATTATTCTGAAGTGCCTGCAGATTGGCAAAATGAGAATATAGTATCAAGTTTCAAAAGGGAATCATCAAGCGTGTAGAAAACTACAGGACAGTCAGTTTGACCTCAATAGTTTGCAAGGTTCTGGAAAAAATTGGTGAAACAGAATATTCAGATTCATCTAAATAGGCATATAATTTTAAGGGATACTCAACATGGATTTTGATCTCGAAGATCTTGTTTAGCTAACCTTTTGGAGCTTATGGAGTAAGTAACTAAAGAAGTAGACAAAGCAGGATAGATGCTGTGTAGTTGGACTTTGGCAAAACTTTTGATAAAGTTCCACATGGACTTCCAATTCAGCAACTAGAGCAGCATGTGATTGATGCAAATGTTCTAGGTTGGATTGAAGCATGGTTGAGAGGACAGAAGCAAACGGTAGTGTTAATGGATATAAATCTGAATGGAAGGGTCTCTGGGTGGAGTGCCACAGGGCTTTGTTCTAGGGCCCCTTCTCTTAATAATTTTTGTGAATAACATTGAGGTAGGGCTGAGGAATATGGTGTTCAAATTTGCTGATGGCATTACACTGGTAGGAGTGGCTAACAGCAGTGATCAATCTAGTAATATTCAACTAGACTTGGATGACCTAAAAAGCGGGCTGATCGATGGCAGATGTCTTTCAACTATGAACAATGTGAGTTTTTTGCGTCTGGGGTCTGGAGGTGAGACTTTCAAATATACAATGGGAGGTAGGAAAGTGGATGTTATCGAAAAGGAAAGAGACTTAGGTGTGCTAGTTTCAAATGACCTTAAAGCAGAAAAACAATGCATCACTCCGCTAGAAACATGGCGCGCAAAATGTTTGTTATCATTAACAAGAGTATGAGGTATACGAGCAAGGAAGTCATGAAAAGTCTGAACTTGGCCTATTTACGACCCCACTTAGAATATTCTGTCCACGCATGGAGCCCCTATTTAGAAAAAAGATATAGATATGCTAGAAAGAGTGCAGCGAAAAGCCACCAGACTCATCAGTGGACTAGGTAACTTAGGATATGGGGAAAGTCTTATGACATTAGATATGTACTCACTCAAGTAAAGGAGATTAAGGAGTGATATGATTGAAATGTATAAAATCGTTAAAGGGCTAGATAAGGTCCATCTGAATGACAGTCTTCCATTTAGAGTATCACATATAGGTCATCAATTCAAGTTAGACAAATCGAGGTATGAACAGCTAAGTGAGAACAGGTCTCCAGTCAAAGGATTGTTCATGGAGTGGAATAGACTGCCTGCTCATGTTGTGGAGAGTTCCTCATTGAATGTATCAAAAATATGGCGGATAAATTTGTAGGATGGAAAATCTTGTTTTTGAGTTCTAATTAGTGGTGGATGGGGTGAGATTCATGCTAAGTGTGTGTGCAATGTGCAGGCCCCTTTAAGGAGGCATGTATGGAGTTTGAAAATTATTGGTAGGACACTCGAGCCACGTGTGTTGCGCGGTATCGAGTGAATAGGGCTGGATAGGTAAGGTAGATAGGCATTGATGAGTGTGTGGGATGGTGGTGGATGGTTTCTCTGGATTTAGGGATGTGGTGTTAGCTGGGGGTGATTAGTGTCTTTTTACCAGGGTTATGGTATCTTCCCCATACAGACTCAGCCTAGATGGGCCCTTGTGGTTCTTATTAAGTCCGAACACTTTATGACTTCATGCCTTTAAGTCCTGAGTCATGCCTTGACTCCTGAGGAGAGTTACTTTTAGGGTTGCAGGCTTGTTATGATCACTTCTTGTCACCTCAAGTGTTCTGATGAATAGCATGAAGGAATCAGAAAATGTATCGTAAAATCTTAGCCTTCTATTCTTCAGCCTATATTTTCACCGCCTATTATTTAGAATTGCCACATCATAACTTGTAACATAATTATCCGTTCTATGCCAATAGGGTAAACAACAATTGTATACCGATTTATTTCATGTTTCATGAGAAAAGCATCAGCAACATGTAACCATTAATAGACCACGGCTGATCCACGGCTCATCTTTCCGCGGTCGTGATTGCTCAACTAGCCCCATACCCACCTCACTTCAAATAAAATATGGCTGCCCATCTCCTGATCATACTACGCGAATGTTGTTGGGTTGATTTTAAGACAAAACCATGCGTATAATCGTATGGTATGATCCGGAAGTCGATCTGCTGCGAATTAAGGAAAATAAAAACATTTCCAATTCCAGGAAAAATTACTTCAGACCTTAAAAACCCACTTATGTTGAAGGCTCACCAGACATCTACCGCTCCCGTCCCCCGTCCAACCAAAAATGGAAGCTTTCTTCGGAGTGACAGCAGGTGGCTTATAAGTTCTTATGACACCATAAGAGGTGAGATAATGGGAGTGGCTTAACTACCTAGAGGCCCAACTAACCTGACTTCCCCACCTAATTATTCTGTTTGCATATGTTTGGGATTAGATATAGCACTCGGGACTTGTTCAGCCTTGGGATAACTTAGAAGTATGAATAACTTTCAGGTGATAAGTTCTATTCAATCATGGATTTTTATGTCATGCATACATGATAAGATACGGCAGAACTAGATACAATGGATGTCCTCCCAACGTGACTCGTATCATGCGATGGACCAGGTTTTCTACTCGGGGTCAAGGGTTACGTCCCCGTGTTGTCTCAACTCACTGAGTTAAAGTTAAAGGGTCACCGATTGTATGCTGTTTCCGAGCGTAAGCTGTGTTTTGTCATGTTTGATCATAGTGAACTGAATTCATCTCTTTCTCTACGATATCAGCTGCAATGTACTTCACGCACTGCACTGCCATGTCCTTCATTTCACCCCCCCTTTCCCTCCTCTCTTCCTTTTCTCTTGAACCCCGCATCTCAATAATGCACAGTTAATGAGGAGGGCGAAACGTAACGGTCATAACTAGCGTATATTGTCTCATTTATCCATGATTTGAAGCCAATGCATGCTAGTGCACCACTTGCAGCGCCCTAATCTCGGTGTTAAGCGGGGTGCGTTGGTCAGGTCGATACCTTACCACACAATCAGGAGACCC
>JAOTOM010003957.1:0-202860 GCA_034440615.1 Ashinkailepas kermadecensis | reverse complement strand
TAGCGTGACTTCCATGGTCCGGGCGTCAATTTTTGGTACCGCCAGGGCTCAGCGTGATTTTCAGGGCCTCAGGCCGGATCTTTTGGGCGCATATCGTGATTTTCTGCTACCCCGGCACGACTCCTGCCATTTCAGGGGCTTCTTGCAAATTATAGACCCCCCTTTCGCGTCTTAGGGCTCTCGTCTCATTTCCTGAGCCTCTTTACCGGCTTTGGACGTCTTCTCAAAAGTCCTATTAATTCTCCACAATGGTCCTCCTCTCCAGTTTTGGAGGGCCTCCTCCCTGTCTCCATTTGTTGGGATGCCCATCGTGAGTTCTAGTGGTCTGGGCACGTCTTTGGGGGCCCAACCTGTTTTAGCTCTTTTTGATCGATTGCTGAGACCCAAGAGTGATTTTTTTAAATGTCCAAACTGTTTTCTTTCTTTGTTGCCCTAACTTCATTTATTGGGTGTTCCCGCTGAGACTTTTGGGGTCTCTTTTGGGGTATGACCTGTCGAGCCCTTAGCGTGATTTTCAGGGTGGGCGGGCGCGACTTTTTGGTACCTTCAGGCTCAGCGTGATTTTTAGTGGCCCCGGCCCAACGTTTTGAGTCCCTGTTGCGATTGTCAAGAACTACGGCACGACTTGTTGTGCTCCCAGCGTAGTTTTCAGGGGACCCGGCCCAATGTTTTGTGGCACCAGCGCGATTATTACGTGTCCCGGCCCGACCTTTGGGACCAAGCGTGATTTTGAGAGCCCGGCGAGTCTTTTGGACCCAGCGTCGTTTTCGGGAGCCCCGGCGTGATTTCCAGCATTTTTCCCCCAGCGTGATTTCAAGGGGCCGGACCCAACCTTTTAAGGCCCTAGCGTGATGTTTCATGGGGACCTGGCGCGACATACCCAGCGGGACTTTTTGGAGTCCCAGCGGAATTTGCAGTGGCTCTGTCCCACATCTTGGAGCCATCAGCGTCATTTTCAGAGTCGCGGAGCGATTTTTGGGGCCCCATTGTGATTTTCAGACGCCTTGGTGGGACTTTTGGAGGCCCTAGCGTCACCTTCAGGGACCCCTGCGCAACTTTTGGGGCCACAAAGTGAGTTTTGTGGTCCCGATGCAATGGTTGGAGACACCAGCAGTAGTTTTAGAGACCCTGGCGCTATTTTTCCGAACTCTGGCGCGATTATTGGGGGCCCACAACCTCTCATTGTGAAGGGGGCTGCTCCAATGCCCCCTCCATTCGGTACGTCACTGCGTATGCCCCAATGATTGTATACCTTAACAATGACGTCTATGGAGTATATCGCACAAAATCGACTTTCCTATGCCCATTTAACTGCTTCCGCCACAAGTAGTGTTCCGAAATATACACCCTGCAATTGGCCGAAGTTCATCTCATTAGCATCGTGGTTCATAAATATCAGCCTAGACGTACGCATCACTGGACGAAAAAGTCTTGATAGTAGTCTCCGTTGTAATTCGGTGCGTTAGTACTTGTAATACAAATGTCTTCATTGCATTGATTCTGGGATCAGTGTCTTTGCTAAGCAGAGATTGTTATACCATATACCATATGCCCACCATCTTGCCTAACCATTTCTGTTCAGCGACATAAGTTGAATTCAATGTTTAGCGTGCTGTAGGGTGCAGACTTCATTTATCACTAGGGAACAGATTGCGTGCTGTAGCGTGCCTCTACGCAGTTACCCAGCTGAAGATCCACTCGGGTCAGTTGCCATGCTCGTCATTTGCCTTCTCAGGTCACATGACAAGCATCGCTCGTTGTCGTCACATAATCACTCTTCATATCACTCCTCGTATCACCATGTCAGGTCGCATCACGAACGTCTAATCCTCTCGGCGATTCTGAGATTCTGAGCGTCGTTCTCGCACTTGACGTTGATGTAATAGGGTGACTTCATTATTGTATCTATAATAAGTTATGGAACTAAGTATTTTGTTATGTTGGATGGCAGCACCGATAATACCAAGGAATATCACTCAAAATGTTGGACATCTGTGTGCTATACCAAACTGTGAAAATCCATTAAAATGTGGAAACTTCTACGTTCTATTCCATACTCTAGTTACGCAATGTATGTATCGTGGCAGTAATGTTGTATTTCTCAATGCTCAAAATACATGTTTAAGGTTGAAGTGTATGGCAGGTATAATCAAAGCCATATATAATACATGACTATGCAATATCAAGGCAAGGAACTTGCACTTACAAATTGTATGTCTTACCTTAATTGTGTTACGTTCACCCTGTATAATTTCCTACTGTAGGCAATATTAAATAAATTGGTGTTAAACATGGTAACAGTCAAAGAACCACAGTGCAACTCTATTATAAATGTGTTGTGGTACTGGCTGGCACATTATCTGCCTTATAATGTATATTCATAACATCATAAAAGGTGTGAATATCCATACATATGTTGCATTACATCAACTCCTGAATTAGTTGCGCTGTTGTAAGGTCATGTCCAAGTGTGTATGGCTTGAAAATGAAGTGCTACCATGTGATATGTACAGCTGTTACTTAGTTATGGATTGCAGGAAGTTTTGCACCTTGAAATGCAGTAGCGCAACCAGGGGGCCAAGGGGCCATCCCCCCCCCGGAATTTTGTTTGGGGCCCGCTCCGAACCAGGGGCCCGCTTCGCGGGCCCCTGGCTTGGAGTGGGCCACCCTACTCAGAGCCCTGGCTAGGGGCCCGCAAAGCGGATCTGTGGCTCGAATCAGGGGCCCTTTGAACCAACTGAAAATCTTTGGGCCCGTTTTAACCAGGACCCGCCTCGGACCGGGGCCCATTTTGATTCAGGGGCCCGCATTGAACCAATAGCCCGTTTAGAACCAGGGGCCCGCTTCAACCTGGGGCCCTGTCTTGAACCAGGGGCTCTCTAGAACCAGGGGCCCGCTTCGAACCGGGCCCACTTTGATCCAGGGGCCCGCATTGAAACAATAGCCCGCTTAGAACCAGGGGCCCGTTTTTACCTGGAGCCCCTGGTTCTAAGCGGATTTCCCGGAATTTCTCGGATTTCTCGGATTTTTCTGAAGCGGAAATAGGATTTCTCTGGGAGGAAGGGGCACGTAAAGGAAAAGTGCTTTTATTTCTGCGAAGTTTTACATACATAGGGGCCCGCTCAAAAGTAAGTGCATGTTTTCCGCAGACTTTTTAAAAACATGAGGGGGCCCGCTCTCTAACCCCGCTCTCTAAGCCCTATTGGCTTATTGGTGATATCATGCGGAGTTGTGTGTGAGGTTAGTATGATGTTTTATAGTTCGTCCGATGGTATCTCTGAGTGACTGACTGTTTTCAGCTACGATAATTTCATATCAAGTTGGCTCATTCACGTCCGACACCGCTATGTCACGACTTCTCCGACTTCAGATGGCCGCTCTTCTACTTTAGACAATCCATAGTCACGCTGTTGCCCCGAATAGCAAGATTGAATCATTGACTGAAATAATGCGTAGTATGAAAGGAACTTCTTAAAATTGCATTCCATTTTGCCAGGTGCAGACCCAGAAATTGTCACATGTGGGCGAACGTCCGGAGGACACCGCTTCGAAAATGCAGAGAGAGAAGGAGAGAGAGAGAGAGAGAGAGAGAGAGAGAGAGAGAGAGAGAGAGAGAGAGAGAGAGAGAGAGAGAGAGAGAGAGAGAGAGAGAGAGAGAGAGAGAGAGAGAGAGAGAGAGAGAGAGAGAGAGAGAGAGAGAGAGAGAGAGAGAGAGAGAGAGAGAGAGAGAGAGAGAGAGAGAGAGAGAGAGAGAGAGAGAGAGAGAGAGAGAGAGAGAGAGAGAGAGATATAATATATATATATATATATATATATATATATATATATATATATATATATATATATATATATATATATATACAGGCGCGCACCCAGGGTTTTTCCATGGGGGGAGGGGCCCGGACCGAAAAGGGCACTTGGCTGGCTCCAAAAGGGCACTTGACCGGCTCAAAAAGGGCACTTTGCGGCCCGGGGCACACTGGAAGGTTTGCTGACCGGGGGGAGGGGGGGGGGCGTGCATTTTCAATGGCACACGTTATATGTTATAGCACCGAACCCTTGTATTTACAATAATATTCCCAAAAACATGCAGCCTGCATGCATTATGTCGTGAGATGAAGGTTGCCCGCTTACCAGGGCACAGAGCAGGGCACAGGGCAGGGCAGGGCAGGGCAGGGCACAGGGCAGGGCACAGGGCAGGGCACAGGGCAGGACACAGGGCAGGGCAGAGTTCACGGTACAGCACAAGGCACAGGGCAGGGTGCAGGGCAGGGCTCAGGGCACTTTTAGATCAAAAGGGCACCTAATTGGGACAGGCATAGGACAGGAAAGGGACAGGGAATTTCATTTTTAGGCCAAAAGGGCAGTTTTGGGCCCAAAGGGCACCTTTGGCACAGGCGGGGCACATAAGGCATGTGATTTTTGGCCAAAAGGGCACTTTGGTCTCATGGGGGGGAGCCCGGCCCCCCCGGTGCGCCACTGTATATATATATATATATATATATATATATATATATATATATATATATATATATATATATATATATATATATATATATCGATATCGTAGAAATAGATGAAGATATAGACCAAAAGTTAGATATAGATATATAGGTTAGGCATATGCTGAGCATTCAGTTGTTCTTGTGCCTCGTGTTCAAAAGTTTCGCAGGATTCGCGGGCGCTTCAGCGCCCGACGCCTGACAGCCGTCCCAGAGACTCGTGTTTCGCAACATCTCCCCCTGGCCAAAGAGCGGATAGCGATTGACTTCGAGTGATGAACCCACCTCCTCCCACAAACAGACACGTGCACACACACACATACACACACGCACACACACACACACACACACACACACACACACACACACACACACACACACACACACACACACACATTCACACTCATGCTGCATATTACTAGCTACCGACTCCGGCTGCGGCTCCATCGCATATCTTTCGGTTCATTAACAATACAGCTGGGTCGCGGCTGTCACCTAGCCTGTTGCGACGGCACCAAAGTCGGGCTGCTTATTCCCAGGTTCTCTAGATCTATCAAGAGACATAAATAAGTCAGAGTGTCACTCCTCGGTCCTCCCCAACATTCATGACCATCCAATGCTTTCATAGTAATGCGTTGACAAATGACACATCTCTATGTTTGTTGATTGTGGAAGACAAGACCCGAGGTAATTGTGAGCTGATATGAAGTTTACTTGGTACTAATTCAGTGCTCCATCAGAAATTACAAGATCGCCATTAGTTAGCCGTTTCTATATCAACTCTGCTTTAGACGCAGGCTGGCCGTTCAGATCGCAGCCAGCTCGCCTCCGCGGGGAAAGCCGAGCCGGGCGGCCGAGTCGGGCGACGTCGGCCACGCAGGAAACGGACGACTGCAGTGGCGGACGCAGTTGTTGAACTGTTCATCATTTTGTCAACGTGTCCAGTATCTTCAGATCTGTATCCTGTTGCGCTGAATTGCTGCATCATCTTTACCCTGCCACTGTCATGTGGAGGTGTCCTTGGAGATCAAGCTGAAGACGCCACTGGCAACGTGCACATGTCACTGGGTACTGCGAGTGTGAGGCACGGTATCGTGCGGTCGTCGGGGAGGGGAGGGGTAGTTGACGCGTGGTCTTCCCACGCCCGCTTGGGACTGGGCTGCTGGGAACTGACGCCAGCAGATGGTCTGGTCTGACTTAGTCAATGGCCGACGTGGTTGACTGGTTCAAGGTCGATACACGTATGTCTAATGGCAAGGTGTTGAACGATATGTTAAATGCATGGCTTCTTAACCTTGAAATCATACTGCTTGCATGCAGCATGCAGCTAGTAGAACATCTAAGCCAATTCATGAAATCAGTTACCCAGTTTGCATGGGCCGCGGTAATTCGAATTTACTACCTTAAACAGCGCAGCGTCGCATTTGCCGTCCCATGAAAACGCTCGTCAGGCGTTAACAATTTCTAATTCGGCGCGGGCTGAATTCCTGGCGGCCAAGAAGGATTTTGGCAATGGGAACGGATTTCCTTCAAATTTACTGTGAAAACAAATACACGACTCATCTCCGTGCCGCATTAGAAAAAGTTTTTGTTTTTATCTACTTTCTTGTGGACAATTAAATTGTTTTGTAGGAAGGTGAAGTTCAAGTGATGCTGGGGCTGATGCGAGACAGCCAAAACGTCAATAAGACGCATAGCAATGCGCATGTGAGTTGGTGTTGAGAGCGTAGTTCGAAGTTGTTCGAGCATGACAATTTGAAAGGCACCCACATAGCAAGACAAACTTGTACAATTAGGTATATTTAAACCTTTAAATATATCTTATTAACCACAAATAAAGCAAGAATTAACTCATTCTAGCTGTGGTGATCGTTCAGGAGGTAATCTGATATCAGTACTACGTTATTATTGAATGTTCAAGTTTAATGAGGTGAAAGACAACATCATCGGTGTAGATACTGTTCTACCAGTATGGAAAACTGCCTCTCCGACTTGAAAGATGGGATGTCAGGGCCCCCTCAACCTCCAAATACATGCTTGATATTTACAGTTGGTAAAAATGTTTAACAAATACCCGATGTCTAGAATAAGGCAGTCGAAGTCCGGTTAATTCTTCGGATGTTGGGGCGTACTTTGGCATAGCATCTACCGTGCTTATCTTCTGACGACAAGAGGTGAACAACAAGAGGTGAAGCAAACTGTAATGACGCCATTGTTGCAATCATTGGGAAGGGAAAACCGGGTCTAGTTGATACAATTTTGGCGAAACTCAACGTAACTCATCACTTTGGAGGGGTAGCGAGGAAATAGCTACACCCACGCCAAGCCTAAACCTGGTATCATCACGTTTCTGGGCTTTCCACCAGAGAGCAAATCATCGCGCAACTACCGGTTCATCGACTTACCCCGCTAAGGGGTTAAATTGTTACCGACGATGGGATAAGTTGATACAATGTAGGTTAAGTAAACTACGTTATGAATATAGGTGGTACTAGTTTGTGCCTCTTGAAAGGTCCATATTTCACGCTTACAGCAATAATACTGGTTTGAGTCTTGACTGACCATAGCTAATGGTTTATGCCATTTATGGAATGCTCAAACGTTCATTCCGTAGCTGCACCTTCCTCTCCCCTTCGTTCAGTCGTTTCCATCGGATGAGAAATGGCCGTATAAATATTGCATAAGATATCTTGATACAGCTTTAGCAGACACCATAATACAAATAGGCAGTTATATGGTCATTTTCTTCCATTTCCAATCAACAAAACGTTTAAATAGGCTGCATTTTAGGCATGAATTTAATCGCATTTCACAGTCGCAAAGTTGAGAGAACATGGTAATGATAGCCGACACCTAAAAAATTAACAAGTGGGCGCCAAACTAGAAACTAAGGGTGAAGCAAAGGTATTGGAAATTTACTTTCGCTCCAAAAATGTGTCACAACTTCACCATTCCGCAGTCACGGGTCGAAAGGACTTGGGCTTGTTTTTGCCGCGAGAAGAGGGTGTCGGTAGCAACATGTGCAACAGTAGCCATGGCAACCGGCTTCATGCTTTTGGAGAAAATGCTGTTGTGTCAACCGTCTCGTGCATCAACTAGACGCGGCCTCCCTACTTCTGTTGTCACGGTTATTGAATGTGTTTCCATGGCTACCTCGCAAGCTGTCACATTGACTGTGCTATTTGGGTCCTCTTAGACTATGACGTGTGGAGGCTCGTAATATATTGACATCAGCGCTTACATAATCGCAGGCATCATGGTTTGCTTTTAAAACGCTTCGGAAAGGACATTGAAAACATTGCGATAAAAGGTGTAGGGCTGGGTGTTACGTAGACTGGGACGGTATCTTGTGGTTAGGTTGAGTGAGCCATTCATCTTCAAACAAAAACGCTGGGTATCCCACTATTAATATATCGCCGGACTCTACAAGGGCGATAGTGCTGAAACAAACCTTGCTGGGTTCCAAACAAATCGCGCCACGGCCTGGAGAAAAATCGTACCAGATCCCAAAATCGTCTGACCCCATCCTTCCGAAAAATCGAGGGAAACTGGGAAAAATTGCACGGTGGCCTGAAAGTTTTCACAGAGTCCCGGAATGGTTCAGTTTGTATCAATAAATACTAAGGGAACCCTCGAAATATCGAGCAGAGTTTAAAAATTGCATTGAGGCTTAAAAAATCGATGCACCGGACCTCCAATGTTTGTGTCATTGCTGAACGTGTGGCGTAACATTCAGCGGTAGTGTCTACCAACGCACATGACATGGCCCAGGTCCAACTGAGGAATTAACAATGTTGATCTGACGATGAAGGAGGCTATCGGAGATATATAAGGCAACCCCGCCGCCGCGGGATGTAGAATTTCTATTTTCGGTATAGAGGGAATAACCAAAGATGTTAAAATTATAGGGGGTCATTGTCGCGCAATCTAGTCTCCTGAACGGCGGCAATCAATGGTTTACTTCTGATGATATATTCCTTGAATTCTGCCCAATGGGATATGAGGGACCTCGTATTCCATTGGAGCAAGAATTCAGTGGTGGGTGTCTGCATTAGTGTTGTGTTGTGTGGTGATCACGCCATCGCAGGCGTGTGTGTGGCGGTGAGGGCGTGATGGGGTCATCCGTCTCGTAGGAGGCGGACGACCCTGGTGATGTGGAGAGGGGCTCTGGATCCCCAGTGCGGTCCGGGCTCGGGGAACGGGAGCGAACACTCGATTCCGGGGACAGAGTGGGGAGGCGACGGCCCTGAGGGGGCGGTGTGGAAGATGCCCGAGCCTTGGTCGGAGCAGCCTGTTGGCGGTGGAGGGGCTGAGCGCTAGAGCGACCGGTGACTGGGGTCGCCGCGGTCTGCTGCGCGGCCCGACAGTGGTGGGCGGTGTCGGCCTTGGCGGGGCCCGCGGCAGGCGCAGGGCGCATGGCCGGCTGGGTGACGTCCTGTGTGCGGTGCGGGGACCGGGGGACGGAGGGGCCCGCTAAGGGGGCAGGGCGAGAGGCCGTGGAAGGAGAGGAGGGAAGCGAGTCGCAGTCTGACCGACCCGACCCTCCAGACCTGGGGCGGGAGCCCGCTTCAGCCGGAGTCGGCCACATTGGGGCCAAGTGGGGCCGGGCCCACACCATCGGTGGTGGAGGCGGCGAGGAGCCCTGTGAGGTGAGTCGCCGCTGCTGACGCTCTTTGCGTCGAGCCACGCAGGGCAGCGTGGGGATGTGGCCGGGTGGGGGCCCAGGCAGGCCGCGCAACGTGGGACCTCGGACGCGCACATATCTGTCGTGTGCCCCTCGGCACATCGCCCACATACAGGCCCACATACGCAAGTCCCGCCCTGGAGCGACACGCCTTTGCCAGGTGCCCGTACCTTTGGCAAAAGGCACATCGGGCCGGTGGTGGGGTCCAGGGGCGGAGAGGGATGCGCAAGTAGCCCGCCATGACGTGGGTGGGCGGGACTTGCGTGCGGAAGCCCAGTTTCAGGACTGGGCCCGCACGAGGGCGACGACCGAGACGGGTCACGTCGCACACTCCCTGCGACTTCAGCTCGTCCAGGAGCTCCTCCTCGGACAGATCCACCAGCTCCGGGGCGTAAGCGGTGGTATAAACCAGGTTGAGCTTGTCCGCGAGCTCAACCGTGATGTCCTTGCCGAGGAATCGGTTTAGGCTCATGAGGGCACGTGCCTGTGAGGCTTCCCTAACCCGCACCAGCAGGGCACCAGAGCGGAGGACCTTCGCCGAGGAAACTCCGCCTGTCCACCCGTCCAGCTCCTGTGCTACCGCAAACGGGGAGGTTCGGGCCCACGATCCCTCCTTCCTCGTCACCAACACGAATGACTCACCCTCCGGGGGGTCGCGGGGAGGGGGCAGGCGGGCTCCAGGCCGGGGGCGGCGTCCTCCGTCCTCCGAGGGGGACTGGGTGTTCCCGGGCATACCGGGGCAGGGCGGGTGCACTTACACCAGAGGGGAGAGGGTGGAGTGTATGTGTGGATAAGGGCGCCCGGAAGGGGTGCAAGCAAGAAAGGCACCCTGAGGGGATGCTGCAAGGAAAGATGTGAAGAAAGCTGGCGTGTAAAAGGGGAAGAAAGACACAGAGTTTTGGAGGGCTGGGAAAATCGGTCAGAGGCGGGGGCAGTCACGCTCAGAGAACGCTAGCCCGATCCATTAAAACAGAAAGTTACCTATGACCGATTCTAACCTATGGGGAGGGATGGGAAACAAACAATCGAGGCTGCCCGCCGGTACAACTCGGTTTCCCGACGGTGCCCGAGAGCACCGCTAGGTCGAGGGGGAGTGGGAGGGGAGCTGCGACGGCTAGTCCGACGAGAACCGACTAGTGGCGTCGGCCGGCTAATCCGGCTGACAACCGACTAGTGGCTGAAGGGGCGGAGCTTCCCGTAGATGCCCTAATAAGGACACCTACGAGAGAGCTGGGATGGGCAAGGCCACGCGGCAATTTAATATTGTGGCAATATTCAATTGCGGCGGGCGGGAAGGGAAATGGAATTGGGGCGGCGGGCAACTTCTGAGCTTGATCACCTTTTCGATCGAGGTCGTAAGGGTCTTTTCAAGCTTCCTCCTCTCTCCTCTCTCCCGCACGACACGCCGCTGGTGCCACCCGACACTACGTACTCGCACTAAAGGTGTCGCCATGAAACTTCACCGTTCAACAACACCTGTTCTTACTGGGGCAGGAATATGAAGCAGCTACATATAGTACCGTTCCCTTGCACCACAGCGGTGTACTTATTTAACGGAAATCTTATAGAATTTGTGGTCAGCCAGTTTGGTACAGCGTTCGCTGGTCCTGTCCTGACTTCAAGCGAAGGAAATGAAACATTATGAGGCCGATATGTGTCCCTCGTATTGGGGAATCGCCGCACGAGTCGCTGAAGTTAGCTTAGAGTTCTTTCTTTATGGAGAGCAAATTTTGTCTTTAGATTTTAGATTGGTGCCGCTGAATATTGGTAGCATCGCAGAAATGAGAACATAGAAAGGGAAACCTTAACATGGACCGATGTATGTTTCGAATGCATGTAAAGCGTGGTCGCTGATCTCTGCGCCCTGCAGACGTAGCTGCCTTTCACCAGTGTCCGATCCTCTCAGTGTCCCTCTTCTCACAACGTCTCCGCCCACTGAAGACTCCTTCATCCACTGACGTGTAATATCCCTTCGCAATACCTCCACTCAGTGACGAAATACCCGTCCGCTGCCCCAAAACCACCGTCGTCTGGCGATGATGTCTGTGCATCCGCGATGTGTGCGCCCGCCGTGCCGTCGGGTGACGACGCCAGGTTCGCCAGACGGTGCGCTCTGCCCTCAGCCACCGACGCCAACAATGTGTCGGTCCCGGTGTCGGCACGGCCGTCGATTGACACCGACATGTGCTCCTCAGCGGAGGAGGCGGGCGCGCCAGAGGACGGCAAGAAACCGACGTTCACCGAGCGGCCGGTGATCCGCCAGTCGCCCGACGGCTCGTCTGTCACGTTCGAGTGTCGCCTGTCGGCCGACCCGCAGCCCACACTGCAGTGGTGAGCAGACCCGCGACTCACGTCGTAGCCCATACGGCAGCCCACACTGCAGTGGTGGGCAGACCCGCCACCAACGCCGTAGCCCATACGGCAGCCCACACTGCAGTGGTGGGCAGACCCGCCACCAACGCCGTAGCCCAGACGGCAGCCCACACTGCAGTGGTGAGCAGACCCGCCACCAACGCCGTAGCCCATACGGCAGCCCACACTGCAGTGGTGGGCAGACCCGCGACTCACGTCGTAGCCCAGACGGCAGCCCACACTGCAGTGGTAAGCAGACCCGCCACCCACGCCGTAGCCCAGACGGCAGCCCACACTGCAGTGGTGAGCAGACCCGCCACCAACGCCGTAGCCCATACGGCAGCCCACACTGCAGTGGTGGGCAGACCCGCCACCCACGCCGTAGCCCAGACGGCAGCCCACACTGCAGTGGTAAGCAGACCCGCCACCCACGCCGTAGCCCACACGGCAGCCCACACTGCAGTGGTGAACGACCTGCAGTCCACACTGCAGTGGTGAGCAGACCATCGGCGACAGCAACGGTTTTAACATTCTAGCTGGACAATCGTTCCTGTGCCCTTGGACTCCGCCTGGAAACTGAAGATGATGTCGCCATTGAAAAAGCATGATAGGTATCTACTAGACAGATCACTACTGGAACTATTATTGGCGAGAAGTCAGCATGTGTGCAAGCATGTGCGAGCGAGCGTATCGGAAAGCATCGGGTAGTATGGGGATATAAGGAATGTGCGCCAATATAAATATACGAACCGCGACAGGTTAAATAGCGAAGCGGACACGGCCGCCAGCGCAGGCGGTCACGGTCAGTTATCCACCGTGGGCTTCTCACAACATGCACATAGGGCGATATATCCGCAATATTTATCAACATTAGCATGATTCAATATTCGTGTTCAGTACGCCATTTTATCACTGCAATGCCATGAACCCTGGCTGGAAACAGGATGAGAAAATGCTCAAGCACATCATCAAAAACAACTGCACCCCTTCTCACACCCAGGACAAGTTGGCACTGCTGATATACTATCGCAGTTTAACAACGTCCAACCTGATGATGAGCAACAACCCAAACGGCGACAAAACACCACAGCCAACTTAGTAATCTCAGCCGAAAGACAAATATTGGTTATTTGTTTTTGAACACGAATGGGGTACGTACGGTGGCCAATTTGAAGCCGTTCCGATTGTGGTGACCCGTTTGCTTCAGGTACCACCAATCGACGCTGATCAAAGAGAGCAGCAGACACAGGATGACCATCACCAAGGACACCAGCGTCTACTACCTGGCCGCGCTGCAAATCTCGAACGTGCAGGCGACCGACGGTGGAGAGTACACGCTGATTGCCAGGAACAGCAGTGGCGCGGGAACGGCGAACATCAACCTGAACATCGCTGGTGGCGAGGAGGACGAGGCCAAGTAAGTGACTGGTTCGCTTTGTCCAGCTGGAGCTAGCCTCCTCCGCCTGCACTCCCAGCGAAACGAAAGCCTTATGAAGGGTTCGCTAGACATTTGGTCAGCTGTTTTTCCACTGGTTAAGCGCTGAATTGAAAGTACACGAAAGCTTACTCTTCATTATGTGCCACGTTTTAATATCTCGACATGCTTAATGACGCCTTAATTCCCCTCACCTATTTGGAAGGTTTGATTGAAGAATATAGCGCCAGGACTGAACTCATAGTATACTTTTTGCTAAGAGGTAACCGAGTTGTGCTTTCGGAAGTAAGGTTTAATGTGATGAAGACAGAAAGACATGTGTTGCTATGGAAAGAGCGATTTCACATTTTAAATAAGTGATTAGGCATCAAAAGAGCGAAAGAGTTTTGAATATCCCAAATAGCCATTCTTTTTTTAAATTTTTAGAACGTGCACAGGGTTATATCACGGGTGTGAAAAACAAATGCTTGGCAAACCTTAGAATTAAAGGTAGTGCTGACCAAGTGGTGAATGCCTCCACTGGAAAAGCCCAGGATAAGAATTGAATGTATAATTGTGACGTTTCGATCGCGATGACTGTCCTGGACTCTGCTATTTTGTGTCGTTAGCTCGGCTGTTCTCAGTAAATTGTGAATCTGCGACGCCATCGGGACCAGGTTTATGCTACATGATGTATTCTCCTCACTCTGCCTCCTTCCTAAGTTTGGCGCTGCTCAGGTGTTCATTACACCGATATCTCACCACCATACCGTCCCCTACAATGTTGGTCCGATAATATCGGTATTTGTCCACCCTACCGGCCCCAGCAATATAAACCTGACCATACCGGAATCTGAACACCCTTCCGTCCCCTGAAATGTAAGCCTGACAATACCGGTATCTGAACACCTCATCGGTCCATACAATGTAGGCCTGACAATTCTGGCAAACACTCACTGCAAAATATTAACCAGTATATTTATACTGTATCCAATTATGCTAAGGTCGCAAATCCAGCAGTATTCACGGAATTAGCCAGTGATAGAATGATTCATCTTTCTGTTCTATTGAGGAATGCTCAATTGTTCCGATGCTGCTCTGCTATAGGTCGGTGCTACTCAGGTGCGCTCTGGTGCTGTTCGGGTGTGCTGTGGAGCTGTTCGGGTGCGTTACTTTGCTGTTCGGGCCTGTTACGACACAGTTCGGTGTGTTACGATGCTGTTCGTGTGTGTTGCTGTGCAGTTCGAGTGTGCATCCTTCGGTTTGGGTGCATTACGGTGCTTTTCGATTTGTTGTGGAGCTGTTCAGGTGTCATACTTTGCTGTTCGCGTGTGTCACTTTGCTGTTCGAGTGCGTTACGGCACAGTTCGGGTGTGTTCCGATACTGTTTGGGTGCGTTACAGTGCTGTTCTGACGCATTACGTTACTGTTCGGGTGCGTTACGGCACAGTTCGGGTATGTTCCGATACTGTTTGGGTGCGGTACAGTGCTGTTCTGACGCATTACGTTACTGTTCGGGTGCGTTACGTTACTGTTCGGGTGCGTTACGCTCTTGGCCGTGTCGCAGGAGCGCTGGAGCAGGGGCACCGCGGTTCCCCAAGAAGCCGACCATCCGTCAAGAGGGGGACGATCTAGTGATGGGGTGTGTGATGGAGGCAGACCCGATGCCCACCATCACCTGGTTCCACGGTAGCAACGTCGTCTCGTCCTCCGCTCGTCACAGGCTCGACATCAAGGTCGGTAGACGGGTGTTGAGCAGGATGAGAGCGACACCGAGTGACCTCCAAGCTCACGAACAATCGTAATGTCCAGGATTTAAAAAAAATAATTAAGAGGGCCAGCAATTGATACTAGGAGTTACTGGCACAGCCAAGAGATGGTCAGAGCGGTCTTCTGAATTGGTCAGGAACACATAAAGAGACAGTATTGCGCACGTGAAAAAGGCTTTGACTATTACACGTAAATATTACGACTACTGTTTCCTGGATGGCTGGTGCGCATCCCGGTGATTTTTCCAGGGGAGGAGCAATCCAGCAATGGGTGGGAGAGGGAGGCAACATTTGATAGCTGGCAGATTTTAATGGGGAAATGGACAATAATTGGTGTCGGAGGAGGGACAATTGTCCCCTCCCCCATTCCGTAACTGCGTTACCACCCCAGGAACGCCTTGTTTGGTTTTTCCATCTGACGCTTGCATTGCATAATTCCTGGACAGTTTTGTTCTAGTATCATTAGCTCTGTCTTCTGCCCGTGTACGGTCTGCCCTGCGCGTTTCTCGGATGTATGTTGACATGATTGATGGTGCTTTCAGAGTACGGGCAAAAACACGTATTTCGTCACATTGACTGTGTCGTCGCCGACGCAAGAGGACGGAGGCAGCTACCGGTGCAATGCCGCCAACAAGCTGGGAGAGAGCAACGCTAACATCGCTCTCAACTTCCAAGGTGATGCATTTATGTTACTTACATCAAATGTCAAGGATATACATGCACTGTATGAAGCAAACTTGTGGGATGTTTAAAGCGGTAAAAAGCCGCTATGCTTCAAATGCAGGTCGGTTTATGCTTATTCCTTTGAAACGCTACTTTTGTATCTGCCAAAATGTGCATCTCGCATATAGACGGAAGTTGATCAGTGCTAGTTCACATACTTTATTTCGCAATGTCACACACTCATGTGCAAAGCATGCTTTAATGTGAAAATTCATAGGCGTAACTTACATGCTATGTAGAGATTCATCTGCACTATGGTTCTAATACTGGCTACTTTTGGCGTCTGTTGCCTTCCGTTGCTCGCTGCATTTCGTGTACTATACATATATATATATACATATATATATATATATATATATATATATATATATATATATATATATATATATATATACATATATACATATATATATATATATATATATATATATATATATATATATATATATATATATATATATATATATATATGTATATATTTATATATATATATATATATATATATATATATATATATATATATATATATATTGTAATTAGTCTTATTCTGTCCCCACAGCCAGCGATGAGGAGGACAAGGCGCCGGCAGGCAAGGCGCCCTCTTTCATCGAAAAGCCCCAGATCATCCCCAACGAGACTGGCACGCTCATCACGATGAAGTGCCGCATCAGAAGCTCGTCCTCGCCCACGATCACCTGGCACAAGGGCGCCGAACTGGTGCACGCATCGGTCCGCATCTCCATCACCACGTCACCGCTGAAGGACGGCGAGTACGAGGCCGTCCTTCAACTTCAGGTGGGTGGGACACCGCCGGCCCTGTCCACGCTGGGTGGTCGGCGAGTCGTCTGGCCGTCCTCCCACTGCAGGTGGGTGGGACACCGCCGGCCCTGTCCACGCCGGGTGGTCGGCGTGCTTTACGTGTTTAGCTGTGGCGTTAATCGGCCGTCTGACTGTTGCTGAGTGCTTGGCGTGCTCGTTTGTAGCATTGTCCACTAACAGCTGACGGCTGAGGCTCGCCAGTCATAAATAGCAATGTGTTTGATGTTCACGAAGATGTAGTCTGCACCTATGTCACATAAATTCGTATTGCGTATCTTTTATCTTCCGAGTCACAAGGTCTCCACCTGAAGGTCAGTGTCATGTGTCCACAGGTGAAGCTCACAGCTCGCACATGTCCCACGCCCATCGTTGTGTCGTCCGTCGGGTGTTTGTTCCACCACAGTGTTGTCGCAGTTTACCCCGGTGTTGAGCGCTGTTTACCCCGGTGTTGAGCGCTGTTCCACCACAGCGCTGTTGAGTAGTGCTGCATTTGGGCGGACGTGTCCGTGACCTGTACGTGTAGTTGCATGTTCTGATGGTGGTCTGTCTTGCCGGTCCGCCACCGGAACGTACGCCGTCCGTAGCTAGTGTGTGTGACGTCACGCACGGCTGTTGACCCCGCACGACCCGGCCGGCCAGGACCCGGTGGCAGCCGACGGCGGCAAGTACCGCTGCAACGCCAAAAACGAGTTCGGTGAGAGCAACGCCAGCCTGACGCTCACTATGGAGGCGGAGCCGGAGCCGGCGCCGCCGCCCGCCAGGCCGCCCGCCTTTGTCGGCAAGCCGTTGGTGCGGTTCGAGGCGGATAAGTCGGTGCTGATGGAGGTGCGCGTGCGCTCCAACCGGCCCGTCACGTGCGTCTGGAGCCACGGCACCAGCAGGATGGTCGCCAGCGGCCGGGTCCAGCCGACCCAGCAACAGAAGTCCGACATTCACACACTGAACCTGCGCATCCGGGTAGGCTGCGCGGTGACAAACCTGGCACGAGTCGGTCTCAGACCGGTCAGTAAAACTGACAATCCTGCTGACTCAACATAACTGCACCCTGCTATTGCTTAGACGCGCATCCTTCAGCCGGTCTATTGGCTTAACTCGTGAGCTCTGGCGCGTCCCTGAGACTGTGCTAGGCAAACTCCTGCGTTCCTGCCATTCACTTCTATATGAAGGCTTCCAGATCACTCTGGAGGTATGTGTCACACCCATATCACCCTGAAGGTGTACCAGTCACACCCAGACCACTCCGAAGGCGCGTCTGTGTCTCACATCTACCTTAGTCTAGGACTCCGTTCCTGGTATGTCCGGATTGGTCTGGGGCGCTGTTCTGGGTATGTTCCAGCCAGTCTGGTTCCCACTTTGGATACGTCTCGGCCAGTCTGATCCCCGCTCTTAGTATGTCCTGGGCAGTCTGATCCCTGTTCTGGGCATGTTCCGGCAGTCTGGATCCATGATCTGATGTCCCTACCCCGGCCAGTTTGGTCACTGTTCCGGCAGTCTGGATCCATGATCTGATGGCCCTACCCCGGCCAGTTTGGTCACTGTTCTGGGTATGTTCCGGCAGTCTGGATCCATGATCTGATTTCCCTACCCCGGCCAGTTTGGTCACTGTTCCGGCAGTCTGGATCCATGATCTGATGTCCCTACCCCGGCCAGTTTGGTCACTGTTCCGGACATGTCTTGACCAGTCTGGATTCCCTCTCTGGGTATGCACCTGTCAGTCTAGATCCCTGCTCTGGATGCCTATCTCGGGCAGTCTGGTCCCCTCTCTGGTATGTTAGCATAGCCATCCTGCTTACTACCTCGGCTGCTATTGATGGCATAACACCCATTTCATTTTGTCTTATCTTTTAGAAATAAAGCAGTTATTTACATATCCTATCGATGGCATACACTAAATAAGAGTTCGATAAGAACATAGTTGTCGAAACTATGTTCGAATTGGAAAATTACTTCTCTGGTCTTTGGTCCTGTACAAGCTCGGATGAAATTACGTATTTTTTTATAAACCGCGTATTATTGATTTGTCCGGCCTTGGTAACACTGAACATCACCTTCATAGATGGAGTCTGTGGGTGTGGTTAGTGGAGACATAGGGTGCAAAGGAGAGAGTTTCCGCTTCCCAGTTTGCCAGCAGAGAAAACTGCGCCAGCTGTGCCCCTCCTGCCCCACCCAACTCGCCCAATAGCTAAGTTCGCTTTACACCGAGCGGCTCAATACTGCAATGCGCTGCATTGACTGAGAATGACAGCATCCCATCCTCCAACCCCAGCCCCCACCCCACCCCCCCCACCCCCAACCCCAACCCCAGAAAGTAGACTGTGAGATATAGGGACAAGCGGGAATGAGGAGGGTTAGTGCAGTACATTTTATCGTTACACAAATTATTGCCACATGCAGCATTTTAGCCGCATTCGAATCACCACTGCCTGCATTCGATAGCGGTTCTGTTTTCAGCAGTGCTTACCAATGTCAGTCCAGCGGATGGTCGCAGGTATCGATTCCAGACAGTTCACCCCCAGTACACAAGACCCGACACATCACATGAAGTGGTCCCGTGGTCCGGACAGGAGGTCATTTCCTTGCACACAAGACCAGAGCTACCACAATACGTGCTCCCGTGATCCGCACAGGAGGTCATTTCCCTGCACATAAGACCCGATACACCATAATACGTAGTCCCGTCGTCAGGACAGAAGATCACTCCCCTGCACACAAGACCCGATACACCACAATACGTGGTCCCGTGGTCCGGGCAGGAGGTCATTCTCCTGCACACAAGTCTCCCACACACGAGTAGTGTTAGCTAGACGCTCTTCGCCAGTCACCCCGGGCCTGTTATACTTAGTGAAACCTGTGACGGACTGATGAGGGACTAGTTCCTCACCGATTATCTCCAAAGCTGATGAAACTATCGTGATGATTAAAATTGGAATCGATAGCGTTGGGTTACGCTGTCTAGGGTTGCGAATTTGGAGATGATGAAGGTCGCATTAAAGGTCACTGGTCGTGCCCAGGGAATCGATTTCAATATGCTGAGAACACCCATTTGCATCCAATCCATTTCGCATAAATCTGGACATTAAGGCTCCTTGACGCATATCAGATAGCCATGTGGGTCAATCACGAACCAAAGCACACCACAAGTGCTATAGCTAAGATTATTGTGGGTTTACGTAAAGTAGGTTACTTCTTGTTTATGTTGATTGATCCGACTGAAATATATATGTTTTAAGTGAGATTTAGACGAATAGTTTGGACGTCGTTATTTTGCGTCATATATAGTGGAGATACCTCAAATTGCGATACATTTTTTGCCATCCAAAGATGATTATTAGATGATGGAAAATGTAAAGTATACGCTTAGACAATATTTAATGAGGTCATTGATAGGGCTGATGCGCCTAACTAGACCTTCTGAAGCATTTTTAAACCCATAGACATGCAACATATTGCCTGCATTGAGCTGTGCTGACGTTGCAAGTAAGCGATGCAAGTAATCGATGCATCTTACAATTTTCTTTATGACGCCATATCTTAGATGATTTGAAACCTTGTTTGTTTCGCCACAACGCACATAGGGTGTTCATGTGAGGATAATGTAAGTTCAGCTTGCCATCGGCAATAGCCCGGTCACCTGCGGGATAATGCGGAACGCAGTGGGAAAATGACCAACGCTGACCATTGACGATTTGTCTGTTATTCGTGGTGCTTGTCCCGCAGGAGCCTCGACCAGAAGACGGAGGATTGTACAAGTGCAATATTAAAAACGAGGCTGGCGAAATCAATGCCAACCTCACGCTCAACATAGAAGGTAAGCTTCTGTGTGCACTGGAAACAAAGCTGTGCATGACAATGTTTATGTCGACAGAGGTATGCCCTTGTGAGGTCTGGAGACTGGGGCATAGGAGCGATATGAAAAGTGGGGGACATGTTGAGTAGACGCCCCCCCCAGAAGGCGCCACTGACTGAGAAAATGTTAGGAGGTTTACACTCGATTTCCTCTGAGTGGGTGCCTTTTATATCCAGTCTTCGATTGAATATTTAAAGGGTAGTGCACTCGAACACCCTGAAGGCGCGCATTTTTTTCAGTCAGGGGGAGCGCCATCGATAAGTAGGGGGACTAGTCCCCTTACTTATTGATGTATATATATATACACACGAGGTTCGATCCAAAAGTCCCAGGATTGAGCCTATGGAAGCATGTAGGCTTACCTCTGGTTCAAATCGCTGTTGTCACTCTCGAAATAGTCTCCATGGGAGTTGATCCTGCGTTCCTGGCGTTTTTGCCACTGCTGAAGGCACCTCTGGAACTCAGCTTTAGAGACGATGTTCAATACCTCCTGCGATTCCGAATGAACTTCCCCTGCATTGTGAAATCCTTATCCCTTCGG
Organism: Ashinkailepas kermadecensis; assembly: GCA_034440615.1. Lineage (NCBI taxonomy): Eukaryota > Metazoa > Arthropoda > Thecostraca > Neolepadidae > Ashinkailepas > Ashinkailepas kermadecensis. The sequence goes on along the minus strand of JAOTOM010003957.1, from coordinate 182,209 downwards.
TCGGATCGTCATCTTGGCCCACGTCAGTGGGCCAAGATGGGGTTAAGACATCTAATAGCCCACGTCAGTGGGCTAGATCGGGAATATGGGTTGTGGTTAGCTTAGACTTTTCCGCTGGAATGACTGGTGCTTGGTTTCAAGGTAAATCCAGCTTTCGTCATCACTGATGACATTGGAAAGGAAGTTCCGATAATTCCTGACAAGTTCCTGGATATGCCTCTTCCCTGCACACGGCGAACCGGCGTTCCATCTGGTCCTGGGTCAGCAATCGGGGCACAAATTTGGCGGCGATCGGCCTCATGCTCAGTTCCTCCATGATAATGCGGTGACATGAGCCGAACGATACGCCAACCATACCGCAGACGTCGGCAGTCGCTCGCCGTCGGTCCTGGTGGATGGCATGACGGTCCTCGTGGATGACCTGACGGTCCTCGTGGATGACCTGACGGTCCTCGTGGATGGCCTGGCGGTCTCGTGGATGGTCTGACGGTCCTCGTGGATGACCTGACGGTCCTCGTGGATGGTCTGACGGTCCTCGTGGATGACCTCACGGTCTTCGTGGATGGCATGACGGTTCTCGTGGATGACCTCACGGTCATCGTGGATGACCTCACGGTCCTCGTGGATGGCATGACGGTCCTCGTGGATGGCATGACGGTCCTCGTGGATGGCCTGACGGTCCTCGTGGATGGCATGACGGTCCTCGTGGATGGCATGACGGTCCTCGTGGATGGCATGATGGTCCTCGTGGATGACCTCACGGTACTCGTGAATAACATGACGGTCCTCGTGGATAACCTGACTGCCCTCGTGGATGACCTGACTGTCTTCGTGGATGACCTCACGGTTCTCGTGGATGATCTGACGCACCTTCGCAACGTTTTTGTCGGCTCTTCTGGTTGATGGCCGACCACAACGCTCAGAATCCTCAACACAAGCTTATCCACGTTTGAGCCGCGAAACCCACTGGAACGTTTTGACCTTACTCGTGAATTCGTCACCAAATGCTTATTTAAGCATGTCATGGGTCTTCGAAGAGGCTTCGTCTGGCTTAGAACAATATTTGATGCACACACGCTTCTCATTCAAGTCGCCGTTTTGTTTCTCACAAAATCGCAGGAAGCCACTAAGATTAGCACACAAAGAGACTCGTGAAAAAGGTACGTGCCACATCATCAGGTGCATCCACGGGAAACTCTACACACAGCTTTACATACACCTGGTTATTGCTGTCTATAGCCTCAAGTGAGTACTGCAACCAGTTTATGATTCACACAGGGGCGGATCCAGGAATTTGCATGGGGAGGGTCACTCATCTTGACGCGCCATTTCGTCGTAGGGACTCCACTGCAAAAGTCTGTGGAGGGCCGCTTTCGGCTGAAGATTCGTTGAATGTTGTGGGGGGAGGAGGTGTGGGGAGGGGAGTGCTCTCGAACGTATTCGAACAGTCTTTGTCCTTCAGTGGGTGACTTTTCCACTCAGGGGGCACCTTTTCCTCTGAGAGGTGTGCCTTTGGCTGAAAAATCCGTTCAGCGGGGGCGGAGGTGCACTTAAGCCTCCCCGAAGGAGCGCCTTTCCCGGTTAGATGGGCGCCAACTTTCCATGGAAGAGGGGCACATGCCCCGGTGTCGCCCGTCCCCCCACCCACTGCATCCACCCTCTATGTGAATGGAGGAGCGTTCCTGACTGTAGAACCCATTCCTGACGTGTCAATCAAGTAGGATAATACGTCCGGAAAGGTTCCTTGAGATAGTTGAGTCCGTTCCTTGCTCCAGTAGCAGTAGTCAATCGTCAGAAAACCTCGAAAACTTTTTCAGCCACTGTTAGCTTCTCCAATGGTGTAACTTCATATCTATTTGTGGGTGCACCAGGGCATCAATTTCTGGACATCATTGGGGCTGCACTGGGCAATGGGAGATGCGATATCTATTGGAGGCCGGCCCACAGAGACTAAGGCTAAAAACTGAAGTTGGAGAGCCAAATCAACATTCGGGGGGGGGGGGGAAGGTCCCAGAGAGTACTAGATCGCCACCCACGTGGTGCACATTTACACATAAACCAAATGCGAGATCCCATAAACATTGCCTGCGCGCTCAATTCAACTTAGTTACGGAGTCTAGCCTAGCCAGCCTCCACACCCGCGCCTCAACGTCATCATTCGTCATCTTGTCCCTCTCACTTCCTGAAAGCACAATACCCTGGCCAGATATATATTGTGCACCAACAAACATTTTGAGATAATTGCACCCTTGAGCCTCTCCCTGTTGGTCGGACTCTTCCATGCCGTAGGTAATGGACAAGTTCCATGTTGGGACAGACATTTTTTAATCAATATTCACTGGTGATTTTCAATTATAAATATGATGGTGGCATTCATTTATTTTTTAATTCCATAAAGTACCTCAAATAATTAAAAGAAGCGCTTCAGAATTCCTCGCTTTGTAACTGGTCAAAATATATGTGAGTCACAAATGAGGAGTCCAGCCATGCTCGAATGCTGGGCATTTGATTTTGCATATAGGACACTGTCAAATTTGAAATAATCGCGATAGTTTTAGCTTGGATCGCATTCGATCGTCAGGGGCAAATGGATCATAGAAAACAGTGCTATTATTTTGGTTTAGTGCCAAGGTGTACAAATGCAACTGTATGTAAGCCAGAAGCGGTATGCATCGGCCTCTAGACGGCCGACAAGATCATGAAGTTGTGGAGCGATGCTGCACGCCGAGACAATCCACTGATATCTGCCAGTGGCTCCTCTTGCTGCGACGGACATTTCAATGTATGTGTAGCACTGCTGGATAGAGGTACGAGTATTTTGATGGCCGTTGATACTCCGAAGGTTGAGGGAGGGATGGAACCAGAGCTCTTTCCTCCGGATTGTAAAAATGCAGGTTTTCCCATTCAGCTTTAGCTTGAAAACAGTGGAAATTTTGTCTTTCCACTTCCGAAAAAAAACCAACAAAATAGAAGCATTTTTAACAAAGATGGGAACTGTGACTTGTTAGCATCCATCTTGTTGGAAACTTGGGTGCCCACAACCCTTTCATATAAGCATTATGTGAAGAAAATTGACATTTTCTAGCTGACTGCAGCATGCTGAAATTGGTAAATATGCTAAATTTGTTCTTTCAGATTATTTTTTAATTCTTGGAATTTCCTTTTGCAACACAAAGTGTATGAATGTCGTCAACATGTGACCACTCATTTCCTCTGCAAATGCACCCTTTTTAGTTGGCAAGCGAAATAATAACAAAAAATGGTCTTGGAGTTTGGTAATATAGCTCATAACAAATAATGTAAAAAGGAAAAATGTAACAAAACCTAAGGTAACCTAGCTTAAGAAAGAAGAATGTAAGAAAACAAATCTTAAAAAGATGGAAAAATGTCAAGCAATTTTGTACCTAAAAATTTCCAACTTAAAAAGCCTAATATAACCTAACCTGGCCTAACCTATTTTTTAACCCCCCCAAAAAAACATTTTGTTCGCAAACGTAAAGAAACACAATTCATTTTAAAATAAAGATCAAAATAAACCTGACCGCATTGTTTGCTTCATGGATAAAAAATTGTGTGTAAATATTGTCTCGTGAACACCTTAAAGCACAATAATGCCAGGCTTTCATCACATTTTGCACAAAGCTGCAGAAATCCCAGCAGTAGTATACTTGTAATGTTTTTCTCAAGATCAGTGACCTTCCACAATATGCCTGACATTCCATGTAATCTACACAGCGGAGTTTGTCACCGTGCAGAATCAAAGCTGGCCCCTGGCTGACGACTCCTAGTCTCACTTTCTCTCTGTGCGATCCGCCCAGTGATCCCGGAGATCCGACAGCAGCCGAAGGTGGTGGTGATCAGGCAGCGGCGTGTGGTCGTCATTGAGACGCGCGTCAACTGCGTCGGCCGGCCCGACATCACGTGGATGCACCAGCAGCAGATGGTGCCCGCCGACTCCCGTCGGTCCGTCAGTGTCCAGCAGGTGTCCCAGGTGAGTGCTGTGGTTAGTAGCCAGCCGACTCTGGCCTGGTCTGACAGTGTCCAGCAGGTGTCCCAGGTGAGTGCTGTGGTTAGTAGCCAGCCGACTCTGGCTTGGTCTGACAGTGTCCAGCAGGTGTCCCAGGTGAGTGCTGTGGTTGGTATCCAGCCGACTCTGGCCTGGTCCGTCAGTGTCCAGCAGGTGTCCCAGGTGAGTGCTGTGGTTAGTAGCCAGCCGACTCTGGCCTGGTCTGACAGTGTCCAGCAGGTGTCCCAGGTGAGTGCTGTGGTTAGTAGCCAGCCGACTCTGGCCTGGTCCGTCAGTGTCCAGCAGGTGTCCCAGGTGAGTGCTGTGGTTAGTAGCCAGCCGATCCTGGCCTGGTCTGACAGTGTCCAGCAGGTGTCCCAGGTGAGTGCTGTGGTTAGTAGCCAGCCGACTCTGGCCTGGTCCGTCAGTGTCCAGCAGGTGTCCCAGGTGAGTGCTGTGGTTAGTAGCCAGCCGACTCTGGCCTGGTCCGTCAGTGTCCAGCAGGTGTCCCAGGTGAGTGCTGTGGTTAGTAGCCAGCCGACTCTGGCCTGGTCTGACAGTGTCCAGCAGGTGTCCCAGGTGAGTGCTGTGGTTAGTAGCCAGCCGATCCTGGCCTGGTCTGACAGTGTCCAGCAGGTCTCCCAGGTGAGTGCTGTGGTTAGTAGCCAGCCGATCCTGGCCTGGTCTGACAGTGTCCAGCAGGTCTCCCAGGTGAGTGCTGTGGTTAGTAGCCAGCCGATCCTGGCCTGGTCTGACAGTGTCCAGCAGGTGTCCCAGGTGAGTGCTGTGGTTAGTAGCCAGCCGACTCTGGCCTGGTCCGTCAGTGTCCAGCAGGTGTCCCAGGTGAGTGCTGTGGTTAGTAGCCAGCCGACTCTGGCCTGGTCCGTCAGAGTCCAGCAGGTGTCCCAGGTGAGTGTTGTGGTTAGTAGCCAGCCGACTCTGGCCTGGTCCGTCAGTGTCCAGCAGGTGTCCCAGGTGAGTGCTGTGGTTAGTATCTAGCCGACTCTGGCCTGGTCTGACAGTGTCCAGTAGGTGTCCCAGGTGAGTGCTGTGGTTAGTAGCCAGCCGACTCTGGCCTGGTCCGTCAGTGTCCAGCAGGTGTCCCAGGTGAGTGCTGTGGTTAATAGCCAGCCGACTCTGGCCTGGTCTGACAGTGTCCAGCAGGTGTCCCAGGTGAGTGCTGTGGTTGGTATCCAGCCGACTCTGGCCTGATCCGTCAGTGTCCAGCAGGTGTCCCAGGTGAGTGCTGTGGTTAGTAGCCAGCCGACTCTGGCCTGGTCCGTCAGTGTCCGGCAGGTGTCCCAGGTGAGTGCTGTGGTTGGTATCCAGCCGACTCTGGCCTGGTCCGTCAGTGTCCAGCAGGTGTCCCAGGTGAGTGCTGTGGTTGGTATCCAGCCGACTCTGGCCTGGTCCGTCAGTGTCCAGCAGGTGTCCCAGGTGGATGCTGTGGTTAGTAGCCAGCCGACTCTGGCCTGGTCTGACAGTGTCCAGCAGGTGTCCCAGGTGAGTGCTGTGGTTAGTATCCAGCCGACTCTGGCCTGGTCCGTCAGTGTCCAGCAGGTGTCCCAGGTGAGTGCTGTGGTTGGTATCCAGCCGACTCTGGCCTGGTCCGTCAGTGTCCAGCAGGTGTCCCAGGTGAGTGCTGTGGTTAGTAGCCAGCCGACTCTGGCCTGGTCCGTCAGTGTCCAGCAGGTGTCCCAGGTGAGTGCTGTGGTTAGTAGCCAGCCGATCCTGGCCTGGTCTGACAGTGTCCAGCAGGTGTCCCAGGTGGATGCTGTGGTTAGTAGCCAGCCGACTCTGGCCTGGTCTGACAGTGTCCAGCAGGTGTCCCAGGTGGATGCTGTGGTTAGTAGCCAGCCGACTCTGGCCTGGTCCGTCAGTGTCCAGCAGGTGTCCCAGGTGAGTGCTGTGGTTAGTAGCCAGCCGACTCTGGCCTGGTCTGACAGTGTCCTGCAGGTGTCCCAGGTAGGCGTTGTCGCCATAGCAGCCAGCCCTTTCCTGTCTGATCTCGTCCATACGTCTACATTTGGCGCAGCCAAACCCTTGCCGACCGCCAAGTTGGCTCACTGTTAGGCTTCCTTTGCATTCGGCACTTGCGAGCCTTCGGCCGGGCGATTAAGACGCTTATAGCTATAATGTCTTAGTTTCTTGCATCGTATAATTTATTTGGGGGAAATATGCACCTCCTTTCTCTCTGAGCTGGTCGACGTCAGCTGAACATAGAGCTGAAAGCAAATGACTGCAATCGAATTCACTGAACAACATGACAATGGCGTCAGTCACATACTCGGGTGAAGCTCTTATTTGCGATTCATCAACATCGAGCATCGGTATTATATTAGCATTGTGTTGTGTAGGTAAACAGCGATTGCCATGATGGTATATTCTTTAGAGTTGGTCTGAGCTGCTTCTGCCACCCAGTTGTTGACCACCGTGATCGCCTACGCCAGGGGGAGTATGCGGTCAAGCTGGAGATTCAGGAGGCGATGTCCACCGACCGTGGTGACTACTGCATGGTCGTCCGCAACGAGAAGGGCGAGGTCAGGTCGCAGAGCGTCACCGTCTCGGAGGTGTTCGAAGAGGAGAAGCCGAAGGGCAAGAAGCCCGAGTTCGCCTCGAAGCTGTCCGTCGTGTCGGTGGAGGAGGGCGAGTCGGCCGACTTTGCCTGCCGACTCGCTCAGGCGGATAAGTCTGCCGAGATCATCTGGTACAAGTGAGCCGCCGGTCGCCGCTGGTATGGTGACACCCGTGTAGACCTTCACGAATACGACCTTCACGAATACGACCTTCACGAATACGACCTTCACGAATACGACCTTCACGAATACGACCTTCACGAATACGACCTTCACGAATACGACCTTCGCGAATACGACCTTCACGAATACGACCTTCACGAATACGACCTTCACGAATACGACCTTCACGAATACGACCTTCACGAATACGACCTTCACGAATACGACCTTCACGAATACGACCTTCACGAATACGACCTTCACGAATACGACCTTCACGAATACGACCTTCACGAATACGACCTTCACGAATACGACCTTCACGAATACGACCTTCACGAATACGACCTTCACGAATAAGACCTTCACGAATACGACCTTCACGAATACGACCTTCACGAATACGACCTTCACGAATATGACCTTCACGAATACGACCTTCACGAATGCGACCTTCACGAATACGACCTTCACGACCACTACTAATCGATGTTGAACAAGTATTTTGCTCTCGAGTTATACAACAACAAAAACGCTATACGAGACCAAAGGTCCAGTGCAAAGTATTTTTTTTTAAACAAGACAGCAAAATTCCTTCTCCGGCGCAAGCTTAGTCAGGTATTTCTTATTCCGTTGCTTTACTGAATGAAATACATAGCCGGCTTATCACGGCACTGCTTTAAGCTGGGCAAAATGGCATAGGCGTCGCCACGGCAGGGGACGTGTTGCCCCAAACTTCGTGAAGTTTAACATTGCGCCTTTGGCTAACATTACGCCTATGGCGTCGCATGGATGAACACTCCGCCTAAAAACGAAGACCTCTCGTCCCCCTCCACCTTCTAACGAAAATCCACAGCAAAGCCCATAAAAATGCTTCCACAGCTCAAAGTTAAGCAATGATACCTGAGTATACAATGGACGCAATGAACGTGCAGGAGCATAAATAACGCGAGTTTTGTTCTGCAAATTGAGCATTGCCATAAGAAAGTTGGGAGCACAAACGGCACGATTTTTTCTAGTAAATTTACCATGGTATGCGCAGTAAAACTAAGTGTCGCCACAAAAAGGCCAACATTTTGGGGACTGGCCCTACGAGCACAGCCTGAATGTACCACTACTGGCTCAGCTTATTCGATCGGTGCAATCCGGCTTAGCCGTCCCCAACTATACCTGACGACGACGCCCATTACCCCCAGAAATGGCCGTATACTGCGCGAGACGCCTGAGGTGTCCAACAGCTTCGATGGGCAAAACGTGCGTATGTCTCTCTCAGCCGTGAAGAAGGAAGCCGCGGGATCCTACAAGGTGGTCGCCAGGAACGAGTTTGGTTCGTCCGACTGCTCCTGTCAACTGAGAGTCAAAGGTGAGTGACGTCATGGCCACTGTCGTACGGTTCGGCAGTTGGCCGCGACTGTTGTGTGTCTTGAAGGCGGTAGTGGTGCATTTTGTTGTTATGGGTAGCGTCAATCTGAAGTTTCCGGGTTAATTTGACGTCTTTACGAAGGCTGTGTGTTCACGAATTGTTGGTAGTGTTTTTTTTGTTGTTCAAGGTTGTTACGTTTTCGAAAATAATATATATTCTGTTTTCTTTCAGAGAAAGAAGTTGTTGAGAAGCTGGTAAGTAGGTGACGCTCTTCCCATGTTATCAAAGGTGCATTCAACCTGTTGGTGGAAGTGTGGTTTTGTAATACGAGTTCAGGACGAACCGGGATCTTGAGGTGGGCTGAGTAGATGCATCTAGGAAACTGACAGTTGTTTGCAGTTCTAAGCTATTATGCTAACGATTTTCGGTGCTGAATATAAATATTATCAAGCCGTATGCTATTTATGCTCTTGAACGTTTTGCTTTTTAAGTGTGAACATGGCTTAAGATAATCTGACTGGCGTTATCCCTCGGTGCTATGATCTACAATTAGGCAGGGCAATAAAATTACTTATAAATATCAATACTAGTTGTTATTTTTTCGGGGTGGGGGCAGTTCTTCAAATATGGAGAAGGTGCATTTTCAACTGGAAATGACTATTCACGCTTCTTCGCTATCTTTGCATTTAACAAGAATATGACATATCTACATGCAATTTCACCTATGTTTCAGAGTAATGTTCAATTAAAATGATGTATTTGCAAGCGCACCTAGGTAAATAAGCAATATTAAGTCAGACATTGTCCTCTAATGTAGATTAGCTGTGATGGTATTTGTTTTACAGGAATTAGATGAAGAAAAAATGAAGCCGAAGAAGAAGCAGAAGGAAGATACAGCTCCAGAAGAGGTACACACCGTAAGCTGCATTTCGTGCACGTAGGAGAGGGCACAACCGAATAGTTCTTGTACTCCTACCGTGAATAATTATAATAGATTAAATGTGAACTATGACATGGAAATGGTGACTACTTGTTTGTGCATGATATATTCTTACTTATTTTCACAACCTCGGGCCATTTTAGTAATCCTAAATAACGTTGTTAGCAAGTGTGCTGGTGAATTATTTTAACACATATGTCATGAATAATGATGTACGGGCATGCAGATCAGAGAAGTGTTTCGATGGCATTAAATAGTTATCGGGTTTCGCCGACTTTCGCGGAGTTTCATACCATTGAATTCATGCACAGTGAGACCTGCATGTGACTTCATCGGCTGCATGTTATGTTTCCCAAAGAAAACAAAGAAGTCCAAACCAAAGGACGCCAAAAAACCTGAGGAACTGGAGCGAAATGATGTTGAACCAAAATTGACTGAGCCGAAGGAACTAAAAGAGAAAAGTCCTGATGATCAGAATTCCAAGACTCTGGAACCACAAACTCACAAAACTGATGGAGCTGCTGATGAGGAGGCAGATTCTGTTGAACAAAAAAAGAAAAAGCCGAAAAAGGTCAATGCCAAGGACAAAACACCCCAGCCTACGAAGGTATCTGAGACGAAGGAGACTTCCAAAACTGATGGAGCTGCTGATGAGGCGGCAGATTCTTTTGAGCAAAAGAGTAAAAAGCCGAAGAAGCCCGATGTCAAGGACAAAGCGCCCGAGCCTACGGAGGTACCTGAGGCGAAAGAAGCTCCAAAGCAAAAAGCTGAAGCAAAAGCACCGTTGGAGGAAACGAAGCCGACTTCGAAGAAGCTGGAGGCCGATTCCAGTAACAGTCTACACCCCACCAAGCCGACCAAGAGGCCGGGACAGACGGACCAGGACTCACCTAGCCAAGTCCCCGGGGAGGACACTTCCGCGTCAGCAACGCCGTCCGACCCTCGATCCGCGGTGAGCGATGGCCGCGCTGCTCGGCGTGCACTCAGCTCAGCCTCTTGCACACTCCAGCTGACAACGGCATCACTAACCGCCACACAGACACGGCCACACAGACTCGGCCACACAGAGACGGCCACACAGACACGGCCACACAGACACGGCCACACAGACACGGCCACACAGACACGGCCACGCAGACACGGCCACACAGACTCGGCCACACAGAGACGGCCACACAGAGACGGCCACACAGACGGCCACACAGACACGGTCACACAGACACGGCCACACAGACACGGCCACACAGACACGGCCAAACATAGACGGCCACACAGCCACGGCCACACAGACACGGCCACACAGAGACGGCCACACAGACTCGGCCACACAGAGACGGCCACACAGAGACGGCCACATAGAGACGGCCACAAAGACTCGGCCACACAGACACAGCCGCACAGACACGGTCACACATACACGGTCACACAGACACAGCCACACAGACTCGGCCACATAGACACGGCCACACAGACACGGCCACACAGACTCGGCCACACAGACCCGGCCACACAGACACGGCCACACAGATACAGCCGCACAGACACGGTCACACATACACGGTCACACAGACACGGCCACACGGACTCGGCCACATAGACACGGCCACACAGACACGGCCACACAGACTCGGCTGCGACGCTCTCCACCAGCTGACAGCGGCATCACTAACCGCCAAACAGACTCGGCTATGCAGACTCGGCTGCGGCGCGCTGCTCCAACTTGCTTTTGCGCCGTCGGATGTTGTTCGGTTTGGCGATTTTACGGCGGTGAATGTTTTAGCCGGCGCAACGGCTTCGTGTTTGAGCTGAGTTAGCCGTCATACAATGTGGTGGTCGGATGCAGCACAGCTGGGTGTTGTTTGCCGACTCAGCCGCGTGTTTGTGATATTTCCAGCGGTGCTTGTCGGGAGCTGTTGTCAGACTTGCAGCAGCTGTTTCTCAGACTCACATCAGGGATTTGGCGGACTTGTAACAGGTGTTCGTCAGGCACATGGCATGCTTTTCGTCAAACTTGCAACGGGTGTTTGTCAGACGTACTGCCAGACTTGGTGTTCGTCAGACTTACGGCACGTCATGTTGCGGTGCCGTGTGCTTGCGCATTGGTCTTGACAGCTGTTCGTTGCGTTCGACTTACATGTTTGGGGTATTGTAAAAGTGGGAAATCATGTTGTCATCTGGAGCTATTACCAGAGTGGTATTTAGTGGATCTTAATCTTTTCGGCTTATTCCGTCAACATTGCGTCGCTCATTGATATGTCCATCACTATGGCAGTCGTTCCGTTCTATCATGCTTTATTCTTGATGAAATGTTTCAGGAGATTCGCGGCTCATCAGTGATCAAAGTTGCGTGGACCTACACATAGACCTATCTTGGACCTACACTTTGTTTTGCCAGCTACACACTTGAATACTCGTATCGGTATAAAATATTGCAAATGGGACCACTTCATGCGGTATTGGAAGTTGGAAGTCATTTTTGTCCTCGACAAGAGCGGCTCCAGGGAGGCTTTTTGCGTCGCATCTATCAGCATAGCTGCTGTCGTTAGAGTGGACGTGATACGTTTGTATATAACCGATGCGTTTAATCTGGAAGCGGCCTTTTATGCATTGAGAAGTGGCTGTACGATTGTTATCAGCAGTCGATTCTGCTTTCAGCACATTTCAGTGCATTTCAGTGCATTCAGCACCCGGCTGCAGTACCCACAGTGAATTCACCGCATCCAGCTGTATAAGACGTGTGATTGTGATGACCTTAAAGTTCTGCATGAACTGCATGTTGATTAGTGAGCAGTGGACCAAGATATGTGATTCTGCTTGACTCTACTTATGATCATGAAACCGTCGCTGCTGGTTCGTGATGCGTAATAAACAGCCTATCTGCCCTCCGAGCCTGTGCGATCCGGATCTCACTCCGGATCCGGATCCGCTCCTGTGCGAATTCCATTACTCTCAGAGGCTGCAGGGTTGTACGTATGCCAATATGTCGGGTGGATGTCAATTATGAGGTTAGACCAAGGTGCTCATGTAATCGTAATCCCTGTTCACTGCTGATGCTGTTTTCTGGCATGTATAAATACTTCACATGGGTCATCATTCACAGTGTCCAACTGGGTCTTTGCGTTCCCATGACACTGCACGTCTGGGCAGTATAAGTGTCAGTATTAACGGACTTTCGTCTAATTTGAATATTATAATTGCTTTGTAAAGTGGATATATCTGAATTTCAAAATCAGAGAACCGGCAGACGGAATTATTGCTTCAATGTCAAACGCATAGTTTCAGTGTCTTCTAGGCACCCCTAAGATGCATTTTAGGATTTTCAAATAAACGTGTCGGGTTAGTTTCAACATAACCATGTATCAGCTGGCACCTGCGCAGGAGATGGTAACTGTTAAGCCGTTTTTCTACACACCGGGTGAAATGCTCATTTCCTGGAAACTATATAGGTTTTCGTGCAGAAGCTGCTCTTGTCACTTTCGCTCACTCGACATTGAGCATATGAATCTCGACATAATTAATCTATATGAATTTGCATGCGATATCAGTAATCATTCCAGATTGAAACAGTCCCTATCTCTCGTGTTTCCGTCATGAATTTGATATCATAAATGTATGTTCGGCAATGTTCCTGAAATGCATCGATATTCCGAATATATGCCGGCGTTTTACCGAAAGGCTCACACGATTATTGACCTTACTCAACCATTGAACAATATGTCATAGTTCCTTAATTTTCACAAATGTATGGTTTCATCCCAGTCGAAACTTCGATATTTCCGTCGGAAATAATATATTCCGAATATCTCCATTCGTTAACCTCCTAAATCTTACTTCGCTCCGTTCAAAAGATGCAAAAACACCTGCAATAAAGCTATGCTTCAAAGTCGTTTAAATATCGTGAGAGATCATTAGATTTGTCTCAAATATCGGCGGTTTCAGACTGAACAAGTATGCCCCATGAAAAGTACTTAACTTTGACTTGCCTCACACTTCGCATGTGTGTTAGGATGGACCTTTGTTGAAACTTCAGGACTGACCAGGGTCGAATACAGTGACGTTCTAGAGGGCTACGCAATAGCCAACAGTTTCCTTTTTGTTTTCGTGTCCGCCTAGGGTATCTTTTAGTTGTAGTTTTAAAAACCCAAGTGAATACGTTTCCTCGAAGTTTGTTTTTGCTATCCTGCGCGGCATTAAGCGGCACTCTTCCAATCTTTAGAAGGGTAGGGGACATTCTCCCTGCAGCGCCCAGGAATCGACTTTCATGCACCAATAATCCATTGCAAGATAGATGTCGACGTAAATGAGGTTCTCTGGGATGATGAGTTAAGTGGGGAAAACTCAACGCAGTCAAGCATGTAAACTAATCAGCTTGGAATACCCGAACAACCTGCTGTTGAGCTAAAAGCTTCTGTCCGTAATTGTAAACTGTGTCCGTCTATTGTCGTTCGGGCAACATTGAGTGCACCGCCAATTTAATAGTCAGTCTCCCTGCGTATGTGCCACTGCGACCGGCTAACAGCGTCTATCAATGTGCCTCAGTCTGTCATCCCGCGTCACTTAATCCGTGCTCCCATCTCACGCAGTCTGTGCCAGTCTGTCTACTTCCTCACTCAGTCTGTCTCCGACCTCACTCATGCTGACTCAGGCTGTCCTCCCGTGACACTCAGTCTGTCTCCGACTTCACTCATGCTGACTCAGGCTGTCCTCCCGTGACACTCAGTATGCTATCCGGCCTCACTTAGTCTATCTCTGTTTTCCCCTACCGTCTCATTCGTCTGTCCCATTCTGACCTTGCGTCTCACTCAGTCTGTCCCAGTATGTCCTCGCGTCTCACTCAGTATATCCTCTCGTCTCACACAGTCTCTCTCCGGCCTCACTCATGCTGACTCAGGCTGTCCTCCCGTCTCACTCAGTATGTCCTCTCGTCTCATTCAGTCCGTCTCCGGCCTCACTCAGCCTGTATCTGTTTGCCCTCCCGATTTACTCAGTCTGTCCCAGTCTGTCCTCGCGTCTCACTCAGTCTATCTCAGTATGTCCTCGCGTCTTTCAGTCTGTCTCCGGCCTCACTCAGTCTGACTCAGGCTGTCCTCAAGTCTCGCACAGTCTGCCCTACTGTTGCACTCAGTCTGACCTACTGTTACACTCAGTATGTTCTCCGTCCCCACTCACTCTGTCTATGTTTGTCCTCCGGTTTCGCCAAATCTGTCCCAGTCTGTCCTCGCGTCTCACTCAGTCTGTCCTCCTGCATGCAGTCTGACCAGAGATTGGATGTGAAGCCGTCCTCCCGGCGAGACCCTCGAGACAAATCGGACCGCTCCGACAGCGGCAAGGTACGACACCGGGCGGCTGATGGACCACTTGCCTATCGGATTGGAAACTCGCCCCATGTGAAAGATGTTTACAACCATGGTGAATGTACGGGGCAGGTGTGGCAAATGCCACACGAACTTTTGGGGAAATGGTCCTGTTCTAACACTTTGCCATCGCAACGCAATCATTTTTGTGCACTTCCTCTTCATTTTGCGTGCTTTTTTCACCCATTTTCCACTCTGTATAAATATTTGAAGGAACGATATGACTCGATGGGTAGTTGGTAGATGTATGGGTACTTTGGGTAGTTTGGTGCAATGCAGCAGTGGTTTTTATACGCGGTGTATACTCCCCTTCCGTTTTACATTAGAGCATAGTTTGCGTTCTGAGTTTTTTAATGCAAAAAGCCAGCACGAGAAATGCCTCTAATGAAACCCCACGTTTGTAGCCCATGATATGTTTTCTTTTCTTATTTTTTTTGGATCCGCCCATTGCTATTCAGCCCGCTCCCCACTCGTTGAGGCTGCGTGCCTAGCCAGTTTTGTGATTTCCTGTCTGACGCATCACCAATTTTGCTTCTATTTTTGCTAGAAATCCAAAGCCACCGAACACACCGAAGATGTTGACACAGAAGACGAGGTATCCGAAATACCCCTCTCCAAGGTAGATATTACACAGCGTGCCTCACGTTTGTCGGACGCGCCGATCATCAGTCGTGCTCTGTCGTGTTTATGTCAACTGAAGATGTTACCGCTGTGCCGGCGCACCGGAAATCCGCGCTGTACATTGTACATACACTGTGGGTCGTGCCACGCTGTGCGCTGTCTGACACTGTGCCAACCAAACGCTTCTCTCGGTGCCGCTCCGGCCGCACGCTCTCACTCGGGTCTCGTCGGTAGCGCATGCCACTCGCTCGATGTGCCGCTGACACGCCGCCTCACGACACGCTCGGCCCCCGGTCCGCTCACGTTTTGGCGCGAGCACGCTGGCTTTGTGTAGCGACTCTGCGCCGGTAGTAGTAGTAGCGGCGTGCGCCGTGCACTGACCCGCCGTCTGTGTGCTCGGCCAGCCGCCTGATGCGGCGGCCGGCCGCCCTAGCTCGGACGGCCCAGCCGACGCGGCGCCGCCCGGCCGGCCGGCGCGCCCGGACGACGGCGGCGCCCACTTTGACAGCGCCCCGGGCGCGTTCAAGGCGGGCGCCACGCCGTGGCGGCGGCGTGGCCGCGCCGTCGGCGAGGACACCAGTCCGGTGCGCGTGCTGGGCGGCACGCTCCCGGCCGCCGGCGACCTGCAGAACCGAGCTGCCGGCGACAAGCAGCGCCCTGGCCAGGTACCCGCGCCCCGCCGGCGGTCGGCGCCGCCGCACGTGCCGGCCCGCCGCCCTGGGGCCGGCCGCGTCAGGTCCGCTTTGCACGGCGCCGGCTGGTGTGGCTGCGCTGTCCTCACTTGTCTGGCGTGTGGCTCTGCGGTGTGACGTCACGCAGACATGGCTGTCTGCTGTCGGCAGTGGTAACCTCACTGCAGACGGGGGTGCTGTAGTTGGCTGCAGTGCACTGCAGCATGCGCTCGTGTGGTCGAGCCGCCGAGCGTATAGTTGTCAGGAATACGTGCTCATAGAGGCCTGAATATGTGCGTACTCGGGTCCTATCCGTCACATTTCTGGCCAGTTGCTGAGTGGTATTTAGTGGGATGAGTTGTTTACTCATACACATAATTTTTATTTTAACCGGCAATCATCCCTTCAGGCAACATAACTTATTTATAATGCAAAAGGACACCTGGTCGTTACGAAGTTGTCTCCAGAGGTACAGCAAGGTAATCTTGAGTAATGGCAGGAGAAAGTTGTTCCGTTTTCGTTGGTGTTCCATCATAGCACACTTCATTATGTTTAGAGTATATGACCAGGGAATGTGACTTCTATGGACGCTGTGCGTGCCTTCGTGCCTTCAAGAGATCCATTTTTAGGATGTTTATCCGAAGGTGCATAAGACTTCGACAAGCGTTTACGCTCGTTTTCTATCACTATCTGATATTGACAATATTTAATCGATGCATTCAATTATACGGTTCATTTGACAGGACTATTAAAACATAGAACTTGTTTGTGCCATCGTCATCCAACGCTAGCCTGATTTAGGAAATGTTGAATTTGTATTGTGACCTAGCGCTTCATCTGAGGGGGGGGGGCGATGTGAGGGATAGATTCCCAACATTTTGCGCTTTAGATTGCGCCCCTCAACATCATATCGCGCTTATTGCAAAGAAAGTGAAATCAGGAGCCTAGGCCAGTAACCCGTGAGCCACATGGGGTGAGAATCTGTCCCCCTCCTTTGGTTTATCTTGAATGGGTCAAGAACCGCTGCCTCAAGCGAGGTGTAACTTTTGGTCTCTATAACTGAATAATTAGGCTACGCCTTCGAAACAAATTATTCCAAGGTCATTTCGGGTCATGTCAATATTACGTTATGCAGTCATGTATAGATCTTCACATTTCGGCACAAATTATGCGATTAATCGAAGGCTTAAATCGATAAATGAACGCGACCGAGAACACCTTTAGATATGATTACTATGTGTTAAAGTGTGTCAGGTCATCCGGACCAATCCGTGATCTGATTCAAGGTCATGTCAGGTTAATTTTGTTTGTGCTTTCTATGTGTAATTTTCTCGTCCATGGTTAGTGTTTGGGTGCACTAACGATGACGAAATGTTCATTTGAAGACCCTACACCTACCAATGACGCATGACATGTCAAAGCATCATCTTTGATGTCGGGACCTGGGTCATTTCTAACATTCGGAAAATGTTGCTAAGAGTTTCCTGTTTTCACTTTTAATTATTGAAATTTATTCAAAATTATTAAACTTCTGAAAGAGCCAAGATGCAAGTAATTAAATGAAAAAGATGATACTTTTGCCAGGAATGCAGCGAAAGTGTTCGTGGGAGAGTCTCGACCGATGGCGGTGAATTTTCATTTGTCAGGGGGCAGGACTCATTGTACGCTCAAAATTTACCATGCAATGCCATATCGTTAATATTGCAATTCACACCTTTTGGGGAACTGCCGCTTTCGCCCTCTCACTCATAGTTCGCCGTCACTAGTCTCCACGCCATCTTTTTCTGTAGCCTGAGTTCGTTGGCTATGCTATTATTTTTCGCACAAAATGTAGCATGCCCCAATGCCCAAATGCCGTAGTATGCCCCAAATGTAGAATATCACACGTACTTCAAGCAGGTACCAACGTCTGCCTGATAGTTCCCACATCTCTGGGCGAATGTCATGCATTTTGGTGGTGTAAAGCAGGTTGGTATTGTATCGGACGGCAAGTCCGCTATTGGCGAAGCCTGTCCGAGGTCATCAGATTTCAAGCTTTTGAGGAAAAAAGTGGTGAAGTCAGCCGGAGGCCAATATAATATGCATCAGGTGGAGCATGAAAGAAGCACTTCGTCCTTTCGTCAGAGTATTTTTTTGTTTATTTTGGTCCCCCGAGACGCAAGTCATAGGGGCTTAGAATTAGGCACCCGGTACCACCAGTATCTCCCCTATAGCGTGACAAAATAGTTGAGGTTTTATGTCTGGGATGAGAGGCTTAGCTCTTTTTGGTTTATATACAACCCTACGATATCAATTATCTTATCCAGCCCATACGTGTCGCTGACAAATATGCATCGCGTGTGGTAGGTCTTTAAAAATGCGCAGGTGCCTCACATGACCTCATTTGACCTGAATCTAATTTGATCACATGCATGTAACGTATGCAAGTATGGTGAATGTTATTGCCATTTTATGAGTATTCACTTATGCGAATCGTTCGGCGGGCATATTTTTATAGCTAAGCAGTGTTTCAGTAATTTTCGAGCTCTTACTTTACCTGACCCGTGACTGCATCGGGAACCTCGAGATCAGTTAAGCCAAACTTTACCCGATGAATGTTGTTTTCATTTGATTTCATTTCGATTCGTTCCTTGGTGCCAGAGTTACGAGCCCCGACCCCCAGTGACTGGTGAATGGGAAAACGCCAGTGACTGGCAGGTCAACTGTAGGTAAATTGAGATATTTTAAGCTTATTTCCGTTTATATATGCCATTATGCAAAATGTGTTCTCGGAAATTGCCTACTCACTTCTCTGAATATTTCGTCTAATTTTGGGTGGCATTGTAGGCATTATACAATTGTAGGTGGCTGCATTCGTAGTTAAAGACTGAAAAATAAGTCAGCTGTTGACTACTCATACAGGGAAAAAGAAAACTAAGAAACGTATTACAGGTTCAGACCCTATTCGATCTACGAAAGACAGTCAGTTGTGAAGCATGCTATGTTGCCTTTCGGTATTTCCCTTATATAGGACATCAAATATTACTTATGTTTGATATATCATTAACTGCCGAAAATCCCGCGCGAAAACATCGAAGCTGTTTCTTTTTATATTGAACAGGGCAATTCAAACCAGTAGAAACGCATCCAGCTAAACGCCGACAAGAGAAGACCATCGTCTAGGTCTGTTTCGATGTCTACAGCTTAGCATTTTGTTCGTACATTGATGACCATTCAACACACACACAGGTACTGGCCAACTTGCACCTGCACTCGATGCCAGCTGTGGCCTGTGCTGATGCTGACACCAGACTGGTGTGGCCTGTGGTGATGCTGTGGTGCCGCCATGGTGACGACTGTCGAGCACATGTGTGAACTGGGCCAGCCAGGATCTCGCTGCCGTGTGTGCCGCTCTGCTGTCGGTTTTTGTGCATGCGAGTGCTGACTTTGGCTTGTTCATCTAGTCGGAAGAGACACTTCCCGCTTCGAAACCAGCCACGGACGACAAGGCTGGAAAGGACGCCGAGAAGACGACAAAGCCAAAAGACGTCAAGCCAAAGACTAAACGTCCCCAGGTAGCGTGCACTGACGTACCATGAATTCACTGAGACTCATAGAAAATATTTTTGGTGCTCGAATTTCCGGGGATAGATTGTCCTTATAGTACACATAATTGTTTTGGTAATTATGCACTGATGATGACTTATATGTGGTGTTCATGTCTGGTGCTACTATAATGTAGCATATCGTAAGGTTGCCATGGAAACAGTTGTTATGTATGGAAGCCAGCATACGGATAGTTTCCAGAAACTCTTTTAACGTTTCAAAAACTTTGCCACCACTGTTTTGGAGAAACTATTTGGAGCGCCGTTATTCCAGAACACAGGAGTTCAAGAGCTATTCAACAAGGCTGCAAGGGGGGGGGGGTTGAAACGAAAGAGAAAGCTAGATCAGCAGACAAGTCGAGCTATGCTATATGTTCATCTTTAGAACCAGGAGAGGAATCTGGACTACTACAATGGGGGCAGTCCCAGGTTTGACAAATTCCGCTCCTGTAACACCTTAATGTACATCTTTGTTTTTACGCAATTGCTAAGTGTACTTGATGTACTTCAAATTGCAACAAAAATGTAGCATACTAGCTACTATGTTCAGTGTAACTAAGTTGTCGTGCACGACATGTTTGTGCAAAGAACCTTTGCTTTTTCATGCCACACTCGACTGATAGCCATAACAATAGTTTTGCCAGCCTCTCACGCTGATTGGTCGTGGGTGGACTCGGTAATGCCGCGGGTTGTCGCACATTTTGTGTGCCTTGCAATCACACCAGTTCATCCTAGCAGATAGTTTATCTTCCAAAAAAATATGAACTGTGCTCCTAGCTCTTGCTTATATGAAGCATGTGAATATTGACGATGAGACTGTCACATGGGTGACTTTCTCGAACGTCCAGATATTCGAGCACCAGTTTGATTGCATGTCTGCATTCAGCACTAGACTGCCCGGAAGAGGTGATGCATTCTCTATTGTCCTATTCGAAGGAATTGTATTGTTTACATATACATAAATATGCAGTATCTAAGGGATCTGCTACACAGTCATTAACAAAAGTGTGGTACATTGGACATCGTGAATAACCTTTAATTGATGCCTTCACTGGTTTTACCCTTGTTGAGTTACAAGTATGCAGCACTCCGTGAATTTAATTCCCTACGTGGCGAGATCTTTTCCTAGAAAGGACACATTTTACATTGATGTTAACCAGTGAAGGCATCATGTCACATACTGTGTTGACTGTCTTGATATATACACTGAACATAAGACACGACCTGTTACATGCTCAGGTGTTTTGTCGCACCCGTATCGGTCATACATAGCTTTCCTGTCGTGGGGTCAACCCCATGCACCTGCTCGCTACCGGAGCCTGTGTTGGAGAAGCGCACAAGGGAAAGGATTTGCGAGCGGCTGTCATCTCGTCAGCGCTGATCAATGTTCGTTCTCCCTGGCGCGTGTTTGGTTTCTCCAAGCTATCGACAGGCTCTGGTGGCGTGCAGTTTCTTCGGCGCTGTGCGTGATCTTGCTGTCCACACACTCACAGTGACTACACCCTTTTTAGCTCAAACCCGTAGAAAACAAAACACCGCAGCAGATTTTAGCCGAACAGCGAGCTGCTCTGCTCCACCGCAAGCAGCAAAAGGTACCTGCAAACACTGACATCCATGTGCTCACGTGATGCCTCCGACGCATGGCAATCAGACCAGCAGCGGACGCTGGGTCCAGCTCGCGCTTGTAATCACAGCGAAATGCTGACCGTACAGTGTGGATATGCGTTGGGGTAACTGGTGAGGAAAGACGAGAGGCATGTTGGAGTCTTAAACATGGCGCAGTTGTGTTCGCTTTCCCGTCGCCACATTCGTGAGTCTACATTACAGTGCTATTCCAAGAATAATCCTTCCATCCCTCCGCTATGAACCAATTGTTCACTTAATGTCTCGTGGCCAAAGCTCATGCAACTTTGTTCGTTATGTGTATGTGAATAAAATATATTATTTTCCTTATTCGCTTTCGTGCTCATTTCTGTCTGATATGTTTTATACGTTTTGTGTTGATGTTCCCAATCTAATAAATGTATCGTGCTGTATAAGCGCGTGACGTGCTCTTGATTCGGTACTGAGCGTAGCATACCATGCGTCGACGAATTTAAATTTGCCAAAGTGGATGCGTTCCTCAGATTAATTTAACGCATTTGTTGCAGTACATACATTGGTGCGTTTCAAGATTACTCGGATTGCACTTACGTGGTGGTAGCATACCAGCTGGTTGGGTGATTTATTCATTTGAATTGATTCCGAAATAATTGCTTTCGTGCAAGTTCACTTTACTAGAAATTCATTGCATGATGAATTTATCCCTGAATGTCTCTTCATCCGTAATGACAAATGGATGTTAATTGACATTTGTTGAAGACTTCAGGTTGAAGCCCAAATGTGGTATGTACCACAAAGGTTTGCGACAGATATCAAGGAGTAAGAATCGGACCTGTTGCGGTAAGGCAGTGGACGCCAAGTGGTATGGGCTTATGCATGGGTCCAAAAAAAGAGCTGGTTCGGAAAAGTTTGCATTTCGTGGCAAGTTCGGTGGCCTTTTCTTATTGTTGTTTTCTGAAACACAAAGCAGTCCGCAAATGTCTGGGCCGAGAAATACCACCCGTTCTTGCTCCCAGCTCTAGCTGCGCCATTGATTGGCTAAACATATAAGGAAATCAATTTTTTCCTTCAAATCACTTAATGACCAAAGTACATTTCTGCTTCAAAACTGTCTCTACCAGAGCATTCAGCGTGTATTTGTGCTCCTGGAAGGCAACAACATTATTTTGAAGACACAGTTGATGTCGTAATCTGAGAACCGAAATACATAATTATTTGACATGTAGACTGTGGATTGACCCCACAGAACCTCCCCCAGTGTGCTCTAAAACAAAAAGATTTTTGTTAACAAAATTTGTTGACGTTGAACAATATCACACCGCGTATTCCATGCAGAACAGTACCATGTAACACATACCGTCGGAATCTTTAAATGTTAAGAAAGATTGAGTCAAGGTAGATCTAAAACGATCATTTTAATAGGATAATGAACAGTAACTACACTCACAGAACGGTACATGCGATGATACACTTGGTGATGTGATTGTAAGATGAGTCACCACATGAAGAGGCTAATGCATACATATGTTAACAGAAAACTGCAGTTCAGAAGCCCAAGGAGGAGCAGGCTGCGGCGGATCTAAAGCCCGTTGAAGTGAAAGTGCCAGAGGTATGTTATCTTGATTTTCGATCAGGCTACCAGCCTTGGGAATACGTGAGATCTGAACATCCTGAACCACGAATGTGAGAATTGTGTATGAACGGAGTGCGATTAATTAATACAGGCAAAATTGAAACAAAAGTGAAATACATTGCCTACCGAAGCATGTCTGATTACTGAGTCAGATCAAACTCATGTAAAACAGAGGAGCCAGCCGGGATGAACAGCGCCCTATTTTCATCTTCAATATCATCATAGTAATTTGATTATACCTCAACATTAGTCTGGTCGTTGTATCTAAAGATCTATACCACTCACCTGGACGGCATTGTGTGTAAGGACATTACGAATGATGGACTTCAATGCCATTCAATGCAGTTCACCTAAGCCAGGTCAATCCAGGCTAGAGAAAGTAAATTTGTAACGATATACGTACTATTCGGTCCGTTCTTTCTCCAAAGAGCGGCCGTGCGACCAGCCTCCTGGTCTTGATTGACCATCATTGTCTAAGTTATTGGTCGATTTTTAAACTCGGAACCGTACAATATGCGCTATATATATAGGAAAGGGTTGAAAGCTTTCGGCCTCTATTCCTCGGAAAGGAGCATCCTAAAAGGAGGTGAGCCATTCCTGTTCACCAGAGCGTGTGTTCGTATTAAATACATTTTAGTTTGTTACTTCAATGAAGGAGTGGTTTTCCTTGCTAACATCGATTTTGGTAGCTTTTCAATGCGTTCCTGGTAGTACAAGTAGTCAGCATATCATGTGTTCTTGACTAACCCATGTTGATCATCGTTGATGCCGTTTGTTGAATTTTCCCGTGTTCCCATGCTTGATTTTCGTAACAGTGTCTGCTCGATGCGTCTCGTTTCGCGTGACGCGTGTGGCAAACGGTAGTAGTTGTATTCCGCGTCATAAAACGTCGCTCGTGTTGTTTTTATATGAGAATACTTGTGATATACGTTAACAGCGTAGCTAGTTTCCTTCGTGTGCTTCCTACAGGGGGTCCCACAAGATGTACCACAGTTGAATCTCTGCAATGGCTTCGTTAATGGAAAAAATGTTCAGTTTTCAAGTATGTAAGGTATATTCGTTAATCCATGCAATGTTCAGTACTTCACGTTATTTTTTGTATCATTCCATACCATACATGTTTCTCAACTCTAGTCACCGTCATTGTAGCATGTACTATATGTGGCCCCCTTTTCGGACTTGTGGACTGATGTGATTTCCTAACAGCTTTCCCAACAACTGAATCACATGTTACCACCTGCTTGTCAAAGAGCCATCCGAATCTTGATCTTCATATTACTCGGGGCACTGACGAATCCTTTTATACCAAGTTCTTCAGGTGACCCCATGGTAGAAGTCAAGGAAGGCATAAATAAGGGAGAATGTCCTGACTCATTGGTCCAGGTCCTTTATCAGATGATCAGTGGATTGTTGCGGGGAACGCCCAAGTAGTTCTTTTAAAAAAAAGCAAATGCCGAGGAACTGTCGATAAGGCTTCGTTAATAATGCAATTGACGGATGATTATTAGGACCACCATTTATATAATAGTAGAATGTACGTACATAGAGAAGGTACACACATAGAAAATAGGTGGTGCATTTTGTGTGGGCCAACCGATACCTTTCGCTATATGCGTAGCATGTGACAGCCCAATGTTCCTAGAATTAGAGTGTGCGCTTGATGGACCACCACCTTACACGTCCTTCACTTTTTTCCCAACAGACGTGAGTCTCAGTCGAGCTTCGGTCACTTTTAATTGCGACTTAGCTCCGCCTTGGATTCAATCAGTACGTCATTAACCGATCTCTCGCGATTTATGAAAGGTTGAATACCAAAAGACCTGAGTTCAAAGAAAGCATCAATCAATGCACCGACTGAGCTCGCCGTCTGACTGTCGGTTGTGTGAGCTCGCCGACTGTCGGTTGTGTGAGCTCGCCGTCTGACTGTCGGTTGTGTGAGCTCGCCGTCTGACTGTCGGTTGTGTGAGCTCGCCGTCTGACTGTCGGTTGTGTGAGCTCGCCGTCTGACTGTCGGTTGTGTGAGCTCGCCGTCTGACTGTCGGTTGTGTGAGCTCGCCGTCTGACTGTCGGTTGTGTGAGCTCGCCGTCTGACTGTCGGTTGTGTGAGCTCGCCGACTGTCGGTTGTCTGAGCTCGCCGTCTGACTGTCGGTTGTGTGAGCTCGCCGTCTGACTGTTGGTTGTATGAGCTCGCCGTCTGACTGTCAGTTGTGTGAGCTCGCCGTCTGACTGTCGGTTGTGTGAGCTCGCCGTCTGACTGTCGGTTGTATGAGCTCGCCGACTGTCGGTTGTGTGAGCTCGCCGTCTGACTGTCGGTTGTGTGAGCTCGCCGTCTGACTGTCGGTTGTATGAGTTCGCCGACTGTCAGTTGTGTGAGCTCGCCGTCTGACTGTCGGTTGTGTCAGCTCGCCGTCTGACTGTCGGTTGTGTGAGCTCGCCGTCTGACTGTTGGTTGTATGAGCTCGCCGTCTGACTGTCAGTTGTATGAGCTCGCCGTCTGACTGTCGGTTGTGTCAGCTCGCCGTCTGACTGTCGGTTGTGTGAGCTCGCCGTCTGACTGTCGGTTGTATGAGTTCGCCGACTGTCAGTTGTGTGAGCTCGCCGTCTGACTGTCAGTTGTGTGAACTCACCGTCTGACTGTCGGTTGTGTGAGCTCGCCGTCTGACTGTCGGTTGTGTGAGCTCGCCGTCTGACTGTCGGTTGTATGAGCTCGCCGTCTGACTGTCGGTTGTGTCAGCTCGCCGCCTGACTGTCGGTTGTGTGAGCTCGCCGTCTGACTGTTGGTTGTATGAGCTCGCCGTCTGACTGTCAGTTGTGTGAGCTCGCCGTCTGACTGTCGGTTGTGTGAGCTCGCCGACTGTCGGTTGTGTGAGCTCGCCGTCTGACTGTCGGTTGTATGAGCTCGCCGACTGTCGGTTGTCTGAGCTCGCCGTCTGACTGTCAGTTGTGTGAACTCACCGTCTGACTGTCGGTTGTGTGAGCTCGCCGTCTGACTGTCGGTTGTGTGCGCTCGCCGTCTGACTGTCGGTTGTATGAGCTCGCCGTCTGACTGTCGGTTGTATGAGCTCGCCGTCTGACTGTCGGTTGTGTCAGCTCGCCGCCTGACTGTCGGTTGTGTCAGCTCGCCGTCTGACTGTCGGTTGTGTGAGCTCGCCGTCTGACTGTCAGTTGTGTGAGCTCGCCGTCTGACTGTCGGTTGTGTGAGCTCGCCGTCTGACTGTCGGTTGTGTCAGCTCGCCGTCTGACTGTCGGTTGTATGAGCTCGCCGTCTGACTGTCGGTTGTGTCAGCTCGCCGTCTGACTGTCGGTTGTGTGAGCTCGCCGTCTGACTGTCGGTTGTGTGAGCTCGCCGTCTGACTGTCGGTTGTGTGAGCTCGCCGTCTGACTGTCGGTTGTGTGAGCTCGCCGTCTGACTGTCGGTTGTGTGAGCTCGCCGACTGACTGTCGGTTGTGTCAGCTCGCCGTCTGACTGTCGGTTGTGTAAGCTCGCCGTCTGACTATTGAGTTTGTGAACGTCCTACCTGGTAGTTAGTGTATGTCTGAAGCCTCTGCATGCTATTTGTGAGTACACTAGTCACTGTCCGCTAACAACACCGCCATCTTTGTTCAGAAGTCCAAACTGAAGCTAGGCAGGTGGAGTCCACCCAAGATTCAGGAACCGGAACTCTTCAATGTCGCAGACGTGAGTGTGATTTTTCACCGGCCAACAGCATCCGCCGGTATTGGTGCCAAAATATACTAACGGCACATTACGAACAGAGGAATGCCTCACTTCCTTACCTCTTCACGCTTCCATAGCACTTCCCGCTTCGCCGAACGATGCACAGCGATCATCATCGTGGTCAAAGCTCATAAGTACATGCAGTACATTCGGTTGTGTGATTCATTAATGCAGCTTATTGCGCGACCAGATCCTACAGCTCCCTTATATCGGTGCCTTCAACGTGGAACATTTGGCTTTCTCTAATATTTATAGTCCCAGAAACAAAAGTATGATATTTTCGCGAATGGACATCTCAGCTGCGCTCCCGGCCGTGCTTGGACATCGCGCTGCAGTATGGTGCATTCCAGTTACAGGTGGATGCATGATGACTGATGCAGGATATATACTTATGGCATGCTGATGAGTGAGGCAGGATATATACTTATGGCATGCTGATGAGTGCAAAATGCAGGATGTGCTGAGGTCTACGTGTCATAGTATGGTTAAGGGTGTGTTACTTCGTAAATGCATTCCAGAATTGTTCTTCGATGGTTTATTTGTGTTTTCATATGGGGCTAACAACGCAGTCTGCACCGAGAAAAGCAGCGTGCACTGAATCAAAGCATAAAATGGATGAAAGACGCCAGCGAATACCGATGATATGGGAACGCTGGCGTTCTGCCCCCACGCGGTCGCTGAAGTAGCAAAGCTAAGCGGCGAACCTGCAACGCAAATAAGCAGCTTAAAGTTTGTTTTGCGTCTCCGTCGTCCTCCCGTATGTGCGGATTTCGACACTGCTGATATGCCTACCCATCTTTCTTTCGCTTTTCATCCACACTTTTCGGGTCGATCATTCACCCAGTCGGCGCCAGCCACTTTATTTCTTAACTTTACGGTCCATGAATATTGCGGTGAATATAATGTCACCTTCCTCGATCCCATGTCCCTATGAAGCTTTTCCACTTTTTGTAATTGCCAGGAGAAATCTTGCATCGTATTAACTAAGCCTGACGTACATGGGCCGCCCTCCCCCTTCTTCACCAAACGACAGAAGCGAACATGAACCCACTGGCGTTAACTGTCATGAAGCTGTTTCAAATGTCGCGTGCCCTCCAACCGTTTAATCCTGATGTCCCATTACCAATGCAAATGTTGCTATTTAATGTCGTCAGTAGGTACTCCTCGATGTAAGTAGAAATGCAAAATATATCTGATAATCCTTCATTCAAGGTCAGATGCGATGGTAGCTGTTGAATCGAGATTCAAACGTATCTGTTCTGATGACCTTCAGTTTACAGTTTTGAACCTCGGTCTCTGCATATAATTCTGAAGTTGCTTGCTTTGATTTACTCTTTTTGTTTTCTGATGTAATTTATTTTGGCATTGCCTTATCAGACTGACTGAATTGCAGTTGCAATTTTGGTGCAGCTTGGCATTTCAGTGCAGCTTGGTATTTCAATACAGCTTGACATTTCGATATAGCTTAACATTCCGGTACAACTAAATCCATCAACACACTGTCGGCTGACCCAGCATTGACCAGGGGGTATCTATCGCCCCGCCCAACCCCCTCCCCTCTATTGTTTTTATCAGGATAACTCGAAAACCAAACCCCATAGCGACTTCAGCTTTCAGTTCCTCTCCGACCATGAATTATACCTACACAAAAAAATGAGGTAACCACAGGTCACGGATGATGACGTTATGAAGAAGACCATGTTTTCCGTTTCGACGCCCTCAGTTGAATGTGGGCATTCCTGCTCCGGTTAGTGGGTGCCACCTGCAGTATGTTTGCATGTCGGAGTCGGAGCTAGAGTGACACATTAGTTCAATACATATCAATGCAGAATTAATGTAGACCAACCGTGACCTCACTCCAGGTCATCCTAGGTCCCCGAACTTAACTCGAAGCTATGGGTGGGAAATTTAGTAATTCAACTGTATGTGACACCTACCTGCCAGAAACGAAGATGCATTATCAGGCCGATGTGACAAGAGGCCAACCACGGGAGCATGAGTGACGTGACCTTTTCCAGGTCATCATAGTTGAAATATGTGTTGGTATCCAAATCACTGGTGCTGTTTTAGACTGTATTCGAATGTATTTATAAAGACCAGCAGTACAAAGTCCATTTCCAAGAAAGAGTAAGACAAAGGTATTATTGACCTTTCCTTTCATGAAGGTCGTCATGGGTCAAGTATAAGTTTTCTGCATTCCAAATTGCATTATTATGTTGTTTTCACTTCCTATTTTGACATTATTAGCATGCATGACCCTTGCACTAGTTGTTGACATAAATTGGTCAAAGGCGTGACATAAATCTGTCAATTTTGTGCTTGATCTGACCATGATATCAACTATATGATGCCAACCATGACCCGTAAAAGGTACATATCTGTACCCATGTGATTCACAAGAGCAAGGACTATAGATCGCTGTCTTAAGTGGGCAAATCCGTCAATTTAATGTCGAGTTAAATTGGTAGGAATGTGTAACTTTCGAAAAATCCTCGTCTTTTCCCTTTGCCTTGACCAGTAACGCTATCCATGACACCAAGGTCAAAATGTGTACCCCTGGGGACACATAGGAGGACAGTAAGCGCACCCCCATCCGCAGTCAATAGCTATTGGTCAAGACGTTCGGCCAATGCTGGGTTAAGAGGTTAGATGAGTGGAGGCGAGGTACTGAGCAGGTTTCACGTTGATTCTTTCTTATATATCGGCCAGAGGTGCAACGTTAGGTTTTGGAAATACCGAATCATGTAGTTACCCTGTGTACTCAGCGACGGTGGTTCCTATCCCTAAATTACGTATGACGGGTCTCTATTTGTATGATAAACACGGCGGTTGGTCTACCGATGGGGTACCATATGGCAGTGTTTAGCTGACTAATTTAGGTTATTATGCGGATGCTTCTTTGACACAAATTTTTGTTTTCAGGAGGAGAAGAAGCCGGATACCAATAAACTGGTACGTAAATGAACCCCTTTCTGCAGGATGAACAGTGTTGGTGACGTGCTTAAAATGAGAAGTTATGTATGTGAAGACCACCCACATCCTTCGTTCAGCGTAACAATCCTAACCTGGGACCACCTGGTGTATATATCTGCTCAGGATCGCCTGGCAGGGTTTACAGGGGAAAGGTTCAAAGCGCCCTTCCTTGATATCTCAGGATATTACCAGTTCACCAGAGCAATTTGAATGGCAAACGATAGTCAGTGTGGAACATCTGTCTTTCCCTAATATTTATAGCCCCAGCAACAAAAGTATGACATTTGCTCTTAGGGAGATATCAGCTGCGCCCCCGCCCGTGCTTGGACATCGCGCTGCAGTATGATTCATTTCAAATGCAAGTGGATGCATGTTGACTCATACAGAATATATACTTAGGGCAAAAGTGCAAAATGTAGGGCGTGCTGAGGTCTGCGAGTCATAGTGTGGTTAAGGGTGTGTTATTTCGTGCATGCATTCCAGAATTGCTCTTCGATAGTTTACTTGTGACACAACTTATTGTTTTCAGGAGATGAAGCCGGATCCCAATAAACTGGTACGTAAATGAACCCCTTTCTGCAGGATGAACAGTGTTGGTGACGTGCTTAAAATGAGAAGTTATGTATGTGAAGACCACCCACATCCTTCGTTCAGCGTAACAATCTTAGCCCGGGACCACCTGGTGTATATATCTATTCAT
Source organism: Ashinkailepas kermadecensis (assembly GCA_034440615.1). Lineage (NCBI taxonomy): Eukaryota > Metazoa > Arthropoda > Thecostraca > Neolepadidae > Ashinkailepas > Ashinkailepas kermadecensis. The sequence continues at coordinate 152,305 of JAOTOM010003957.1, read as the reverse complement.
CATCGCCTGGCAGGGTTTACAGGGGAATGGTTCAGAGCCCTTCCCATATATCTCAGGATTGTGCCAGTCAATCAGAGCTGTTGAATGGCAAAATATAGTCCGGATTATACCAAATTCAAAACATACTTCTTAGTATATGGCAGGTCAGTGTTAAGTACAGAGGACCTTTATCAGACCAAGTCTCCGAGCATACCTTTCAGCGACATTTCACGCAGTGTTACTTGCCTAAGATAATGCAAACTTTTAGTCAACTTGTAGCGTAGAAGAAACGGTTTTGGAAATGAGCTCGTTGTGCACGACACAGCTGGCTCATTTGACTCAGCTCAACTAACACAACTGACTGGCCTCCCCCTCCCCCCCACACACACACCCTTCTAAGAACTTTTAATGCCAGAAGCAGCACAACAATATCCCATGCTTTGATATGTTGCAAGACCAACGGTGAAGGATACAGTCGAAAACATTTCGCGAGGCCCTGGGGTTTCTAAGTGAATCAGGTTGACTCCATTAAGAATTAATGTTTGCGTTGGATTGACCTTGAAATTATGAGCCTAGCACAGACGTGTTACCACTTCCGTTTGATGTTGACTTGCCGAGTCATTTTGATCAACCATGCGTGGAATATACAAGGCGTATTTGTATACAGGTGATCCAGTTTTCTTTCTCCTGGTTGCAAAATAACCCGGCGGCTTCAAATCTCACCATCGCTGTACTTTTCGTCAGCTTGTTTTCCCACTCCTATTGACTTCGGAAGTTGCTACAGAACGACTTCAATAAAACAGTGAACAATTTTGTGATTAGGTTCTGAAATTGGGGATACGAATCCAATCATCCTTGAGATAAACCTGTTTTTTCAGATATTTAGGGGGACAGTCATTATTGCACTGATTTTTACTCCACATCATCGGATACACTATGTATTTTGAAAGTATTGGCGACTTGTCCCTACAGCTTACCACATAATACGCATGTGCGTTCAGCTAACAGCAATAGCAACTTAACGTCATGCCATTGTTTAACCCGGCATGAACTTTTATAACGAACAGATGAATGGTTATAATTGTCCTGACAGAATGGCCTGCAACCGTTGATGCAAGCTGTCAGAGAGGCTTCCAACATACAGGAACGCTGTAGAGGCAGCATACAACCACACAAACCTGAGGAACGAAAACGTTGATATGTGGCTCCTTCCATCAAGTAACCGGCTGTTATCATCACCGTTAGTCTTGGGTACAAAAATGTATCGGGAATGGCCGGAGGTTATATTCTCATATGTATTGTGAAGCGACCAAAATTTTCAATATAATTTCAGACCTTATTTATACCTCTATATTTCTGATTAACGGTTATGTTCAAACGATATACAAATCCTCACAACTGATACTCCTTACACTTAACACGCATAGAGTTACCTCGTAGCTTCGTAGCCGGACTGTGCGTACATAATTGTGTCAAGATGTATAGCATTGTGCCAAACGGGCTGCTTTACATAATTGCGACATGGACAACCTTGACATACCCAACCTTGCCGATGTATTACTCATATGGTGTTCTTTAAGAAGACCAGGGTCGTGCTATAATAATTTCAACCGGTGGTCCCGGGTTAACATCTGCCCAGGGTGTTACTAAAGAGTTATCGAATAGCTTGGTTACCTCTGTTCTCCCGGCTTTTATACATGTATGTGCTTATTGTGTATAGATCAGATTATTGCATGGTGTGCAACGTAAATAGAACCGCTGAATCAGCACATGAACTAGTTCATTATCACAGCTGAAGTGCTCAAGGCCCTCACGCACATCCACCCCATGCACATAGCAAGCGCAGCGTGCACATATTGCCTCATGACGGAGTATCCAAACCGCACACTGTTCAAAACGGCACCGACCACCGCTCAGAACGGCACCGACCACCGCTCAGAACGGCACCGACCACCGCTCAGCACCGACCACCGCTCAGAACGACAACCATCGCTAAAAACGACACTAGCAACTATTCAAAATGACTGCTCCACACTGTTCTGCTAAAGTCATCTGGTTTGCGACATGCATACCGTTTTATCTGCACATAGTCGTATTCCTACGGCATTTATCTGGCACAGTCCTGTCCAAAAATATGCAGCGTTTCGAGAAAAAAGTGTGCCGACATACTTCAACGTTTCGATTTAGTTCCATCCAGCAGCAGTTTCCAGACTCTCCTATGCATAATCCAACTTTGAGTACAGTTGTGATATGAATGATCCAGGCGTCCAGATACTAGAGAATAAAAGTGGTGGAATGCACGTGGTGCAATTTTGCGTGCCATGCTTCCCTATATGAGGAACGCCTCGATGTAGGGTTTTAATTAATAGACGCCCGATATGGTCCACAGTCGCCACCTTCCTGAACCTCGGGGAGTGGCTTTCTTCTACGCTCTACAAATATGCTTATCTTTCGCCTCCAAACCAGTAGCTGTGATTCGATTTATGTTACTGATTGGACTGAATGCTTCACCTGTGCCGGATCAAGTAGGGTAATGTTCCAAAATATTATAAATGCCGCCATTCGGAGTATTTGAAGCATAACAATACCAGTGTTATTGTTCTGTATTTCTGTCATGTTGTTTTTCATCAAGACCCACCCTACTCTGATATCTCGAAATTTGAATTACGGTGAAGGTTACGGACCTGATGTCAGCTCAATTTCCACAGTTTTTGACCACGATGTGCGGATAAATGTATATTTCGGGGTAATTTGCAATGCAGAAAATGATAAAAAGCACTCTATAGACACTCTGGTTTAAGATATTACAAAGGTTAATGACATAAGGTCAGGAAAGTACATGTATTTTCTACACAATGACATCAACAGAATGTCGCTGTTCCTCGTGAAGTCATTTCTGAATTCAATTTCAGAGTTGCCCAAGTCGTGCAACATGACATTGGATACCGAACCAATGGCCTGAGACAACCTGATCGACATGATCAACCTGATCAACATGACATTGGATAGCGAACCAATGGCCTGAGACAACCTGATCGACATGACATTGGATAGCGAACCAATGGCCTGAGACAACCTGATCGACATGACATTGGATAGCGAACCAATGGCCTGAGACAACCTGATCGACATGATCAACCTGATCAACATGACATTTGATAGCGAACCAATGGCCTGGGACAACCTGATCGACATGACATTGGATAGCGAACCAATGGCCTGGGACAACCTGATCGACATGACATTGGATAGCGAACCAATGGCCTGAGACAACCTGATCGACATGACATTGGATAGCGAACCAATGGCCTGAGACAACCTGATCGACATGACATTGGATAGCGAACCAATGGCCTGAGACAACCTGATCGACATGACATTGGATAGCGAACCAATGGCCTGAGACAACCTGATCGACATGACATTGGATAGCGAACCAATGGCCTGAGACAACCTGATCGACATGACATTGGATAGCGAACCAATGGCCTGAGACAACCTGATCGACATGACATTGGATAGCGAACCAATGGCCTGAGACAACCTGATTGCGCTCCATCTGATCACAATTGGCCTGTTTTCTGTTTGTTCTGTTCGATGGCCTGCTTGGAATCATTTCCCAAACAGTGTAATTCGCTGGCCGGTACGGCGAGAGTTAAAATATGGTCCTTCTGAATGGTGTAGACAAAATCACGTGCTCCCACTAAATTACTCTGCGTACCTGGTAGGTAGACGGCAGCTTTGCTCCGAGGCTAGCTAAGCTCCTCGAATCTTAACTTCTTCGGTCACAGTTAAACGTAAAAGTGAATAGCGTGTAGTGTAGCAAATTACTAATCGCTACACTCATGTAATATTATCAGGTGGTTCAGGTTCAGGTTCAGGGTGCACACTCGATAAATGCATTCATAACCAACAAGGATGTGATTGTAGGATTAATCCATTTCCGTATTATTTTTGGTGGTGTAAGATATGCTTAACTTTTGCATGGCTGTCATGTAAGCGTCCAGGTGGACATCGGTAATCACTAGGTTCCGGCTCCTTCCTGGTTCTCTGGTTCGCACGTTGATGACAAGTACACGCACTGAGTGTAGGCCGTGCACTGAGAGCACACACGTGTACAGGTCGGTCAATACCCAGCCCACTCGCGCTTACACGCCATGCAAGGCGTACACCACGTTTCGACCACAATCGTGCTTGCAATCGCACACTAGCTGTCAGCAAGCTTTCATTACGATCCAGTACGAGTCACTATCTCGAGGTAACACTGACCGCTTGCAGTCGTTAACAGGCTTGCCTGTTCATTACATGTGTGCGCTGTCTTTCCGTATTACTCTAGAAGTTGGTGTGCGGAGCCTGCTCAACCGCACTCGTGATGTCTCCCCACCTGCCGCCTTCTCCACATCTGCCCTAAGCCTGTCACCGCTACCACTCCATGCCCTGCACCTGCCGGTCGTACGGCGCCACACCCTAAACGTTCCTCGTCTGTAACACGCTGCCCTACACCCGCCGCCGGTACCACTGGTGCCCTGCACCTGCTGCCTCCACCCCGGCCTGCCCTACACCCGTGGTCCGTGCACCGCACGCTGCACACGTGGCGCCCTGGCACTGCACTGCTGGTGCCGTCCGGACGCGTGCATGACCGCGTCATGTGTGCCGCCACACCAGCCGTGGCAGCAGCAGCAGCGCCGGCCCTCCGTCACGCGCATCGAGATGCCCGCCGAGTCCGAGGACTTCAGCCACATGAAGCTGCGGCCGGTGGAGTTCAAGTCGCCCGGCTCGCGCCGCTCCTCCGTCACTGAAGACATTGCGCACTGCTGGGTAGGGCTCGCAACGCGTGCGCGCACACCCTCTACCTCTGCCTCTGCCTCTTCCTCTGCCTCTCTCTCTCTCTCTCTCTCTCTCTCTCTCTCTCTCTCTCTCTCTCTCTCTCTCTCTCTTTTTTTTTTTTTTTTTTTTTTTTTTTTTTTTTTTTTTTTTTTTTTTTTTTTTTTTTTTTTTTTTTTTTTTTTTTTTTTTTTTTTTTTTTTTTTTTTTTTTTTTTTTTTTTTTTTTTTTTTTTTTTTTTTTTTTTTTTTTTTTTTCTTCTTCTTTCTGACTGCACTCTGGTGTGGCTGGCGACTGCCGGCGTGGCCGGCGCTACGGGGGCATGTCCCAGGTCGCGCCGGCAGGTTTGCCTCGACACAAGCCTTGGCTGGCACGCACGGCACAACGCTGGCACGTCGCCCGGTTTGACCGTTAACCTGCACCCTCCCAACAGGCCGAGCAGGCGGACTACGACCGCAGCGACAGTCAGGTAAACAGAGCGCCGGACGCGGCGCGCGCGTCGGGTCTGGGCTGGTGCTGTCCGTTGTGGTGCGATGTCGTCGCTTCTTGCGTTGTCCGCTGTCGTGGTCGACGTCGACGCCCGGCCAGACGCTAAACAATCGACAGTCGACATCAGCTAAATAAGAGGAGCTCAAGCGGACATGGATCGTGGAGGTGGTCATCGTCCTACCCGCCATCACACTTCCCGTCATCACACTTAACCGACACACTTTACACGCCACCCTGACCCAACACCTGAGGTTGTCATCATACGCGCTGTAGCTCAGTTTTTCTCGTGCTAAGGCGCGCTGAATGGTGGGACTTGCGTTTTTGTTCATTGCCTGATTAGGAAGCTAATTAACCTCGCTTGCGTGGCAGCTACACATATACATATAAAGAAACGTCCACAAAATGACAAGAATATTCTTGCCGATACACCAATAAGCTTAATCCTGCATGAAAGCAACACAAAATAAGACATACTAGCACAAAAGTAGTGCCCAATAGGTCAGATACCGTGCGCACGATGCAAGATTACCCACGGATATGCACGGGAAACAATAACGCGTACGGCTATCACCATTTAAACAGATTAGCAAAGAAGCCACGGCCAGATCTTTGTGGAGGAAAACATGTGAAGTGTCCTTCACACACTTTGCAAGCAGGGCTGTTCTAGAACTATTGACACCTGACAATGTAGTTACGTTTTCTATGCACGCGGTGTCAAGCCTATATTGCTAGTCATTTGAAAGTTCGCTTACCACTCGTGGCTGAAGCTGCGTATTCAATCAAAATATTTTTTAAACCTTTATTCGTATGTCGACAACAGGCGTGTCACTTCATTGTGAAAATTATGCAAGTATCATGAGGAATGCACTTATTCTTCCGGGGAGGGAGGCGTTGTTTTCATAAGAGGTCATAAGAAGTGAATAGTTTGCCTTCACTTGCTTTCTCATTCTATAATAAATGTGTTTTGGCTTTTGGAGGAAGATTGGTCGTGAAGTTTCCTCTTCTTTGACGTTGCTTACTGTACTGTGTACCCATTTCGAGGTACTCCGCTTTATGGGGCACTTGGGGTCCTTTTTAGGCCGAAGAAAACCGACAACATTGGGCGAGTGGAGGGGATAAGCTGGACTATTGCGGGAGGGGCGGACAGTGACATTGGAGTGTCAACCGTCAGCTTCCACAGTGGCACGCAAAAGCGGGTTTCTTTGTTGACAATAATAGAGGTGACCACAAATTATAAAGACCAGAAAGAAGGTTAATTTGATATCGAACACGAAAGTGTATGTGATAGTTGGTTTCTACAATGCTGAACAGTATGTATAATACCTAAGTTATAAGTACCTAAGCATTGATAGTATAATGACAATGCTACAGGTACCGCAGTTTCCACCTCTTTATTTCAGAAATATTCTTGGGATTTCGTTTGGCGAAGGAGGTAAAGGGAAACGGACGCAGCGGAAACGGTAGGAAATATATTCGTGCAATATCAGTTCGGGTAATCTTGCATCGTCAACATGCACGTCAAATTAGCTGTGGTATGATTCCGTGTTGGTGTTGACTTCATGTCGGGGTAATTAATCACCCCCATTGGATAGTTGAACTGTAGTGAGCTGAATTGCAGCGATTATGCTCAGGTTCAATTTGAAGTTGGAACTAAATTCAGATAATGCAAAGCCAATGATGCCATTTTATTTGCAAATGATGCCATTTTCTTGCCATATGCCGTTTTATTTGGTCTTTAACAAATTAATGCATTCCTATTGTTGGCTTTTTCTCATAGCGGATTCTAATTTAACCACATTAAGCAGGTTGTTTTCAAACGATATCTTAATTCTTCCAACTTGCAAGTAAGTGGAGTTTTAATTCTTCCTTCTTCCCTTCTTTGCTCTTCGGGTCATAAGAAGAAGTGACGAAATCGCAGGTGTCTCATCACGGTTTTATCCTGCCACCGTCCAGGTGCACCACATCTCCGGCCCCCCGGAATCCCCACCCCGTGACTGTGCACCCCGAGAGTGGCAGCCGAGTCGAGTCGGAAACCTGCAGCGGCAGCCGTCTCCAGCGGCCACCAGCAGCAGCGACAGTGAGCCGAGCTCGCCTGGCGGACCGGGCCCGCACGCGCCCGACACGGCCGACTGGGACACCCCGGATACCGTCGAGCTGCTGCAGGCGCTCAGGCGCCAGTACCACACGCCCAAGAACTTCCAGTGGAGGAGTTTAGACGAGCCGGAGGACAAGGAGCCGTGGTGGATGGCGGCGGGCGGCGACGACGCAGAGCCGGACGCCGGGCGGCAGCCGAGGCCAGAGCCGGAGCCTGAGTCGAAGGCAAAGTGGAAGGCGCCGCGAGCCCGAAAGGTCACCACCGTGAAGGTAACGCTGTTCCGTGGCGCGAGAAAAACCGACCGAATGGCCGGATAAATAGACATGTGACGTCACGCGCGGCTAAAGGAGTGCTGTCGGCTGCCGTCGGTGTTGCTGGTGCGCGTCCACACACTGTCTGCCGACCGCGTGGTTGCGGCTTGGTCGGACGCTGGGTCCGCACGCTGCAGTTCGTTTCAGTGCGCAGTGCTCGTCCGCTGACTGTTCTATGACTCGATGGTCGCCGCGAGACCTATCGCGTGCTGAGACTACGCCGGTCCACTCCATCTTATTTTGCAGCAGCTGACTCTTTCAGTTGATTTGACTGTTCTCCAAGTTTATTTGGAAAAGATGCGAACTATATAAGTTGCTTGAACATTCATGTTGTTCCGTTTGTATTACTGCATAAAGACACCTGGAACGCTTTCAACTGACCAGCTTTCACATAACATTTCGTGTTCTGTTTATGATTTTCTGATATGTAACGACTATTTACACCACGTTATTGAGTGATTTCATTATTTTTATTTTATTATATTCCGGTGTAATGGAGCTTACCCAATAATTATGCAATACTTTTGTTTTTGTTAAACTATTGAAGTGTACTCTCCTCGCGAGCGCTTGTGGTGCAAACAAAATGAAATTATGTATCAAATAGTTTGGGGACATTTCTCCCCTGTATGTTTCGGAACAAAATATGTGATGATCAGTCGCTGCCTTACCAGAACCAAAGAATGCATCTAAGTTAATGAGTTGAAACGACGCCCACCTAATTTTATGATATTTCGTTTATATGGGCAAATTTTGGAATGTAATAATTTCGTACGGAAAACTGAACGGGAAGTATCACAACTCCAGGGGCAGCAAGATGAAATCGACATTGCCGGGTGAGGGGCAGTGTTCTCGCCTAAATGAGGAAATTAAAATTAAAGCCATGGCGTTGACTGCAAAATAATTTCAGCTGCGATTTTCACCCTCCAGTAATTCCGAATGTTCGGCTCTGTTGCTGGTTTGTCCACTTTACTGATTATTTTACAAATCGACTTTACGTTAAATATTTTAATGAACTATCAATAGCATTATGCCACAAAAGCGCTCGTGAAATGGACCGATTTGTTTTGCCATCATTATGTGCCGTGCTTTTCTAACGCTACCCCCTCTTTCCTCCGACTTGACAGAAAGGCAGACCGTCTGTGGACGAGGTGAGGTTCAGTCACACGTCGCTCGTAGTCACTAGGTGTCAATCAGTGTTTAGCGGCTAGACGTGTAATAGTTTAGACAAGTTCGAGTCTGCACGACTTGTGTACATCCAGCAGAGTTTGTTGCACGTACAATCTCTGCCTGGCTGGGTTTTTTTTTTTGGGAGGGGGGGGCACGGGCTGGTATTTCTCTCAAGCAGGGGTGTTATATGCTATATATGTGCTTAGCTATAGCATCGTATGGCTTAAATACGGAAGTCCCGGCGCATTTTATGTTGTGACACATCTCGCGATATTCGTCTCAGCAGACAGACACTGTCCTGCACCGCGTATTTCCGTCTTTAATATTGTTCGCGTTAGACTGCTTTCTTCAGCTTGCTTGATCGTACGCCACTTCATTGTGCTTCTTTTCCGATCGCTAAGCACGCAGCAAACGCCGCACGCTCGGAGACTGAGTGACGACTCAGCTAAGCTGGACTGGATGAGGAGAAATGAGCCTCTCTCAATAATCTGATGTCCTCTGGTGACAAGCATGAGCTCTTATGATGAATCAGCGTGCGACGTTTGCTGCCCGGTAGTTGCATATACGATCCGTCCATTGGTCTCTGTCTCAGCGGCGTCTTGTCCGGTGAGTGGCCGTGAGAGGCATGGAGCGATCTGTGCGCTGTCGATTGTGCATGTGAGCACGAGTATGCACGTATTGGCGGTTGTGTCGGCTCGGGCGGCTCGGTGGCGCGAGAACCGAGAGCCGAGAACCGACAGCAGTGTGCGTTGCTAAGAGCTTGACTCGAGGTAAGACCGACACAGGCATGTTCAGATTGGCCTTCACGTAAGGATCCGCACTCGCGACTTCATTGTCAATGAAGGTAGCCTTGCTTACATAGCTTGGTTGTGTTCCGGTTGCCAAGGTGTGGCGGCAAATAGCATCGAGTCTAGCAAGCCTCCAGCAGTGGCAGGTGAGGGCATGTCCTCATCAACGGTACATCGTGTTGGCGACTCGCTGACTCGCCAGTAACACAAGTGCAACTCGCTGCCGTACGGCGAGGAAAATAACCAACATGACAACAGACTGAGTGCCGTACGACGAGTAAAATAACGAACAGGACAGCAGACTGAGCGCCGTACCCGAGTAAAATAGCTAACAGGATAACGGACGGGGCGCCGTACGGCGAGTAAAATAACGAACAGGACAGGAGACTGAGCGCCTTACGCGAGTAAAATAGCTAACAGGACAACAGACGGAGCGCTATGCGGCGAGTATAATAGGCAACAGGACAACAGACGGAGCGACTGTTGCCTATTCTACTATGCGGCGAGTAGAATAGGCAACAGGATAGCAGACTGGCCGCCGTATAGCGAGTAGAATGGGCAACAGGACAAGACGCCCAAGTACGTTATTTATTGATATACATGTATATCGGGCAGTTTACATCACATTGTGGTTGAACATCACACAAAGGAGTGCGGATTGTCTGCTTATTTGTTCTTTCACCAGCCTGTGACGACTCAGGAGACTTGTTCAGCATGTGATGTTGTGCTCTGGATCCTAGCGTCTGCCACAATGTGTAATATTATATGTGTAATATCTCGCATCAATGCCAATTAGGGTAAACCGTCGAACACAACTTTTCTATTTGTATTCATATGGATTATCCGCGAGATGCAATTCTCACACTTCTCAGACATTTTGCACGTTATCCTTGCTGTGAACTGTTCCAAGTAAGGTGTCATATTAGACTGAAAGCAAGTCAGAATAGTGTTTAGAAGCGGTGTCTTGGTATTCTGCAGCATTTCTTACCATATGTCTCAAGTTCTCTTCTCAGAAACTTGATGATCAAAGTTGCGTAATACATATGCTAATTGTAATTAAATGAACCAAATATATAGTTTTCTGTCCTACCATCTATTGACGTATTCTGGGAAAATTACCCATATATAATGCGAATAAACAGGCTAATGTGACCAAAAGCACATCGAAAATCGAAGGCTGGAAGTAAAACGTCGACCTTACTCGCAGCCATTTCGTACTAAAGTGAAGCTTAACGGTGATAGGTAAAAATTAGGATAAAATCAACATTTTTTTATACACGACCACGAGTCCATTAAGGTAACCCACACAACAGCTCTGGTAGCTCAGTTGGCTAGAGCGTTGTCCTGCACTGGTCTCCCCTGTCCCGGCAACACAGGGTTCTAGCCGCTTCGCGCGTTCGCATTCAGCCCCCGGCTGGGAGGGTCAGTTGGCAGCTGGCCCGATAAGGCCGGGGACGAGCTACCGGGAGGCCGTGTCGGTGCATTGACGGCACGTTAAACTTTCGGTCAAAATTCTGCCGTTGAGCTGGAATTCATGGATCGGGTGGTAGAGACAAGGTACAGGCAACAATATCTGCTTAGCAATTGGACCCTGGTTCATGAAGCCACCCCAGCAAGAACTTGGATTAAATTTATTATATAAAACAGCCTAAGGAAATATTTGCAATCCACAATTAGCACTGTGTAGCAGTAATAGTGGTAGCACTGCTAGCGGTATTTAAGGTTTACCCTCACACAACGCAGTTTTTCACGCATAGGAATATGTTTTAACACCGTTCTGCCAGATCTCATTAAAAAAGTCCGTTTTCCACCATTTGTGCACACAACGAACTCGGAAGTGGCCAAAAGATCAGTAGATGGCAGTTGGGGGACAGGTTAGGATTCCATAACGTGCAACACCACGCACTACCAGTATCTTGAGTCCTGAGACTCAAGCCACGGACTATTGTCGTTTTTAACACTCACACCAGAGGCGGTCGAAATCCGCCCACCCCTCCTCTTTTTCGGCGATATCTCATAAATGGGCAGTGATATTGTAATGAAATCTCGTAACTGTGGTAACAATTGATGAGCGCACCCAATGCAACAAAAAATTAATACATCCGGTGGTAAATATAGGAACTGCGGGGTGCAAGGTCGACCGACCGGACGGCATCCGATCGCTGGCCGTCGAGCGTCCAAGGTCACAAAGGTTTCATCGGTACGATGAAGCGGAGGGGCGGTGTGGTGGCCGATGTCTATTTCATTTGACCCTGAAGGCCGGCGATTCTAGTTGGTCATTTTGCGTTCAGTTAATACACACTATTTCGGACTTTCTGGTTTACGGTTTTGTGTATGTGTATGTTGTGCTAAGGAGTTGTGTTATGGTCTTTTATTTTGTAGCACTTTTGGGTAAATAGATTATGACAAGATCAGCATGTTACTCATATTGTGGCACCTTCAATTTTCGATGCAGTATTACATCGAATGGCACATTGCAATGTTCCTATTCGAATATATTTTGTCTTGACAATATGCCATTTATTACCATAATCCCTATTCTTCTGTCGGTCCTACACCCGCGAAATATAATTGTCTCCGAGATAGTCGGGTATAGTAAATTTCACATGCGTATTTTGCCATTCCACTTGCGTAATTTCTGAACAGTTAAATGTACTAGACTGTAACACGAAAGATTTTCATCCCATGATCGTAGGTTTCATTCATATGTATGAGAAAACCGGAAAATATTGAGGGCAGTACATGCTGCAGAGTTTGTAAGTGACAGCTTTTCCCATAATTCTACATTGATACATTTCCACCTGCGCACTTCATTTAGAAGTGAGCTTTAAAACAATGATTTTGGCGGATTTTACTACACAATAACAGACGTATTATATGACTTCAATCACCCAGACACTACTGCAACGGTATCCAAGAAGGGTGTTTGGTGCTTGGTACTGCGGTACTTCACTTCATCCTTAATAAGATCTGAAAATGTTAATTAAATTTCATCCACTTTTTGCAGATACCACATTCAGAGCGAAGAATTTTGAACACGTCTGAGCCCAAAGAAAAGACAGTATAATTACATGATCACATCTCGCGTGATAATTGGTAGTGAAACGATGGAAAACTAATTTTGTGCTTTGACGGCTCACCCTTCCGTGTTTGAGTCTATCTCTTCCCGTGTGCTTGTGGGAATGGAAGGCGCTTGGGTCGTGCTTGCGCGTGTGTACATGGCGTACATGCGCGCACGTGCACCAGCTCATCGTCCACTGAGACATACCAGCTGTCCGTCCAGTGGTCCGCGTGGCACAGCTGTGTCACTTCTGCGTCTGCCAGCGTGTGTCATCTCTGCGTGACCTCGGGTCATTTGTCTCAGTACTCGATCTGTACTCGTGTAGCGATTCTCACTCTTTTTCAGTACTCGATCTGTGTTTGTGTAGCGGCTCTCACTTTGTCTTTGATCTCGGCCTGCGTTTGTGTAGCGACGCTCAACGCTCACTCTGTGTATGCTCTTGATCTGTGTTTGTGTAGCGCTCCTCACTAGTATCTCACTGTCGGCGTGTGCGTGCTTCTCTCTCTCCCTCTTTCTGCTGCGGTCTGTGTCGGCGGGCGGAGCAGGGCGGCGCGCCAAAGATCGAGGTGCAGGACACGGGCCCGCGCAAGGCTAGCCTGGCGCCGGGCGGCTCGGGCAGCCGGCGTGGCTCCCTGGTGCCGCCGGACGAGCAGCCCAGACGAGCGTCCATCATCATCGCCGATGACGTGAGTGTCGCCAGCCCGTCCCACCGCCTGCTGCCCGCCGACGCCAGCCCAGGCGGCTGGTGAACGGCTCCAGTCAGCACGTCAAGTGTAGTCCGCTCTGGCCCGCCCTTCACCAGTCCATCCCCGGTCCGTATATGTTGGTGGGGGTGTAACCGCGATTGAACATACGTCACATTCTTCTGCCTAATTCATGGGATCAATTCCTGAAGAGTTGGCTGTAATTATATTCGTCACTGTAGCGGTATTTGACTCGTTTCCTATAAGATAATTACAACAAACCAATGTAGCCAGCAGTCATCAGCCGTGAAGTGAAAAGACTGCCCCACCTCCCACTCTTCAATCAGCCGCACTATTTATTTCGTTCCCGTTCCCTTCCTTACTATATTCACCTATTCCTTTGACTGCAACATATAAATACAAGCGTGCTACCGTGCTGCTATATATGTCATATATTACACCCGAACGATCTCCTCACACGGAGGGTACGTTCTGAGCAGACAATGTCACACTGCTTCACATATTACATAAACAGCACTGTTTACCATTTGATTTGCCGGTCGTCGACCTATCGTGGATTGTTTATCGATTCATTGGCCGACACTGCACTATGAAGGTATGGGTGTTTGCTTGCGTATTTTGTTTGAGTGTGTGATGTAGATAGAATGTGTTCTTTTTCTACATATACTTGTCGCATCGAATCACCCTTATTGACAGTGAAGTCTCATTCCCTGAGTGTTTAGGCCTGGTGGTCGTCCCACTACGTCAACCTTGTGTGGAGAGACTCCATCTTCTTGTATATATGTCTGCATTTTACCTGGAGTCCTTCTTTCTTGAAACGAGCTGGTATTCAGCGTCCTGATGGTCCCTTGTCGCCTGCCCACAATAAATACACTGCTTAGAGCAACTTACACCTGCCTCCGCCGTTTTACCATACTCAACGTTGCAACTTACATATATTGATGTGCTAAGCCTGAAGCACTTGCATATTTGAAAGCAGAAAACATGTCGTAAAGTTGCGTTCATCTCTCAGGTAACGTACAAAGGCTCTCATTCACGTGTGTCGTTTTGCATACTTTTTGAAGGGCTCGTGCCCCTCTGTGTCCCTCCAATGCTGAATTGTTTCCACCAATAACACAGTCAGAGAAGCTCAGCGCCCATTCCTCCCGCTGAGCAAAACGTTTCCTCTAGCAGCGCAAGCAATGTCTTCTATGCTCAGATCCAGCCGCAATTTTTCATAAATGAGCGCGTACCCACCCAATCGTTGTCATAAAATGACTCCTGTGTTCTCACTAGAGAGTGAACATTAACTAGAAATCGGGCAGTCGGCCGGCTGTTGTAACGGATGAGGGGCGGCCACTACCAGCCTTCCGCTACCTTCTACCTCACATTCTGGCGAAGAGAGCAGAAATGTCATGCTTGATGAAGGCACTGAGCCAAATCGTTTGAGCGGAACATTTGAATGGGACTACATGGGCCTCGCCTGTGGCGCAGCCCCTGGTCATATTGTCCTGCTATGACTGGTGGCTGTTGGTGTGACGCTATAACAACAATCACATTATATTACTTTAAAACAGAAAATGATCAAGTTTCGACTTCGCGCTGAGTTTCAACTTCTAGCACGATGAATCACCCTCGGCAATGTGCTGCCTAATATCAGAAAAAGCACACATTGGTATGCTTTTTGTGTTTCAGTGGATTCATTTTCAAAGTCTATTTTTTTGTAATTCAATTCTACCCGAAATTCAATTATCAATGCAATAAATAATGTAAATATTTACTTTGTCATGGAAACGTCAAAGAAGTAGATCCCCGTTTGCTGATTTGAAATGTGTATCCACACAAAGCATTCCACGCACCATACCATGCCCCGAATCAGACACTTTTTTGCAATCTTTGGTAGGAGAATGCCAACATGTTGCCACCTCTGTGAATGTAATCCTGTCCAGGACGTCATTTTTATTTCCGCAGTCAATTAGCTCCCACGAGCTTTGTGTCACGATTTTCCCTGGTTTTCCACAGACATTGTCAGCCCACTCTGTGCTCTGTTTTTTTCCCTTCTCTGTATGTGTGCCGAGCTTTCCTCTGTGATTGTTCCCCATGTAGTAGTGCGCCGTCTTCCTGTGGTGTTCAGCATGGACTGTCTCCTTCTCAGGACCACAGAAAAGCCCGACCCGGCGAAATATGTGGCACCGGTGGTAGACAGGTAACGTGACGACACGCCTCGGTGCTGCTAGCCAAACTGGCGAGCGCAACAAACCCACTAACTGGCTACTGAATGACCGCCTACGTCATGATGACGTAGGCAACCCCTCGAACAATGAGCGGGCCCACGTACGGATACTCAGCGGGTCCGAAACACAACGGCCCTCTAGCGTAACAACACACGATTAATTCCAGGTTAACCACACGAGTGTGCGTGCCTGCTCATTTCTCAATGGCCAGTTAACTTAATCGGATAAAGTGGTCTGGATTGTATTAAATGCACCTGTAACGCTGCTACCAATCATTATGTTCCGGTGTTAATTTGGTTTTGTGTCCCTGGCGCCGTCGGCGGCGGTTGCGTGGGCGGCCCTTTGTATGCTGTCTGGATTCCGCTTTGACACGCCGGCTTCGTATCTCCTGAGTTGTGTGTCTCGGCGCGACAATGCGTGCGCTCGCACCGACCGCCCGGCTGATGGAGCAGGCGGCGGTCCGCTTCCGCTGTCCCGGTGCAGGGCGGCGCGGTCCGACCGGCAGGCACGTGGCCGTATAACTGGGGGGATTGGCACGCGGCAGCACGCCCTTCCTGCGGCCTCAGCATGCGTCCTCGGGGCCGGGTGGGGGTAGTGCCTCTGACGGCCACGGCGCGGCGGTGGCGCGCAGTCAGCCGCCCGGCCTGCTCCATCTGCCGGCCGGTGCCGGAGCGGGCGGCGCTCAGCACTGCCGCCCACCAGCGTCTGACACTCGCTCCTTCTGCTTGACTAGGCGGGCAGACTGCGACCTGGAGAGACTGTGGGCGTCCAGGTAACCACGGCACGCCGTCCCTGTGCCGTCCCTGGCCGCTCTGCCAACCACCCAGCCGCCTCTGAGACGGACCGGCGCTGTTTCGCCTGTATCTGTATGATAGTTGACGCTTCGACGTGTGATGCTTGCCGCAGAGGGAGTGCATTCTTGCTTGGCTGGCTGTGGGCGCACGAACACCAACTGTGGTCGGCACCAGACGACTGGACGTATTGGGTGTGCCAAGTGGCACATGATGGCGCTGGTGTGTCGACACGTGCCACGTAGTCCGGTCCTGTTGAATGCCATCGACATGACATACCTTAAAGGGAATGCACGTTTTTCTTCTTCATAAACGTGCCGAAAGTACACGTTGCGTTCTCTAGATCAGCTAAAAACTTGCCATAAACATAGTTCCGCTGAACAGTCGTAATTGGCTAAAAATAGGTATGGAGCGCCCAAAATCGAACTCATTTGTGCAGTTCTTGGATGTGAATTACATAGCCATTGCCGAAAATATAAACGTGTTTTTCAAATGCAGATACACATGCATTGTGTGGTTTTGACAAGCAATGGGAATTTATGCAAACACTATGCAGTGTTCGTTTCGAAACGATAGAGCAGTGTTGGGGAAAACGACACCCACTCAAGGTTCAAGCACATAAAGTTGGTGACGAGCATTTTTCGCCTTATCTCCGGGCGTGGCTACATATTTTTGTTCGTAAAATATGTCTGGTAATGTTTTGAAGAGCTTTTTCTCCACTAAATTCACCAACAAAAGACGTTCATTCCCTTCAACGGAGCCGTGGTAACGCTTGCGGTATTTCTGGTGGCAGTACTAGATTTTGGTGTGTTTTGCATCAGTGCTTCAGGTGAATGAGGCATGACAAATTTATCTTTGGTAGCTTCTCGGGCTGTCTGACCAAATACATTTAAGGCCGTTCTTGTGTTGGAGTTCAGAAGCTTTGACTGAGCATCAGTCTTCGTGCACATGTTGCCGAAGTAGTAACGTTGCGACTGTGTTGGTGTTCCCAGTTTTGATAGAAGCTTGGTGTGATTAAGACGCCCAATACTATGGACGAGTTTTACTGTCTGCTCGTTTCGGATTATCTTCGTTGTGTTGCATTATTTTCTCTGTCCCGTGTTATCTCATTTCTACACTTGTTTTGATGTATGTGTGTGTACTGTTGGTATAGAAATAGTTTCTACGTGTTGCATGTTACATCAGTCATGACGCAATGTCGTGTTTTCAGTTTTGACGTCGTTTTCCTATGATCCGCAGCTTTGATTGTTGAGTTGTTTGGGAATACTGGTGGGTCTAGAAACTCGTTTTCAACTTATTTTATACGGGATGTAATGCAATTCCTATTATATACATACAAACTTATAGTGCTGGAGTAACTTTGAATGCGATTGTAATTTTAACAGGATGCTTCTTTGACAAAATGCGTCTAGGTTTCAAGAAAGCTGTGGACTGTTGGAACTTTTACTTCTGCCATAATCCTTGAAGTGAGGCAAAATTGTTTGTCATTCGCAGGACGGGAAGGGCGGGATGGGGATTTGACTCTTCAGTAATTGTTGTTCCAAGCTAGATAGAGATGTGCATTGCACGACGTAGCGCAATTCTTGAACATTCAGAGTTGCATGAAGGATCTTTGTCTACTTCTTTTGGTTGATCTTTCATGTCACGTCAAATAGGTCAATATTTGAGGGGCAGCCTGTTATCCGGTCGTCGCCGTAGTTTCCAGACAAAGACCCTCGAAAGGTGATTTCTTCCTTCAACACCGAATACATGCGAACTGGAGACTTGTCCTATCACTGTTGACGTAGGAAGCTCAAG
Source organism: Ashinkailepas kermadecensis (assembly GCA_034440615.1). Classification (NCBI taxonomy): domain Eukaryota; kingdom Metazoa; phylum Arthropoda; class Thecostraca; family Neolepadidae; genus Ashinkailepas; species Ashinkailepas kermadecensis. Next base: position 134,086 of record JAOTOM010003957.1, on the reverse strand, counting down.
GGCAATATCAAGTCACGATCAAGTACCAGGGAATATGTGGTGGACTAATGAAGTTGACGATTTTCGGAACGGGTTGTGCTCTGAGAGGTAATGAGTGACAAGTACAAAGTGACCTGAGGTAATTTGATTGTTTTTTCCATTCTTCTTTGATCATTGTCTGCACACTTATCTGTGTTTTTGGCATGTCTTTTACGAGCTGTTCATGCCAAATGCTTCGATGTACGTCTAAAACGGGGGCGCGACACGACTTTTAACTCTCCCAGGTTTGTGACATTAATATACTAGGTCTTCATATTTTATACAACGTGCACTATGCTAAGTGGTATCTTGAACACTTTTGGGTTATCTGAGAACACCTTAGGGGATCAAATTTACCCGCCTTCCCGCATAGTGAGAGTGCATGCTTCTTATTTAAATATCGGCGACTTCTCAGGGGATTACAGCCCGGCTACTCATTCTCCCTCTCCTAGATCACTAGAAATAAAGAGTGTAATATCTTGTGTTTAAAGATGTTTCAGAATGCAGAGACGCTGCACTCATGGGGGCAGATGTCGTGGGTTTGGGGTTCCAGACTCCCTGCTCTAAGCAAACTCAGCATTCGGTCTAGCCATTAGGTGGAGTATGTATAGGAACATTAAGTGTACACTAGATATGCTGGACCAGAAATGTGTTTGGAATCCTCCAAAGTCTGAAGACAGATCGTTACCTGTTACGCATGTCAGAAAGAGTCACCAACTGGTTACCATGCACTGTTAACCATTTAAACGTTGATGCAGGAAATGAGCATACGGCTCCAAGAAATCCCATCATGGAGACCATGATCTGGACTGTATGCGTGCATTTACACAGTAATGAAATGAAATCGAGGCATTTTTGTGTGCCATTGTTATGTTTGTATGTGCGCTATGCGTTTATGGAAAATGAAAGGATTTCATACATTTTATCAGCTAACTGTCTCACACGCGGGAGGACCGCATCGTGGCTTCTTTGAAGTAGCTCGTAAACTGCCTGTGATGTAGCCTTCCATTGAGTCTGCCAAGGGAGGCGAGCAGTGGCCGGTGGGTGGCACGTGGTCGCCAGCGCGCTGACCTCTGTCACCCGACAGCGGCGTCGGCCGTCCACCGAGGTGCGCCGGCCGTCCATCTCCGAGATCGAAGACCTCATCAACAAGCCGTCCACACCGCTGCGGGATGTGGGCAAACCGAGCCCGCCGTCCATCGTCGACATCGAGGAGAACTACACGGTGGTCGAGGGTGAGATGCCGATAACTATACGGTGGTGGATGGTGAGATATCGACACTACACGGTGGTCAATGGCGGGATACAGACACTACATGGTGGTCGAGTGTGATATACCAGCGTTACACGATGGCCGAGGATGAGATGCCGACAACTACATGTAGTCGAGGGGAGGTGCACGGTGGTGAAGAGCATGGTATTGATAACTACACAGTGGTCGAATGTGCAATATCGAAAACGCCATTAGTCGTTGGAGGTGATGAGTGCTAAGTCACCGCCAGGCTGCCACCGATAAAAACAACAACCGGACACAAAACAAAAACTGGACACAAAACATCCGTTCGAATACATCACGTGGCCGATGTCACACCAGTCTTCAAAGCATGTATGTTACCACTGTGGCCCTATTACCTGATGATGAGACTTTTGTCATGGATTGGGCAAGTGATATAGATCCATGACTCCGTGTCAGCGCTGCCAGTTGTGTTATCCTGGGACGTCGCTGGAGCGCAACTCCCTCTTTTAGAGTTCAGCTTTTAATTCATCCACAGCTGAAAAAAGACGTTTAATTGGCAAAAAAATGTTGATAGAACGCCAACCTTTGGCATTCTCTGTCGGTGTATTTCGATAGGACTGTGCGCTCGTGGCAGCATTGAGTCACCACAGCTCTGTATTTAGCTGACGTCCTCGTTGGAGAGGACGCAAAATGTGTATAGCTTGTCGGCGCAGTTGCCACGAGTTGATCATGGGTACCTACGACCGAGAATAAAAGGTTAGCGAACCATCAAGTGATTTCCTACTAAAAAAAAATCCTCCTCAATGTTCGTTAGCAACGAAACACTCAGTGTTTTATAACATTCTAGACCTAGTATCCTGCGGTGACAACATCAGTACTTCAAGCTATGAATTAAGCAAACTAAGTGATAAATTAGCTGCTGGTTATTTCTTAAGACACGAATGTAACCAGCTGCTAACCTGGCATGCATCCTATGTATCGACTGCAAATGTCCCTTACTGTCGTCTAGCCAATGCCTTCAACTGTCTAGAATCCGAAGTTGTTACAGCAACATCCCAGTTCTCCCGATTGCTTCGACAAATTTGAACGTTGCTGGCCACGAGAAGGATCCAGTCGTAACCTACTTTACTTCTTGAATCAGCTGTGTGGTTCAATATTCAACAATCAAATGTGGCTTAGCACCACATTTAGCCTTGAGAAGGTCATATATTAACCAACGTGAAGTGAAGACATGTAAATACGTTAAATATCAATGGCCTTGAAATATGGTCTTTGGTAAGACATGCAAAATTGCTATTTCGGTGCATCTTTTAGCTATAGCTTAAATGCTTGGTCGGTTTTGTCCAAATACAACCTATTGGGATGACTAGCACCAATAGATGTGCCGTGCGATTCTTCGACTACCATCGGCATGAATGGAACTTGGATTTTTTTTCATTTGTTTCAGATGCAAACGCCTACTGCATTTTGACTGTGGAAGGAAACCCGGCACCTACCTTCAAATTCTACAAGGTATGGTACGGGGTCAGGCGTGGGACTGCTGGGTTATATTCGAAGATCATTTAATGCTGCCGATTTCCTCCCATTTGGCATAATGTTTGCCCATCATTTGACTCAAAGGTATGTTTATTAACTCGGTATCCAGTTTTGCCTTTGAGTTTCATGGGTGATGATCGTGGCGAAAGGAAACAAAAACTGTACTTGACTTTCAGCAAACCTTCGCAAACAATGTTGTCCACCACTATGGTTAGTCTGCTGATGGGGTACTTCAATCAGCAATAACTTATTACTCTTATTTACAGGGAATCCAAGAAATCTGCGAAGGCGGTCGCTACAAGTTCATTACGGGCGGCGACATGAGCACTATCATGATGTGCATCAGAAAAGCCAAGGCTAGCGACGAAGGTCGCTATAGGGTTGTCGTCGCAAACAAGCATGGCGAAGATTCTGCCGAGTTTACTGTCTTCGTCTCAGGTGAGCAAAGTCCATGACAAGACTCGATAAAAACAATATGCCGTTCAAACCGTAGCACTCGATTCGGTGTAAAAATGCCATCGCATATTGCGTGTTACCACTGTATTGCGAGAGGGTGAACTGGGTAGATATTCAAAAATCCATCAACAATGTTGTCAATAGTTATCACCAAAGCAAAAATGTGGCATATGCTGTTTAACAATGTTCGTCAATAACGCTGTCGAATATTATTGTTTTCTAATGTTGTTTAATAATATTGCTTAATGGTGTTGTTTAATAAAGATGATGTTTAATAATTCGGTTTAGTAATGTTGTTCAATAATGTTGTTTAACAAAGTTGTGCAATAATGTTGCTGAATAATGTGTTCCCGATTTGCCTGCTTGTTTGTATACGCTTCGGATTTTACGTGATATACTACCGACACCACTTCGGTCATTTTGTAATTATCGTGATTCATGAACAAGAGCAAGGCGTGGAAGTAGAAGGTACCGTAGTTTATCCGTTGGCATAATTCGAGCTCGCCCAATAAGAGACACGCTTGACCAACGTTTGGTAATAATTTGGAAAACGCAACATTGTCTCTGGAAATGTGTGAATATTTATGCGAAATCTGATGTAGTGAAATTGATACATTACATTCTTGTACTCCACCTGACGGAACTCTCTGTCTAAATACTACCCATTGAGGCCCAGGCTCACCATGGTTTGCCATGGACCGTCTTTTGGGTCTGACTAAGGAGTGATGTGTCCTGAAACACTACCCCCAGGGCTTAAATTAGCCAACGCCATTGGCTATAGCCCACCTTCGATCTCCATAGCTTAGCATTAGTGCTAATACATTTATAATTTTATAGACTACTAGGTGGTAGAAAACGAATATCCTGAAGTTTTCCGTCTCACTGTGGTGTTGTTTAAATAAAAACGACTTCACGGACAAGATCTGCCCTTCCAATTTTCACATATGTGGCACTCTTCTCTGCACGCTAGTTTTCTCTTCCTCTTTTTCACCTGCATGCTTTCCGTGTTTTGTTGTTACTATTTTCGCTTCCAATAGCTTCATTATTTTTTGCTATTTGGCATCGTGCAATTGGCATTCGGCCAATATGTAGGCTAAAGTACGGATAATCGAAATAACTCGAGTTCCCAGTGCACCGTCCACCTACTTGCAGACGCGTCCGGCATGGACTTTCGCGCTCTGCTGAAGAAACGCCGCTACGCCGCCTGGGACAAAGACAAGGGTGATCCGGACTGGGGAGACCTCAAGGAGGTAGAGAAGCCGCAGATTCCGCAGCTCAAGAAAGTCGAAATGGTGAGTGGCTGGAAAACAATAATATAGCCGACGTCATCGCACTGGCTGGCAAGATACAACAATCACACAACACAAACATACACGCACACGTTATATATATATATATGTGTGTGTGTGTGTGTGTGTGTATACATATAAATATATATGAATATATATATATATATATATATATATATATATATATATATATATATATATATATATATATATGTGTGTATATATATATATATGAATATATATATATATATATATATATATATATATATATATATATATATATATAATTTACATGCTATTTATCCATTCCTCTGACAGTCGTATAACGGCAGTTACTACGCGTTTTTTTTCTGAGCACGATTGAGGCTGCTCTGGCGGATGGCCTATACATTATTGCGATGCTGGATGCATTAATGGCGAGGTTAGCATTATACATTCTTCGTAATCATCACATTGCCAAGTTTTGAGTATGAGAATAATGTATTGTGCCACCATATCGATACTGTACTTAACGGATGCATGGTGAATGCTTTCTTTGCGTTCTCAGAAACCCGAGACGTTCATGTCGCCCCTGGTGGACGTGCGTGTCAAGGAGGGCAAAGATAAGCTGGCCAAGTTTCAGTGCGTCTTCTCCAGAGCTAAAATGAGGTCCAAGTGGATGTTGAAGAGGGATGTAAGTACCATTGGTCATCTAAATATATGCATGGACTAGACTACAGTAACATTTGTGATGTACGTTACCTGCTCTAGACATCAAAGTAAATGCCGTGGTGTGATGCATTGTGTTGCAATTGTACACTAAGTTGTGGCTTGCTTCGCACACAACTAGTATTGACTCGTCCTTTATCTGCCAGCTAGTTTGCTTACCTGTAGATGCTTGCCTGTATAATCATATATGTAGCTAGCGGTAGCGACGTTTTAACTTGTTGACGTAGAAACCTACGATGGAAGCACAACGACAGGATTCATATATCGATATGTTTTCCAGCACGAAGTGTAGTTAGCTGATTCACGTTTTTCCAACTACTTGCTAGGTACCTGCTTAAGCTGTTTTCGATGCGTGATTATCACCATAAGTCTAAAATAGCATGTAATACTGAATGTGCTCACCAAGAAGGCCTGGATAACAACATGCCCTTAAGCCATTCGATTGTAATCAGCGATCCGAACTACGCCGGCCTATGCTTCAGGAACTGTTCCCGGGCAACAAGTACCAGTTCAAGTCCGATGGCGATGTGTACACGCTGGTGATCGACAGACCACGAGTGGAGGACTCGGGCAAATACACCATAGAGCTGGGTGGCGTCTCATCGAGTGCCTTCCTCACCGTCGAGCGTACGTGTCGAGGACATTAGCCACACCGATACATCACACACGTGGGCCGCCGCACCCGCCACACACAGGCCACACCGATACATCACACACGTGGGCCGCCGCACCCGCCACACACAGGTCACACCGATACATCACACACGTGGGCCGCCGCACCCGCCACACACAGGTCACACCGATATATCACACACGTGGGCACCGCCACACCCCCAATACACACCCCGCACCCGCCACACACAGGTCACACCGATATATCACACACGTGGGCCGCCGCACCCGCCACACACAGGTCACACCGATATATACACATACACAGACAGGACCCGCACACCGCACCCGCCACACACAGGTCACACCGATATATCACACAGTGAGACCGCACACCGCACCCGCCACACACAGGTCACACCGATATATCACACACGTGGGCCGCCGCACCCACACGGCCACATACATCACACGTCCCACACAACACACCGATATATTACACAGAGAGACCGCACACCGCACCCGCCACACACAGGTCACACCGATATATCACACAGAGAGACCGCACACCGCACCCGCCACACACAGGTCACACCGATACATCACACACGTGGGCCGCCGCACCCGCCACACACAGGTCACACCGATATATTACACAGAGAGACCGCACACCGCACCCGCCACACACAGGTCACACCGATATATCACACACGTGGGCCGCCGCACCCGCCACACACAGGTCACACCGATATATCACACACGTGGGCCGCCGCACCCGCCACACACAGGTCACACCGATATATTACACAGAGAGACCGCACACCGCACCCGCCACCCACAGGTCACACCGATATATCACACACGTGGGCCGCCGCACCCGCCACATACAGGTCACACCGATATATTACACAGAGAGACCGCACACCGCACCCGCCACACACAGGTCACACCGATATATCACACAGTGAGACCGCACACCGCACCCGCCACACACAGGTCACACCGATATATTACACAGAGAGACCGCACACCGCACCCGCCACACACAGGCCACGCCGATATATCATCACACACAGAGACCGCACACCGCACCCGCCACACACAGGCCACGCCGATATATCATCACATACAGAGATCGCACACCGCACCCGCCACACAGAGACCGTGTATATATCCAGAGACAGAGACCGCACCAGTATATCACACACAGAGGCCACACCGATATATCAGATATCGGGCCGTACATATACCACACATGGACACCATCCAGTACATCTCACACAGAGGTGTACCACTCCATGCTTATATGTGACAGATCGCCCACCAAGATGTTCACAGGTTACAGGCGCAAGTCACACAACGTTGACCTTGCTTTCACAGTTTTAAACGAGTTACATGTGTTGGAGGTCCAAGTGCTACAAAAGGTTGCATAGTCCATAGTGGCACTGCCAAGTCGCGTGAAAGTCCCACGTAGATGGAGCATGACATTGACATACATCGATCCCAATTTCAGCATGCAGTCTAATTTCCAGAATATGATATTCGGTTCACTCGGAGGGTTTGGTTCGGGGCTGGCTAGATAATAATTATATTTGTAAATCGACTGTAGGATTGCAGGAACGGTAGCATTGCATTGCTCCGGATGTGTAGAAATCTTGCTGACATATGTGCCAGCAAGATTGTGATGTACGTTACCTGCTCACTGATACACTGTTTAATGTGTCGTCGCTCTGACAATCTCAATTGCCTATCAACTCACAAGCTGCTTGGTACCTCAGAGCCCGACCCGAACTTCAAGTTCGTGAGAGACCTTCAGAGGTATATCGACGGATTCTTGAAAGAGGCCGTCACTCTGGAGTGCCAGGTCAACTCCCATAAGGCGATCGTGCACTGGTACCACGGCGACGAGCAGGCAGAGGTCAGTTGTTCACCTGTCTGCTCAAATCGGTACCACCTTAACGCAAAGTGGCGGCATAGCGCAGCAGAGATGCGTCGTGATACACAACAATGCTACAATATGATGTCTACGCTGTGTTTTGGAGCGGATGATAGAAAATGCACGGGCAATGATGTGAATTGTTGTAAATCGAACTATTGATGCACTCGTATCATGGTGCACCACTGTGGTGAGGTATGTGCGATGTATCAAGGTGCACCACTGTGGTGAGGTATGTGCGATGTATCAAGGTACACCACTGTGGTGAGGTATGTGCGATGCACCATGTTGCAACACTATGATGAGGTATGTGTGATGTACATACATACATGCTCGATGTTTCCAACGTGATTTCCTGAAGCGCATTGCGCTGGGTGCTGACTAATATGGCGCTACTCTCTAACATGTTCCGGGGTCCCTGCCGCATACTCGAGCAGTACGTGAAGTTGTATGTCGTCACGTGACATGCTGCATGCGTGCACCAGGAGAGCGAGCACTACACCATCGGCAAGGACATGATGGGCACGTGTAAGCTGACTATCCGCGGCGCCACCAAGGAGGACGCCGGCGACTGGAGCTGCCGTCTGTTCCGGCAGAAGGACCGCACCAGCTGTACCGTGGCGCTCGTCGGTCAGTAGCGGCACTGGGAGCGTCAGGCTGGTCCGGAGACTGTCGAGAGTCGGGTCGGTTTGGGAAACTGTGGAGGGTCACGATGGTTCGAAGACTGGGGGCTCAGGTACACAGTTCATCAAGAAGTGGTGGAAGCAATTGCGCGATGATGCAATATTGTACTTCGGAACTGAACCGAACGGGGATGGCGAGGATGGGGTGATACTGGTGGTGTCTTAGCGACCTGAAGAGGCCTTACGGGGACCACATTCTTCATTGACGCTTGAACATCGTCCACGGTCAAACTGACAGCTTAGGATTGGTGAAAACAGCATGTTCATCGTATGTGATATGGACGTGTGCACGGATTGTTATTGTTCTCTAACGAACGTTTTCTGCAGAGCGTCCGGTGCGATTCCGTAAGAAGCTGAAGCCAATGAGCTACGTGGAGAAGGACAAGATCATAATGGAGGTGGAGACGGACTACCCAGACGCCGAAGTAAAATGGTTTAAGAGCGGCGAGGAGGTCAAACCAGATGGAAAATAGTACGTGTCAATTACTTGTCTATGGTGTAGCCCCTCATCAACGACTATTGGCCGCGTGCGCGTATGTCTCCATTTACTAGGGCACAAGTAATTTAACCCCGTGAGGCTGAGGTGAAGTGAGGCATTTGTTTTGTGTAGGTTTTGTTGGGGAATGAAAATATTGAAATGATTCAAATTTTATGGTGTGTAATGGGTATGATATTTACCAAAGGTAATAAGTACACTCCAGACAATATTGTAGCCTGACATGGCATCCGTTAGTACCATGGCGTGATTATCCACCATGTCGCAACACTCGTCCGCAACTATTGGTCTCTGGCTTACAAAGAAGTTAAGCAGATAAATTAAATATTGACTATCGGGAAGAGTCATCCTGCGCCCAAACCAACATCTCATTATGGCGTCATAGCTGTGTGACCTGACTCGATCATTTTCTTTTTGTCTTAGAATGTCAAATTAATAATGCCAAATTAAAGCGCCCATAATCTAGACGGGTTCAGTAAGCGGTCTGGAGGCTGCCGACAAAGTTCGAGTGAAACATTGGTTAAAATTCACCTCCATGCGGTTACAGGTTTACGGGCGAACATCCGGCATGTCCAGCAGCCTGGCCCAACCCAGATATGCCTTACTAAAACCGGCAAGTAATTTAACTTTGACAAAAACATTTGGGGGTTGGGGACAAGCAGTTTCCGACTCGATTTGAACTTTTCTATCCCAATTGACCTAGAGATTAAGGATGCAAGACATTGAGGAAGTCGAGCTAAATAAGTAGTTGCATCAATAGACCTGGCCTGACTTTAATATCTTTCGAACAAGTTCGCTTCGAACAGCTACATTTGTTGTCTTCAAAGTACAGTGAAATTCAATAAACATGTTCGGTGTGGTATGCAGACTGCAAGTGGATGTAGAAGTGCAGGTATATTTTTAATGGATTAAAGCAGATATAATCGTAATGTTCGTCGGGGCGGTTTTACTGGACCAAGGCCGATGCTCAGAGGAGCGTGATGTATTCACCCCGAACTCGGCACCCGATCAGGAGATTCCATCTCAGCGACATAGCTTTAGTTGACCTGGCTCACCGCCACGGTTACCGACACAGCCCAGCTGGCCGGACTCCCTGTTTTCCGATTGAAAATCCGTCATTGATGTGTCCAATAACGGAATGCGAATTTTCGGATCAACAGCTTCGACAATGCGTTGAACTTGCACAATAATTAATCCTGTCCATAGTTTTGCAAGCATAATACTTCCTAAAGTTAACACGGACATGTACGAATCGAAGTGAAGTGCAATGAGATTGCACAGGGAAAATGTAACAAAAATGTGTCGTTTTGCGTTTTCGAATCTATCCGTGCCAATGCTTTGGATTCTGCAGCCATGGATAGATTCACTTCGTCACGATGATTCTCTCACAATATCTTATATCTAAGCTTGCTAGATCAGTATACTCATCGTTATTAGTTATGTGCCAGTATAACCCAAAACTGAGATATAATGCAAGGAGACTTTCAATAAGCCGGGTTCACAATGTGTCCAACGAGACGTCCTACTGGCTCGTTAGGTTCCCGCGGCGGTGGGTTTAGTATATTCAACACCTTGGTTGAGATGCTACCGAAATAATCGAACTGCAATCGTACCATCACCACTCAGCGCATTCGATGCCTAATGGATCGAATGTCATATGCATGGGTCTATGTGTATGAAGTATTGACTAAATGTCCCGTCTTTCCAGCTTGAAGATCATGTCTGAGGGCAGGAAGCACCAGCTGGTGATTAAATCGGCTAAGCTGATTGACGCCGGAGAGTTCAGTGCCAAGTCCAACGCTGATCAAACCTCCGCACCGTTGTCAGTCAGCTGTGAGCGCCGACCAATTATTCTGCTACGTTCTCATTATAGATGATCGACAAATTGGCTGATCCTGAGCATAGGACTTGCAGATCAAAGAAACTAATTCGATGACAGTATTTGTAGGTTTTCCTGTATGGTAACTGGACAGATTAGATGAGTGCTCGGCAGTGTTGCCATCGTTCATAGTAGTTTATTTTGATGTTCTCGTTCGTTATTTTGCTGAATGTTTATTGTTCATGCTTTATCACTGAAACAAGGCTCTTTGCTCCGATAATATGTGCCAACGAAGGAATAATTTCATGAATATGTCATGCATTCTTGATCGGCGACCCCGACGTTGCTTCTCCACCCGACGGTTCGAGAATGCCTGAACTGGTTGAATGGCTCGTGCTGCTCAGAGGCCTAGGTGGCTCATGAGCCGCGCGTGTCGACAGATTTGAACAAGTTCATCAAGGGTCTGGGCGACGTGGACGGCGTGGAGCGGGAGAAGGTGGTGCTGGATGTGGAGCTGGCCGACCATACGGCACCCTGCGAGTGGTTCTTCGGCGACCAGCTGGTCGTGCCCAGTGACCGGTGAGACAGTGCACCTGGGTGGTGTCTGTTGGACGCCTGGTTCATCGGCTTGCTGCTCATGTGGGGATGGGGCTCGGTACTCATTGGCGATCATTTTGTCATTATGTTACGAGTAGGACTGGGATGATTAATGTAAGGTGGCAAATGTCTAGGACTAGACAGTACTTAGCTGAAGTTTCTGATTCATGAGACCTGCCGAGATAGCTTGCAAACCAGCCATTCATTCAAGAGCCGTTGTCATCTAATTTATTCCATTCAAACCTACAATTCTTCGACATCAAGATGACAAATTATTGATCGGCACTATTTATGCCACTAATAAGCCCATGATCTAATTGGAGGCGAATACATGTGGATGCATCATTGGACAGATCGTCATATGCACATCATCAACTACGAAATGCATAAAGCTATCATTACCGTTCACGTGTTCGTGCTAGATTAGATCACTACCCCACAATGTATCTCGAAGAAGCCAAACAAAAGACTACGCTTGCGCCGCGCGCCATTCTACGCTCCAGCTCATTCGACGCAGTAAGATATAGTCGTTCATTAACATTGTCTCGGCAGGATTGAGATCAAGAACTTGGGTGGCGGCAAGCATCAGCTGATCATCCACTCAGCCGAGCTGGGTGACGAGGGTGACTACATATGCAAGTCAGGCCGGCTGGAGTCCATGGGTCACCTCACCGTCGGCAGGGGCGAGACAAGGCCCAAGATCAAGTTCGAAGGCCCCATTGTCGGTGAGAAGTTGCACCGGCACTGCGCTGTAGTATAGCAGCAGTGCTACTCAGGACCGACGGAACTCACCGCTGCAAGGGGGCGCTGTACGAAGATGTCTATTTTTTCGGTAGCGTAGCAGCTGACATTGGCGACGATTTGTTGTCACTCAGGCGACTTTTATTCGAACATGGTCTGCTTGGAATTGTGCTCCTGGGTGGGACAGTGACGCCAGAGATATTGGATTGGGAAAACAGTACGGAGACCACGCGCGCGAAGCGAGCCGAAACATTTATGGTATGGTGTGGTGAAAATCCCAAAATTGCATTCATCTATTATAATTGTTTGGGAGGGGAAGGGGGCTCTGCCCTTAGCTGCGCCTCTGATTGCGCGTCTTTTGACATGCCATTTCAAAATGGTCATTGTTGCAGCTGGATAACGCAAAAAGGGTATTCCGTCTGTCATGCTTGGCACACCTTTGTCAGATCATTGCCTCCAGGCAATTCCCCGGTTCACATATAGAAAACGCCTGTCTAATTGATCATTGACGAAATAAAAATAAAGCAATTATTTTCAAATTATGACTCCAAGGGTCAAGCCTGTGGGACACTAAAGTATGCTAGCACCCCCTCCCCCCCCCCCCCCCTCCAAAAAAACAGTGATGAATTACCTGGCAGAAACAAGTTCAGGCCAAGGAATTTACATGCGGAGCATTCGTCTGGTGTGCCGGGCACCATCTCCCCGGGGGAAGCGCCACAAATTAAGAAAAATAAATGGGTGAACTCAGACCTCACCAAGAGGTCCAGATTTTCCAGCGAGGTGACAATGGCTCAAAAGAGAGGGAGAGAGGAGGCTGCAGTTGACCGTTCCTCTGGGAACGCCGTTCTGGAGGGACATGCCTTTAGTGACCCCCTCTGGATCTCAGAGCATGTTTTAGAAAAATCACCGGGGAGACGACGATGTCAAAATATGTCGAAAATGGAGAATTTGGTCGGGATTCTCTAATTTAACTAGATTATTACATTCTTTGATGGCTGGAGGAATTTTCGCCACCTGGTACCATGTCAACATGGGCTCCGCTGAATTCTCCACCGGCCCCAAGTCATCCGGATGAAGTGGCCGTTATTGCGGCTTCAAATATGGCAAGCAACATCACTGTTAGTGAATTTTAGTAGTGATGTCGTACAAAGCGTGCTGTGCGCCCGGGCGATATTTTCCTTTTAATCATTAGAAGTACTGACGAAATGGCTACAAAATCATGAACATGTGTTTTGGACGTATCTGCACAAATTAGACCTCATGGCGCACCACTTAACTGTGATTTTTAAAGAAGCATTGTATCTAGGTAGAGTAGGCAGTTTTAGTGAGTTCGCCAAGGGGTGCAAACCCTTCCTCCTTGCTCGCGCAAGGGGGCGCAGCACCCCAGCGCCCCATACATGCAGCCGCCCCTGGTGCCATTCTGAGGCTCATGTGACACCTGGTTGAAATTCAGCGGGACTAATGCAGGGCAATGGCACAAGTGTGAGGCACGCAGTCAGGGCAGCCTCGCACAGTAGTCAGGCGCGCAGTCAGAGCAACCGACCACAGTAGTCAGGGTCGCAGTCAGGGCAGCCGAGCACGGTAGTCAGGCGCGCAGTCAGAGCAACCGACCACAGTAGTCAGGCGTACAGTCAGAGCAACCGACCACAGTAGTCAGGCGCGCAGTCAGAGCAACCGACCACAGTAGTCAGGGTCGCAGTCAGGGCAGCCGAGCACGGTAGTCAGGCGCGCAGTCAGAGCAACCGACCACAGTAGTCAGGCGCGCAGTCAGAGCAACCGACCACAGTAGTCAGGCGCGCAGTCAGAGCAACCGACCACAGTAGTCAGGGTCGCAGTCAGGGCAGCCGAGCACGGTAGTCAGGCGCGCAGTCAGAGCAACCGACCACAGTAGTCAGGCGTACAGTCAGAGCAACCGACCACAGTAGTCAGGCTCGCAGTCAGAGCAACCGACCACAGTAGTCAGGCGCGCAGTCAGAGCAACCGACCACAGTAGTCAGGCGTACAGTCAGAGCAACCGACCACAGTAGTCAGGGTCGCAGTCAGGGCAGCCGAGCACGGTAGTCAGGCGCGCAGTCAGAGCAACCGACCACACTAGTCAGGCTCGCAGTCAGGGCAGCCGAGCACGGTTGTGAGCATGATCCACTCCACTGCTGTGCTGGTATTGACTCTGCGCCCAAACTCCAGGCACTGCGCGCTAGGGGACGAATAGTCGGCCAAATGAAACAGTGCTGGAATGGATGGTGCTGGCCGTGGTGTTTAGCTTGGCTGATCGCATTTCCAGACCGGATATTGCCCGTCGCGGAGAGCGCTTTATCAGATTGACTCAGACGACTAGCAGCACGTACATGTCTCTGTGGAACGCTTTTGACCCGTGGTCGGTGACTGAGTGAGGGAGGGTGAGAGGGCCGCATCGATTACGGCATACGCTCCAAATTTGAGTCGAGAGTGATTGGTTTCACATGTGGTGGCGAATTAAAGTATAATTTGACTACTAAATTGATTACTATTATTTGAATACTATGACTATTTTGACCACTATTTTCGTTGTGTCAGGTTGTGGAGTTATGACATCTTAAATAAAATTGCATTGGCTTTCGGAACAATGTTACCCGATAATCAGGCTTATGACTTGTGTTTAGCATTTGCAGCTACATTTGGATAATAACTGTAATTCAATTCCTATGGATTTTTGTGGTGAAAATGTATGAAACCTGGTATATGGCATGATTAGTGTTCCACACTACGCTAAAAATAGGCCATCCATTTGGCGTTGACAGAAAGCGTCTTCAGCCTACTGTTGTGTTTGATTTACTATGATACCCATAGTAGCACATACATGACAACGGATCACTTTTGATCACATCATCTGATTCAATGCCAACAACTACCAAGAAATATTTGGTCCAGCATGACCTGACATGACCTTAGTTCACTTCTTGCTTAACTTTAAACTTTTGAATAGCAAATCAATACATTCCTGATTCCCAGGAAACCTGACGGTTGTTTGATGCACATTTGAAATGTTTCTACAGGCACTAATTGATGCATTTTGGTTCAAAGTTTGTTCAAAATTGTTTGCCTGTACAAGATTCAATATGTCATCTGTGACGTCATTGACAATGTGGTATGAAACACAGAGATGTTCTGAGATATGAAAACAAAGATCATCCATGAGCATTGACATTTATGTGGCTCATTGACTAGTTCCTGATTTTGTAGAGGGTTGATCAATCTCCCAAACGATAGTTAATAGCGAATTCATTATGAGTTGGTAGGTTCAGTGAGGTCATTGCGGTGGTATACACTAAGGCGAACTAAATGCATGTGCATATATATATATATATATATATATATATATATATATATATATATATATATATATATATATATAAAAATATAAGACTCTGATTGTTGTTGGTATGTACTAAGCTACCAGTTACCTTTGGACTGGACAGTAGGCCTGAATTATCCGTTATATGAGTATCATCCATCTGTCACCTTCAGCTTTGCAAAACTATTTCTGCGATTGCTACCTGGATGAACGCCTGATAGCCCTGGCGGTGATACAATGATTTTGCCGCAGGTCCCGTGAGCAAGCCACTCGTGTTTGATGTGCCATACAAAGGTGAGAATGAGAAGCAGATGGGCAGTTTTCCGCCCCGGCCGGTGACCCAAAGCCACCCAAACCACCGCAAAACCCCAAAACCACTGGCTTCGGTGTTATCGTGCCCAATGTCAATATGAGGTTCTACGCACCCAAAGATACATGCATCTGAAAATACGCATGAGAACACTCGGTACATCATTCCACATGCACAAATAAACAGTTAGGTCACCTGTGTCATTCTCATTCTTGTCGAATATCCATTTGTTTTTCACCTGTGATGCATCTGTATCATACGTTGATGTAATGGTACTTATTTTATTGTTTGATCGGTGGCGCGAGTTGTTCCTTCATTGGTTTATCAGTCGAATGCATCAGCCACGTAGTAGGAAGCACGATACCTACCCATCATATCCCCGTAGATGGATTGAAGTGTGCAAATATTGATAGCAACCATTTCCAGTGCATGGCAAGAAACAGACACAAATGGTAGCTAAACTGTTGCACAACGGCAAGCCGATGTCCTCCAAGGACGTGGAGATCACCATCAAGGACAAGGTGGTGCAGTATAAGATCAAGAAGCCTTCACGTGACCAGGCCGGCGACTACGAGATCAAACTCTCCAACGGGCAGGGCGAGGACACCAAGAAGGTGTTCATCAACATGCAAGGTGATGCCGACCAACCACCGTGTTCAGGTGTCGGGTCAGCTTCGCTCGACGTTCCATCGTTGTGTTCCCGTCCGGGCACCATTTTCTGGCACCATCTCTGGATATCATATCTGGCTGTCGCCGGGCTGGGAATATGTATTATTCAGCTATGATTCTGATAAAAACTATTTGAATGTTTAGCCCTCGCCGAGCCGACCAGCAAATCCACCGTTCAGCCGTTAAGCAAACGTGTTCAGCCGTTGAAGAGTACGCCGTTATCAGAATTATAATGTTATTGAGTAGAGCACAATGGCTGAAGGTGTGTCATTTGGTAATGTGACCATCTATAAGAAGACTTCTTTCCTTGCTATTTGAAGTCACTTTAACCTGATCCGAAGCCTATTCGCGAAGTCCTGCCTTTGAAAACAAAGTGAAGTATGGCATAACGATTTAGGTCATCGGTCACATTGAGTGAGCATCTAGCAATTATTGATGCACTAACACTGTCTCGTATGCCAAACTTATATCACGTCAAATATTTAAGAGGTATGTGCATGCAAGAGTGTTCTGGGGGAACCTAAGCCATCAATAAATTCTGAGTCGAAGCATATCCAAGATATAACTTTTTTTGTAAATGTTAACCTTGAGCAACTAACAATGATTTACAGTGGCATTGTACTATGATCCCCATGCTACCAGTCTTATGCAAGAAGTATGTCACGCACTGGTGGACCGAGTACCTGGTATAGATGCATAGACGGTAAACCTGCTGTGGCGGAAGTCCCGCAGCCACCGGAGGAGGTGAACGTGACGTACGTGTTCGCCAAGTCGTGTCCCTGACACAGGTGTATAACGCTGTCCTTGCTGTGGTAGACGTCCCGCAGCCACCGGAGGAGGTGAACGTGACGGATGTGTTCGCCAAGTCGTGTCTCTGGCACAGGTGTGTAACGCTGTCCTTGCTGTGGTAGATGTCCCGCAGCCACCGGAGGAGGTGAACGTGACGGATGTGTTCGCCAAGTCGTGTCTCTGGCACAGGTGTGTAACGCTGTCCTTGCTGTGGTAGACGTCCCGCAGCCACCGGAGGAGGTGAACGTGACGGACGTGTTCGCCAAGTCGTGTCAGGTCCACTGGAAAAAGTCCAAGGAGAACGGCGGATCAGAGATCACACGCTATGTGGTCGAGAAGCAGGACCTGGGAAAGACAGGTGAAACTGATTCCTGTAATGAGGCCCATCATTTTCTTCAAATGTCTTATCAAGAGTGTGTCCATGAGGAAGGTTAGGTGAGGGAGGTTTGTCAATAGCGCGTTTGTGAGTGCAATTGCCTGATCACGAAATTGGATTTGACTTTTTCGCTTTCGTATCTACTTATTGTGTTTTATTTTTGTTTTCTGCTGTGATCAGGGATGTAGGAACGTTGTTAAAGGGCGGGGGACAGCGCCGCTTTGTGTTCTGGGACTAATGGTAAATATCGCCGGAATTGGGGGCCATGGCCCCTTGGCCATCCACGTTCCGACGCCCATGGCTGTGGTCGTAGCACTTAAGCAGCTGAAGCCGCAGTGGCGTTACCACAACTGTGCAAGCTCCAGAGCTTGTGAAAAGCTCTGGTTCATCCTGTGCTTTAATTATAACGTACATAGTTCAGAAATGCCCGTATTTCCTGGTCAATCATTGTGGATATATTAAAAGCTAGCTTGATCTTCAAGATCCAGGAACGACTCAATGTTAGAAAAATTGTAGATATATATTGTGACGTTTCGGCCATAGACCATTGTCAAACAATGCACTCGTTGCGATCGGCGAACAGGTCGAAAATTCAAATAACTGCAGGCACAAAAACTTGACAAAATCCATTCACCACCTCCACTGCGAGAAAAAAGACTAAGAAAAAAGAACACAACAACTTAGAAACGCCAAAAGAAACGCCAAAAGAAGAAGGAAAACAAAACTAACGTACACATGCATATACATGGACGGCAGGTGAAAACCGTCGCGACACGAACGCGTCTACCTGGCGGCAAAGAGTACATAGTTGTGACATCAAGGTCCGTTTACACACATCAATATGCAATTCATTGGCCTTTCTCCAAGGCCCTGCGCACGCGATAATAATTTGTTTCCTTCTTCTTCAGACACACGCAAAACATGGGTAAAACTGGTAGCCTACGATACATGCCATGACGATTGGTGGGAATTCATACTTGGTTTCAGCTCACGAATAAACAGGGATTCTAAGATTTTTAAGTCCGCGCCGTCTTTCGCTATGCCTAGGATATCTATATTGAAATTTTCATTGGTTTCCGAATGGTTCATGTACAAGTGATGCTCGGTCATGTGTTCGCCTAGGGGAGTGAAGGGACGCCGGAGACGTGCATCTCCCAAATGCTCATTAAATCTTTCCCTTGCAGGGCGAATTGTTTCCCCAACATAGAGAGCGGACGGACAAGTGATGCACGTCACCTTGTAAACTGCATTTTTTACTCGACATCTTCCTTTTAGGCCATTGCCACATGTGTGGCATTTTTTGTTACCTGAAGGGCAAGTGAGGATGCTGAGGGCTGACCTTACCAGATTAGATTTTAGTGACGGTCCGCTGTGCCACGCGATTTTAATTTTGTCTAGTTTTGATGAGCGTAAAATTTGGTTTACCGTACAGCAAAGTTTGTCGGTGACGAACGGTAATCGGATGTAGGTGTAGCTCGATTCCTTTTTGCTTCTGGTACGGTGGTGTTGGACATAGTTCACTTTCCCCTGACGCCTGAACTGGGCCATTCCCTGGTCAATGGCCAGCGACACCTTCCTAGGCGGGTACCCATTGGCCAGGAAGAGGTCGCGCATTTTCTGAAGACTCCGCCTGCACGCTGCTTCGTCTGAGGAAATGCGGGTAGCTCTCCTTATTTGTGCATGGAGCACTGAGGTTTTCGTGGTAATGGGATGTGCTGAGTTGTAGTGGAGAATGACAGGCGCCGCCATAGGCTTTATATACAGCTCAGTGGTGTATGACCCATCCGCGCTTACTGTGAACAGGGTGTCCAAAAATGGAATGGAATTTGAAGTGAACGTGTGCTCTATGGTAAACGAGATGTCCGGATGAGTGGCATTGATGCTAGCGTAAAATTCGAGAAGGGTCTTCAGTCCATGGGTCCAAATTCCAAAGATGTCATCAATGTACCTCAGATAAATTGCTGGTTCCAACATGATGCCATTTAAGAATTTGGACTCAAGAGCATGCATAAAGGCTATAGCGAATGGTGGGGCACACCTGTTCCCCATCGCTACGCCCTTAACCTGCTTGAAAAGTGCATCCCCAAAACGTATTATATTGTTATGGAAAATATGGTGCAAAACTTTGGCACAGTCTTCTAACGTAAGCCCAAAGGTGTTGACACTATTCGAATTTTCAGTGATTATTTCCATGATCGCAGCTATACCTTCCTTTATCGGTATACTACCATAAAGGTTCCTGACGTCCATTGTGAAAGCGATAGCTCCTGCCGGGAGAGAGCGAGGAAATTTTTGTTTCACTTTGTTCAAGTAGGACTCCGTGTTAGGAAGGTGTGCTGGAATCAATGCCAATACTTGGGTCAGGATCTGACATGTGAACCAGGATAGTTTCTCTAACGGGTCACCACACGCTGACACGATAGGACGTAGTGGGGTGTCAGGCTTATGATTTTTGGAAGGCCATAGAGCTCTGCTGTACGACTGAAATGAGGAACGAGTGCACAAGTCAGATTTTTGGGAAGCTTCGGTCCAAGAGTGTGCTTGATGAGATCACCGGTAGTCTTCTCGAGGATTTTGGTTGGGTTCGGCCGAGAGGGTATCGGTATGTATTCATCCGTGATAGCTTTCGTTTTCATAAGGTATTCTGATTTGTCCATTATCACCAAGCCCTTACATTTATCGGAGGGCTTGATTATAATGTCACTGTTATTTTTGAGCTCCCGAATCCCCTGCTTTTGTGCCGGAGTAACGTTACTGGTCGTCGTTGGCTGTCTTTTAAACGCCATGAGGATCTTACATTTCAGGTCTCTAAGAACCTCTTCTAAATCCCGTGATGCCCTAGGTGGCTGGTACACAGGCGCGTCAGAGAAGTGGTGGCGGATGTTGAAGCCCGCCCGTCCTGTGGGTGCTTGAGCATGCGGAAATTGGCTGAGCTTGTGCTCCCGCTGCCATCTCCACCGAAGTCCATATAACGCCCGCTCTAGTCCCAGCTCAACTGTCCTGATGCACCTGTGATCAATTGCTCTAACTATGGCAAAGCCAGGCCCTCGATCTAAGATGTCAAGCACATCATGCCGGACAGTTGCTTTCGACATGTTGCATGTTGTCGGAACCTTAATTCGGGGCTCGCTGTGGGGAGTGCGTGTGCCATATACAAAATTGTCCATTGGACTTTTTGCACCCCTAGGCGGGGGCTGGTGGTGCACCCTTTCTGCTACTGTGGCCAGATGAGGTCCCAGTCCCGCAACTGAACGGTGTATGATAACCCACACTTTTGAGTGGCGCTTGGCAAGACTAGTGATGGTTCGTAGCCTCGAGGCGGGCCGCTTACAACACTCATTCAGAGTACCAAAGCCTAGGACAGGAGCGAGTATTATAAACAAAGCGCATGAAATAATAGTCGCAACCACATTCACAAATCGACTACAGACATGGGTAAAGGGGCGTGAGGCTATCCATTGTCGCATAGCGGTGGTGATCCTCTCACCGCCTACCTGCTTGATTTCGGCGTCAGTGTCCACGGGGGTGCCAGCAGATGGTCGGTCATCCGTGGCAGCGTCGTCAGCTGCGGCGGTAGCCGGCGCTGCGCAGGCCGCCGCCCCGTGTGCACGAAATCGGCTCACTGGATTCCGACCGGAATTCTGCGACCCTGTGCCTTCTTGTAGATCTTGGCCTTCATCTTGGTTGTGGAGTGCACCGTCGCGGAGTATGGTCGCCATAGCATCTTGCTTTCGCTGCAATGCCTGTACCTTCTTGGCGTGGCGTTGTCTTGAGTGCATCTTCTCTTGATGAAGAACAGCGGTAGACCGGCTGAGAATGATGACCCACTCTCTGCACGATTGTTGAAGTCGAACTCCAAGTCTACTGATTACTCGAAGTAGATAACTGCGGTGTCTAAAAGCTTCCCGGATTTCTTCATTCAGTATTGTATGATGCAGCTTAGTTAGCTGTCGTGATATTTTCATGTTGCACGTCGAATTCACATTAGCTGTAGCACACGAAATAAACTTGGGGACGAGGTCTTTTCGTCGGCAGTGTGTAAGAAAGTTGATCCGTTCGTCCGTTCGTCCTAATTTCTGATGTGAAATGCCAAAGTGGGCCATATCTTTTTGGAGATCACTACTGTAGTTAGTATTACGTACATAGTTCAGAAATGCCCGTATTTCCTGGTCAATCATTGTGGATATATTAAAAGCTAGCTTGATCTTCAAGATCCAGGAACGACTCAATGTTAGAAAAAATTGTAGATATATATTGTGACGTTTCGGCCATAGACCATTGTCAAACAATGCACTCGTTGCGATCGGCGAACAGGTCGAAAATTCAAATAACTGCAGGCACAAAAACTTGACAAAATCCATTCACCACCTCCACTGCGAGAAAAAAAGACTAAGAAAAAAAGAACACAACAACTTAGAAACGCCAAAAGAAACGCCAAAAGAAGAAGGGAAAACAAAACTAACGTACACATGCATATACATGGACGGCAGGTGAAAACCGTCGCGACACGAACGCGTCTACCTGGCGGCAAAGAGTACATAGTTGTGACATCAAGGTCCGTTTACACACATCAATATGCAATTCATTGGCCTTTCTCCAAGGCCCTGCGCACGCGATAATAATTTGTTTCCTTCTTCTTCAGACACACGCAAAACATGGGTAAAACTGGTAGCCTACGATACATGCCATGACGATTGGTGGGAATTCATACTTGGTTTCAGCTCACGAATAAACAGGGATTCTAAGATTTTTAAGTCCGCGCCGTCTTTCGCTATGCTATGTAGCTTGAAGATCAAGCTAGCTTTTAATATATCCACTTTAATTATAAGACACCTTCCCCTTAGTGTGGTAGGGATAAGGATGCTGGTAATAGGGCGAGGTGTTTATGAACGGAGTTTTTCAGGTGTCTGGGAAAACTGCGGAGAGACCACTGCCGATGTGTTCACCTTGAAGTGTGAAGACCTTACTTTGAAGAGGAAATACAAGTTCCGTGTGAAGGCCGTTAACAAGCTGGGAGAGTCGGAGCCGGGTGTGGCTAAGGGCGAGATACTGGCCAAGGATCCATGGGGTAAGTCGTCGTGTGGACCGCAGCCTACCAGCTGTATGTCGTTTTGCTTGTCGTCTAAGAATGAAACTTCTTCTTTACGAAGAGGGTTTAAAGTATACATTGTGCTCTGAAATCATACAATGTAGCTCTTGCTGTTGTATAATAAGGGCATGCGTTCAATCTGCAATGTGCTATTCGATCAAGCCGTCCACCAGACCACTTACGATGTTGGCTGGTAGGCAGGCAGCGTTAGATAACTGGATAAAACGATCCATTGTACAGCGAACATCGTACCTGACTAGTGAACACATTACTGAAACCGCATACCCCCCCCTCTATCCAAAATCCGTGGCGACGCCAATGGACACATCCCACCAGGATCTCGTAAATGCAGTCCGGATCTCCGTTCTGCACTTCCTAATCGCAACCTGGAGGACTATAAGACATAGCATGCATGCAGGATTGTCTGTCTTTCGTTACGGTTCGAGAAACGACTTCGCCCTCGAAGTTACCATTTGGATATTCGGTGAAAGTGTAGCAGCATTATTTATCATGTCGACATTCGGTGAAAGTGTAATTGCATTATTTATCCAGAATAAATATTTGTTTCCACTTGGATAGACATGGTTGCAAAATTTCTGAACATAATGTAGAATAGACTTTGCAAGAGACGCGCACGGCCGTGACCTGACTGTTGGGGTCTCTGACTCACACGGCCGTGGCCTGACTATTGGGGTTTCTGACTGGGATGGCCGTGACCTGACTGATCTCTGACATAGACGAACCCGGCAAGCCCGGCAATGTGGAGCTCACCGACTGGGACCGTGACCATGCTGACCTCAAGTGGACTAAGCCGGAGAGCGACGGCGGCGCCCCCATCACTGGATACTATATCGAGTTCAAGGTCAGTATCCACTGCGATTGACATCAGCTGTCTGGACCTCGTGAGCGGCCCAGTCGGCTGACTAGTCTACATGGAGGGGACCGTTCAGGGTCCTGTTAAAGTCCTGATTAAAGTCCTGGTTAAAGTCTGGCCTTGGGCAGACTTTTTCGGTCAGATCCCACCCAGGACACGGCAGCAACTGCGGCGTGTTCGTCGTGCCACGGGGTCGGGGCTGACCGACCAACATCCGCGGCATCGGATTCACGGGCATCACCTGCCCCTTAAGGATCATTCGTTCCGTTGGCACTCCCCGAGGGCACGGTTTTGCCCCTTATCAGCGAAGTAGTCCTCTGTCCAGCGGGCTCAAGGATCGGGATAGCTCCCCGTGTACACAGCGTGCTAAGGTGAGGAACCTGATAGTAAGCGTGTGCTCAAGACTGTTCGGCAAGGGTGCAGAACACTGACATATCTGTCGTGTATGGCGTTTCGATGTGTGCAGCCCAACACTTTCAAAGTAGGAAGCTAAGACATTTTTTATGTCAACCGGTTGAATTGCACGCCATTCAGTTACAGGTATGTTTAGAAATGCAATTACCGATTGGGCTACTCAATGGATATGCTGTTCATAGCTGTTAAATATTGAGTGTTCAGAACAGGGAACTGGAAGTTTTTGCAGTCATATCAAACCAGGTGATAATGTTTTTATTTCCAGGTGTTCAGCCTAAAATTGAAATAATCATAATGCAATTTTCATCCTTGGGTACCGTCAGTAGTGCTGATGAAATGATCACATA
The DNA here is from genome assembly GCA_034440615.1 of Ashinkailepas kermadecensis. NCBI lineage: Eukaryota > Metazoa > Arthropoda > Thecostraca > Neolepadidae > Ashinkailepas > Ashinkailepas kermadecensis. The sequence continues at coordinate 109,759 of JAOTOM010003957.1, read as the reverse complement.
ACATTGTAAAGTAAAACGATACTGATAATATAAAATGGATAGAAGCTGAATTTTAGGGACCCGCATTGAGCTTCCAAGACCCTTTTTAAGTAGATGTTGGTGTATTTTGCATTCTTTTTGCTCATGTAAAATGAAGTGAAATCATGGTGTCGTATCTAGAAGTCTCGAAAGGTAGCATAACTCAACTTGTTTTCGTTTCTTGGTCGAGGAGACAAATTCGAGGCACTTCTGTGGTCGCCGTTGCTGCAGATATGCCACTGTAGTGTGCACGGGGTACCATCTGGGCACAACCAGTGGCCAGATTTCGGCGGTTGTACCTTGACTGCGGCTGACGAGGTAATAAGTTTCCCTCTGAAATATTGTTAAATCCATATATATTTGTTTAAGCCTGTCTCATCTATTACATGGAGCTGACAGATAAATATGTATTTCCACTGATGTATCGCTCAATCATGCGGTGGCACTTGCGGATCGCACTTGATTCGTGGCTGATTGATCATGTGAGAGCAGGAACCGCACTCTGACACCGTACGCCGGACGTCACAAAACTATCGAAACGCTCCGGAGTTCACCCGCTGCCAACCTTCTGCTAGAGGCTCATGAACCACCCCCTATCGTTGGCCGATTAATGATCAGCATGTGATACACCTACCAGCTGATACAGTTGTTCCAGCTTGCTACATCAGCTCATCAACCTCATCAACTCATCCACCTGTGTTCTGGCATCGGCTGCAACGAGGACAGGTTGAGCGAAGCAGCTAATTTTGCGTTCTAGTTTGAGCGTTCCCCTACAATAGCATGATTCGGAGTACGGAACAATGCGTTCTGATCACACTGGCCCTTCCTCTGGGGTTGAAGCTTGCCTGTTGTCAACATATCACTGTAAGCAATTCAACAGAGACGTTTTCTCATGATTCGCGTCGTCCACGGCCACTGGATGGCGATGGGCTATATTCAGGGCACGTGATAATTTATACAGGTAGCCATGAGGTAGAAAACGGCGTTGTCAGCCGCTTCGTTAGCAATGATGCCGTCCGTTCATTCTTGCTGCTAAGGCAAATAACGATATGCGCTATCGACTGTAGGCATTTGGTATGACTGCAATATTTATCCAAGTGCATGCTAATCGTTTGCAATTAACTTTATCCGACTCGCTAGGTAACCTTTTAGCTATGAAGGATTTTAATCCGACAACTCACATTGTACGAGTCGTCTTGATGTTTTTGCCTCTCCAACTTTGACCGCATCGGGGAATTTGTCATTGTTTGTTGCATACCCAGCCATGCTGCCATATTGGGCAATAAAATCGGTACGCCGTGGCAATGAGGGCAGTGGAATTTACAGGCGTAGGACTGCATTTATAGTTCTGCTTTTACTTCAACACTATTTAAACTCGTTGACCTTTTGTGTCTCTAGTTCTGCAAGAGACGGATCACTATTGACCCCCCTTCGTAGTCTATCATTGTATTTAATTTTATTGTCATTGTTAGATCTTATTAATAGCATATGCATAATTGGCGTTGATCGTCCCCACCTGTAAAGCCCGGAACACCACACGGAAGGCTGGGGTGGACGATCTAGGGCGTGCTCTGTCGGCCCAACTTTACTCGAGCGCATCTTTGCTTCGCTTCACTTCACACCACGTGTCATACTTGTCATCAGACGCACGTGTGACCACAAATCTCATACCACTGATCATCCGGTCACCCTCAAGAACAGCGGTGCCCACGCAACTGATGTCCGCACCGTGCGTGGTCACAGGAGAAGTTCAGCAACGACTGGAACGACGGCAAGTACATCCCTGGCGACGTCACATCTGGCACCATTGACGGCCTCACCGAGGGCAAGACGTACGAGTTCCGGGTGCGCGCCGTCAACAAGGGCGGCAAGGGCACCCCGTCCGATCCGACAAAGCCAATCATCGCCAAGTGCCGCTTCGGTGAGTTGTACTGTCGTCTCCGTTGTTGGCTGGCTTCAGACGTGCAGTGTAGGCTGCTGGCCCTGATGTGTAGCAGAGGATCCAATCCTGTCGTGCAGTCGTTGGCCTCTGATTGCGATGTGTAATGGAGAATCTGATCTTGATCTGCAGTTGAATATCTGATCTTGTTGTGTAGCGGAGTGTCTGGTCCTAATGCGTAGTGGAGGATCTAATCCTGGCGTGAGTGGAGAGTTTGATCAAGGTATGCAGTGAAGGATCTGATCTTGATATGTGGTGGACGGTGTCTGGTCTTGATATGTAGTGGACGGTGTCTGATCTTGATATGTAGTGGACGGTGTCTGGTCTTGATATGTAGTGGACGGTGTCCGGTCTTGACGTGTAGTGGGGATGTTTCATCTTGATGCATAGTGTAGTGTCTGATCCTAAATAACTCGAGGCTTGGTCCCCAGTGAAACCGTACATCATCAACAAAGATGAGTTCAGAAACATCGTCATGAAGAAGCACCAGGTGATCGCACTGGACATCAAGTTCGGCGGAGAACCTGAACCGGAGGTGCACTGGTACAGAAATGACAAGGAGATCTTCGAAGATTCTGAAAAGTGAGTAGTTCTTTTCGTCTACCCCTGGAAACAACCAATTGCCATACAATTTATTCTGGTGTCCGCTGTATGGTATTTCAGGAATTTGTTGCATAAAAAGAAGAAGCTTGTTGAATCCATCTATGCAGCAGCCAACATTGATGGCGCTGTACTGCGTCAGAGGCCTTCTAGTGTAAGACTGCCGTTGCCCAGCTGTCAAAGGCAAGGAACCACCGCTATATTAATGCCGGAGGGATGCATCTTCGGAAAGCGTACCCGAGTCACGTTTCTTTCTGCCTGGTTGTTAGTGCACCATCTGAATTAGTGCCGAAAAAGCAGAACTATGAATACCGCCGGCAAAAGCAAGCTAGTGACAGTGGTATCCCAATTGGAACACTAGCACCATGCAGTAGACGCTTATGACAAGACAAGCTTACACCAACGCATAATTTCTGTATCCTGGCAATGGCTTACTACAGTGACCAATGGATCACGCATGCTTTTTTAACTCCCTGCGATACCTATATATGAATTTGTATGTTATAGGCTACTCCCGAATAAAATTCCCCCATAACAAATTTCCAGCCACCTCGATACCCATTGCAAAATATCAGTCACGTGCCTATGACCAGCGTGTATGGGCGGCGTATGCTGTGGACAGCGTCCAGTATTTATAACATGTGGCTAACGTTTTGTAACGTGAAGCTTTCGCATAGTTCGAATGTAATGTTGCAGCTTGTTGACTTCCCCATTTGGACGATCACAGATGATCTCAATTTTAGTCTTTTGAAATTAACGTATTCATCCCGTATTTAAGGTAATAAGGCATCACAGTGCGAATATATACCGGGGTAGCTCTGAGGCGCCAGGGCCTATTGTATATTGCATAGCAATTAGCCCACCACCTCATGGGTACAATTAAATGTCAACATATTTAGCCCAGAGTTTAGAGTGCCGCAAAGGTTCCAACACTGTCGCCCCGTTGCCACGTTCGCGACCTTATCTCACCAGTTATGGGCTGACATCAGCCGAGGGCTACATGCCAGCGCGCATATGGACACTCAATAGGTACCCTGGACATTCCCATCTCTTAGCTTACAGCCCTTGACCTATGCTGCGTGACCGACATCACAAGTGACGTCACAAACCTATCAAGATTCTGATGCAAGCTTTGGACCGTTCAACTTGGGTAATGACGATCTCATAGGTTTCAAGTAGGCATCAGACAGTTCTCAGTTTGTCACCAATCCAAGTATACGTTTATGTGATGTCAAGGTATCTATATGTCAAGGAAGTCACCGGGTAGAGTAATTTCTAGTCACGTAAATTCAAACATACCTTTTGGCTCAAATTAGATCATTAAAACACCTATATGTGCATGTATGCAATATATACATAGTGCTATGTTTGTGATTCATCAGAAGTGCAAAATGACCGTAGGGTGCTTAGGTTGCTGACAATAAGGTGTGCTAACTTTTTATACTAAGTTTTAACCACTTTGGCATCTACCAGGTTTGACTTTGGACTGCAGTTGCTTTTCCTTTAAATCAGTCAAAGCTCGTAAAATAATGAAATAGTTTAATTGGGGTAGATTCTTGTTAGAAGCGTTTGAGTAATATTTATAAACATGTCCACATGTTTCTACTACCTTGTGTTTGCTGTATTCGACTGTGGAGGGCTTCGGCCCAACTGTTTCAGTCAGGCTCGCTTTCTCACACGATCATTATTAGAGAGCACCATGCCACATAATATATGGATATTTTGAAGAGAATAACAAAGTACTTTTCCGAAGAGGTTATGGCAAGTAATGTGACGAACTGAATTAATTGGCATTTAACCCCTATTTAAGGAAGGTTGATAGTCACAAATATTCTTGCAATATCCAAACTGACGCCTACTTATCACGTCATATTACCCTAACAACACGAACGAACTATGAATAACCCAGAATGTGGTACGATCGCGGCGAGTAGCTCAGGGGCCATCAACGATAATATGAAGATGTTCATTGGTCTGTACTGGTCTGCACTGGTCGTATCAGCCCTCGCGACCCGTCCATCGCCGATCAAAACTTGTATTACTGCGAATGAACGATCGTAGAAAACCGAGTGCTAAATATTATCAAGTTATTTTATCTTGTCATGAAGTCTGACCTTTGGAACGTGATACTGGAAGGGTATCAGACCTGTTTCCGAAGGTTGTCTCGAGCCTAGGCTATCTATTGCAGTTTGATTTTCTTTAAACGATACATTTGGTTTGGCTGATAGCCGACGGCCATGTTGAGGTGGCTAAATGTCACGAGACGTGCCCAGTTAGATCACTACCACAATCAGTTCGACATGCTTAAGAAATCAACTCGGTTCGCCTTTGCTGATGAAAATGATTTTCCTGCAAGCATCATATTCGCTGATTGTTCGATTTTCATCAAGTTCTGCTCTCTTTCAGAATGCCTGATGCCGATTTCGGAAGGTGATCATTGGAATTGGATATTTATTCTGCAGATTCTGTACTTGTAACATGCATAGCATTGCAAACCTCTATGTACTGCTCATACCTCCAATGTCACACTCTCACACGTCTAACAAATATAACAGCTACTAAGAGCTCGTGTGTGTGTAGATGTGTATAGATAGCCTAGACGACTGTAACATGGCTTGTAATAAATAAGTGGACTTCGCAGGTGTCCATAAAGAGAAGCTGCATTGCTCTAACTCGTGCTGTATATTAAGGCTTAATCCAGTTACAAACCTTGCTTGACATCCTGCTCTTGCTTGTAAATGTATTCTCCTGCATTCTGATTTGCTGCCAATGTTCTGTCATTTAATCTTCGGAAAGTGTACTCTCTTTGTTCGTCATTTGTCTTTGCGTCTATTTATCTTTCCATCTATGTCAGTATATCTCTCTACTCTTTCTCTTTCTATTACCCTATCATCTATTCCTCTCTCCCCTTCTATTTATCTCCCTCTGTCCCTATCTCTCTCTCTCTCTCTCTCTCCCTTGCACTATCCCCCTCTCTCTCTTGTATCCTCTTATTCGTCCACTCCCTCCCTCTCTCTCTCACTCACTCCCTCTCTCACTCACTCACTCACTCACTCACTCACTTACTCACTCACTCACTCACTGTCTGTCTGTCTATCTCTCTGTTCTCTTGATTTTCTCTTTCACTCACTCACTCTTGTTCGATCTTGCTTGCTATCGTGTCTGATGTGTCTCGTCTTTGATATTCAAAACACTACAATGCTTGTTACACTCTCAATGTATCCTGTTAGCGATGGCTCTCACCTAAATGGAACACCTTCCACTTTTGATCATGTTGACGTCCAGTCCCTTGTTGTTCTTGGCACGGTAATTGGACATCACTGCTCTAGTCTTGCACTCATACACACGTGCCGTGTCCATCGGAGCACAGTCTGTCCTGGTCACCTTAAACTGGCTCTCGGACTGGTCTCGAACTGGTCCCGGATTTGTCTCCGACTGGTCTCGGACTGGTCCCGGACTGGTCTCGTACTGGCCTCGGACTGGTCTCGTACTGGCCTCGGATTGATCTCGGAGTGGTTTCGTGCTGATCCCGGACTGGTCTCGTACTGGTTCCGGACTGGTCTGTCTCGGACTAGTCATGCTGCCTAGATTTCGAGAAGATTGCACGACCGTTTTTTTGGATAAAAATGTTGCTCATAATATTTCAATCCTCTCCCCCCCCTCCATTTACCCGAAAATTTGAACTATGTAACTATTTGAGCGTGAAGCTAGATGCCCATGTTCGCGCGTTTAAAAATAAATGGTTATTCAGCTATGCCGAGGCGCACTTTTCGCACCATCTATCGGCGTCTGGCAACTAGGTTTTCCGGTGTGAGACAGCTGCTTGACAGCTTAATAATACTTGCAATAAAATAGCACAAAAGTATTACGTAACAAGACAAGTAGTACTACGCAAGTGCAAGTACTACTTGAACTACTATGCATTCTTACGCCAGATTCAAGTACAGAATTATTGTGTAACGCGATATGACCGAGTTGTGAGACGTCGTTGGAGGTGTTAAAAGTGTACCCAGCACAAAAGAGTAACCTTTCTTTACAGTGGAAAGCACACTGGCATTGTTACCCAATCTAGCAAACTCAATGTCAGTGTTTTCAGATTCATCACCAGACCCAATGTTAGTTTTCGTACGACATGGCATGGGTTCATTTCCATGAATTTCATAGTTTCGAAAGGTTCCGAGCGGCGGACAAGAATAACCAATGCGCCCTGTGTGGGGTGTTCTATCAATTGAGACGCTCAAGAGACGCTTAATACACGCTTAATAAATTGAGACGCTTAATACACGGTACGATATCGCTAGCGTCTCATGGTACACACTCCGTGTTGCTCTGGCTGAACAATTTGGCTTGTTCCATGTAATTACCACAGTGTAAATACGACCAGCATAAGGCGGCGTAAGGGTGTTGGACGAGCAATGGCAAGATACAGGAAAAAGAGCACCCGTTCTGTGTGTAGCCGGGTATGATACTGTTTCCAGCAAAAATGGCAGTATCGTGGTCACTACATGTAGGTGACGCGATGTGGCGCGCAATGCCTCCTGCAGTATCCTGACGTGGCAGGGGAAAACTTGTTTGATTAAAGCATGCAAGCGTTCTGAGATAAATATTCGGATCAAATTCCGTAAAATCAAGTGATGTTCACTTCAATATTTTTCCACATTCCTCACGTGAACTGACTTATCCTACCCATGTGGCAAGAAGCGCGGCTTTATGTGAATTCGATACAGTTGCTCCTCTCAGCACGGCCTTTGAATGCGCTTCAGTTGCGATGTTGTGACGTCCAGGAAAGCTTTTGCACCGGCTCGAATACATTGCAGACTACGCGAGACTACGCGAGACTACGCGAGACTTGCGCATCTGTGGACGGCTTTCAGGCTGGTTCCAGTTATGTTTTGTCAGCGGCATTCATTCCATTTCGTTGTCGACAGCATTTTGTGAAATGTCCCGATTAAATGATGGCACTGTCACCCTCTCCATCGTTGGGTAGTGAGTGCAAGTTTTTACAAGTTGGGGTAGTTTTTACTATTGTGTTTTGAGTGAGATCGTTTAGTTCTACCGCCATGAACGAATTCTCACACTGTACATTTTCTCCCTAACACCACGGATAAAACTCAAATGTATCCCAAATAAACTGTTTAGAACTGTTGGGTGTGTTTAATGTGAAGTTTCTAATGATCCTATGTTTAATGATCATTTTACCGGTGAAGCTGTCATGTGTGTTTGTGTCCCAGCACCATGTACGCCGTTTTTACCGAAGTGTCACCTGACAACCATGTACATGTCAACCGGCAACCATGCACGTTTTTTTCACCAAGGACCATGTCACCCAGCACCATGCACGTTGTTTTGGAGCAACATCCAGAGGAATAAGGTGCCAATGTACTTCCCAGGTGCCTATTTTCGCCATTCTATGATTTCTTTTTCCGATCATGTGTGTGCTGCACGTACCGGCTGCCAAGCTGTACACCTCGCATGTGTGTGTGATTTTTGTGTTGTTGTTGGCTCTTCTCAGCGTCATCTTGTGTTCACGGCCCATACCGTCTATGTCCGCGACACGTGCCGAACGTGTTCTGGTAGTCGCTCCACCATACGACCGTGGACTGACACTCCATGGGGACGCATACCGGAGCGATATTTTCCAGACATCCCCTGCAGTAGGCAACAGGGCGCGATTGTTTGCGCTAGTCACCCCCTCAGTGTTGCCAGGATATTTTCCAGACATCCCCTGCAGTAGGCAACAGGGCGCGATTGTTTGCGCTAGTCACCCCCTCAGTGTTGCCAGGATGCTATCCGTCGCCGCAGTCTACCCTAGATACAACACAGGGCACTACTTGTTCCCCCAGTCGACCCTAAGTAACATGCAAGATACTCTCGGTTCCCCAGCCGACCCTAATTACCACCCAGGGTGCTATATGTTCCTCCATTCTACCCTAAGTTCCACCCAGGATACTATCTGCTCTCACAGCCGACCCCAAGTACCACAAAGGATACTCTCTGTTTCCCAGCCTACCCCAAGTACCACCCAGGGTACTATCTGTTCCCCAGCCGACCCTAATTACCACCCATAATATTACATGTTCCCCCAGTTGACCCTAAGTACCACACAGGATACTCTTTGCTCCCCAGCCGACCCCAAGTACCAACCAGGATATTCTCTGTTCCCCCAGCCGACCCTAAGTACCACCCAGGGTACTATCTACTCCCCCAGCCGACCCTAAGTACCACATATATTGTTTCAGTCATTCCCCAGTACCACATTGCCGACAGGGCACCGTAGTTTGCGCTCCGTACATGATCACCGCCGTGGCACCATTTCTAATTAGCCGGCTTTTCTGCCTTGCCCTGCCCACTGACTGCCCTGACCTCCTCAGCTGACTGCCCTCGCCTCCCCACTCCACTGCCCTGTCCTACACTACCCTGCCATACACTGCCCTGCCCTACACTGCCCTGCCATACACTGCCCTGCCCTACACTGCCCTCCCCAGTCAACTGTCTTGCCCTACACTGCCCAGCCTACTCCCTTGTCCTGCCCTCCCCAGTCCACTACCCTGCCCTACACGGCCCAGCCTACTCCTCTGCCCCCCCCAGTCCATTGCCCTACCATACCCTGCCCAGCCTACTCCCTTGCCCTGCCCTTCCCAGTCCACTTCCCAGCCTACTCCCTTGTCCTGCCCTCCCCAGTCCACTGCCCTGCCCTCCCCTGCCCAGCCTACTCCCCTGTCCTGCCCTCCCCAGTCCACTGCCCTGCCCTACACTGCCCAGCCGACAGCCCGCACGACGAGCCGCACAGGTGACGCCTGTGATGCATGCGTGACACCTGTGATGCGCAGGTGACGCCTGTGATGTGCAGGTGACGCCCGTGGTGTCGTTACAGAACCACTATCGACAAATACGACCGCAACACGGTGCTAACCGTACGCAAGTGTGAGCGGCCTGACTCGGGCAAGTACAAGCTGGTGCTCTCCAACTCGTCCGGCACCTGCGAGGGAGTCGCCGACATCATCGTACTCGGTGAGCGCCACTGCGGTGCCGTGCTGCCCGTGCTTTCTCGCATGCTGGGACCGGTTGTCCGTACAGGCGCTCGATGCTTATTAGCCAGGGCACAGTCTTCTAATCGTTTGCGTCATCACCCCACCCGTCCACGTATGATAATAACTACGTAAGCATGAGCCGCGGAGTAACACAAATTGTGCAATATTTTTAGAGGTTACGAATGAATTGGGACAAACGGCGACTGACTACACCTCGTGGAACCACATACAGACACAAATTTTCATCGGGTCAATCTTGGTCTTAACCTATTAGTTTGACGACCGAATTTCTCACCAAGTGGGAAATTAGTCTGTATGCAAGCTTTACATTAATTGCCAAGTAGTTATAAATTCGTACCATTGTCTAAGCATAGGTGTGACGCTGTGAGGATGCGTTTACAACCTTCAATGACTCTACAAAACTTAGTGAAATCTGGTGGGGCTTAATTACTAAACATCAGTGAACTAGTAACACAGTTATTGCCCTAGTTCTGAATTCGTGTTGCGCATGTTTTGTTTGTCTTTGAAGACACAACACATGTACCATTTTAAACATGCACATGAGAAGGTGGGCGCATGGAAGCGGTAGTACTAGCGGAGTTCGAATGCTCTTTAGGCGTGCATCGCACACATTTTTGATTGGGTTAAATTTAAAATGCCTTCTAGTACCGCAAGTATTCAAGTATCGCATTCAAGTACCGCAACTGTATAATTATAGGAAAGATGCGACCAGTAAGACGCATTGTTGGACCGGTCACGAGCGAAGCACGCGTTTGTTCATTTCCAAGAGGGCTTTGCTCTATCTTAATGGCTGCCAGATGAGTTTCGTGAGCTACATAGCCAGTTCCACTGAAAATTGCACTCAGCTTACGCTGATCGTTGGTTCATTGCCAGGGTCATCGATAGCTGCAACATGATCCGAATGGTGCGATTGATACCAACATGCTCCTGCGATTTCAGGCAAGCCGTCGCGGCCCGAGGGTCCGCTCCTGGTGGAGGAGGTGCGAGAGACGCACGCCCTCTGCAAGTGGAACAAGCCCAAGGACGATGGTGGCACTGAGCTGAAGGGCTACGTGGTCGAGAAGATGGACACAGACACGGGACGCTGGGTGCCGGCCGGAGAGGTGGGTGCAGCTCCTCAGCCATCTGGAGCCGATGATGGACCTCGCGGCTCAGAGGGCATCGCTCCGCAGGTGTTCCAGTACAGGAGAATGGAGTCGTCGCAGGTATCGCGGCTAGAGCGCTGACGCAGCTCGACGATATACGCGGAGAAGCCTGGCCATAAAGATGAACATTGTACCTGAGACCAGTGTCTTTGGGTTGCGGCATGTGTTCCCCAGACTAACTGAAATTACACCATGACGATCACCCCGCTGATCTTCCTCCAAAATCTTCGAGCGCATGGTCAATGAACGAATCAGAGTCTACCTATAAAACAATGAAATGCCCTTTCAAAGTGGCTTTCGGCCCAGACACAGCACCACTGACGACCTCATTGAAATTGTTGGCTCCATACAGCACGGTTTCATGAAAAGAAATATTAAATCGTCGCACTTTTTCACGATCTACTTTCCGCATTTAATAAACTACATAGTTCTGGTCTTCGAATTAAATTACACCGAATTTGTATCAGGGGCAGAATGGCGACATTTCCCACGCACTTTCTCGCTAACCCATTCACCGTTCGCTGCGGCAACATCTACTCCCGGCCCCACAATTTCGATCAAGGCGTCCCACAAGGCAGCGTTCTATCCTCCACCCCATTCCTCATCATGATCAATGACGCTCTGGACCAACTTCATCAAATTACCCCCAGTCTAAAATGTTATATTTACGTCGACGAGTTGGCCATTTGGTGCACACACCCATCGGCGGGCAATGCGAACTACTTCATGCAGCTCGCCATGAATCATATTATTTTTTGGTGCTCCCATTGGGGCTGCAGATCTCCCCCACGAAATCGATCACAATGCTATTATCTCGGCTTGTCACACATATTCCGCGTCTACCACCGCTACGCTGTCATAGCCAAATTATCCCCCACCAAACAACCTTCACATAACTTGGCATCGTCATAAACAAAGGACTCTATTTCGACCCTCATATTACTTATGTTAAACAGCTCTGCGGTAAGCGCCTAACTCTCCGGCTCTGGATCTCTGGTCGAGACTGGGGTGCAGACAGGCTACTCTAAACAAAATGTGCATTGCCCTGATTCGCTCAATCCTGGACTACAATGCCTTCATCTTCGATCATATGCCCCCTCACACATCACATCACTTGAACGCATACAAAATCACGTCCTACGCCTCATCACCGGAGCACATTGCAGAACACCTATCACCAGTCTCCGGGCTGAGGCTAACCTCCCCAGTCTTCAACACCACAGAATACTCCAACTCGTTAGATACCATTTTAGGACTACAACACAACACAATCATCCTGCCACTCTTGCTTTATCTACCCCCACGTTCGCGGTACCTATAACATAAATAAATACAACATTGCCATTCATCTGAGCTAAATCAAACAAACGCATTTGCCCGTTAGATTCGCCGCCGAAACACCGTCCGTGGCATTTAACTCTCGAATTGCGGGTGATTAATTTGAATCCCCCTCCCTCCTGCATCGGTAAGATTTTCGAATCGCACCACTCCCACTGGAAATTATCCTACTAGACCAAACATGGGCGAACACCGCGCCTCCCCACGATTTCAAAGTTTCTTACGTATGTGTCTCAATGTACTAATTTAGGCAGGTTGGAATTCAAGCGGGGCCATTGTTATGAACAGATCATTTTAAAAAGTGAACACGATGCTTCCGAAACTTCTGCTATTGATGTATTGCTCATGTATTGATGTATTGCTGGCAAGGTTATGCATTGCACTCTGATGTGATATCGCCTAAAATAGATGTGCATTGCTTGTCAGAGTCCTCGTGGTGTGTGTACCGAGACATAGTCGCTGTAATACATGGACCAGAACTATCGAACAGTACTACCACCTAGTGTGTCAGGCAAGATCATTTGTCCGTTCGATCACACAAACCGATTTTGATCTACATTGGTTCGTGGTGTCTAAGCTTCCTCCCCACTCCCCGGTTACTGCCATTACGTGACAGCCACCATACCATTACGTGACAGCCACCATACCATTACGTGACAGCCACCATACCATTACGTGACAGCCACCATACCATTACGTGACAGCCACCATACCATTACGTGACAGCCACCATACCATTACGTGACAGCCACCATACCATTACGTGACAGCCACCATACCATTACGTGACAGCCACCATACCATTACGTGACAGCCACCATACCATCACGTGACAGCCACCATACCGCACTTCTGCCGACACCCACCTTACCCCGGCTTCAGGTTGGTCCGCTCAAGACTGAATTAAAGGTTGAGGGCTTGACGCCTCGCAAGAAGTACAAGTTCCGCGTCCGTGCAGTGAACAAAGAGGGAGAGTCGGATCCTCTCGAAACTGAGGAGGCCATTGAGGCAAGAAACCCGTATGGTACGTATTGCTATTCTCCTACCAAGCTTCAGTATACCTATATTGTGTCATGCAAATGTTGCTACCCCTGGATGGCAACAGTGGATCAGTTCCAGCAATGTGTACTCCGATAAACAAACAATTCGTTTGATAACCTATTATTATAATTTGGAAATTGAGCTAATTGCTCGTATTTGTTGTCTTAGTCCTCGGTACATAGCACCACTGGATCATCATTCCAGGCGCTGGTGCAAACTGTGATCGACATTCCTTGATACTTGGGGCATGCTCCAGGGGTCGATTGCCAATGCGTCATAGATGGATGCCCAGTACGCTATTTATATATATATATATATATATAGTTCACAACCCTCCGTGAGCCAGAAGTGTCAATCTCAGTGAGGTAGACCTTTAGATCTTAGGGGTGCCATGGTCCCTCGCAGTGATAGTTTTCATTGCTTCCTACGATTCTCACATGATCCCTGCTTGTCTTCCATCATACCATTTCATGTAGCGAAGCATTTGTTTACTGGCGTGTAATACGTGGGTCAAATTGGAATTTTTGCAACAATTAGCCCTTCAACATATGTCTGACGGCACCTTTCCGATGATATTTTAGAAGGTGCAGTCTTTCCCCAGTGAAGCTGATAAGTGGCGTACATAGCAATGGTGTGTCGTTAGCCCTGCAGTCGACTCCACAGTCGGAAAGGCGGACGGATGGAATTCCTGTCTTTGAATATAATTAAACAGCGTCCTAGGGGTTGCGTCCGGTATGATTTATATTAATTATGTCCGATTAATGCCGCCTTTGGTTTGTTTTCTTTGGACGCATTGGGCGCCCTTTGGAGCTGGTTTGTTATTAATGGGCTGTCTTTTCCTCGTTGCCCTCTGTGGGCATTAAATCACGGGGTCGTCAGTGTTGTCAAGAAGGCAGCCTTTTATGAAAGAGTCACTGTTTTTTAACAAAGTGATCATCGAGAGCTACGTAAATCGCATCAACTGTCTGGCCACGTTTCGTCTTTTCCGTCAGGGGCACCTCCATGCTCCAATGGCAACAAGATACCTCTGGGTAGTAGTCTGAAATCTAAGTCTGACGTTTGCGGCTGTCGTAGGTGATGTGGCCTCTAATTGGCTTCACATGGACCAAACAATATGTCAATGCAATCAATAGTTCAGATGAAAATGTAATATTCACACTTCCGACAGGCGGAATTCCAGAGTATGTCCATTGCACTCCTGAAACGCTCCTGACTGGGAGACGCGTCACTGTTTGAAATGCGGAAACGGGAACTGAATGACTAGAACAATGATTTCTAAGCTCAAAGTAGGAACAGATGGAGCGAACATTTGTTTATTGATCTGCGTGCCATTCCTTTATCAACTGATCATTTATATCGCTTCGGACGGTGTTTTCTTCGGAATATTGTTTAGCTTCCTGCCTCCTCCGTCAGTCAGTAAATAGCTGTTCATCCTGCCGACTTGTGGCGCAGTATTGCTTCCGAGACCAGCCTAACACACGTGGCGCTGATTCAGACGAGCCTGGCAAGCCCGGCATTCCCGAGATTGTCGACTATGACAACACGATGGTGCAGCTCAAGTGGGAGAAACCGTCCAGCGACGGCGGCCGCCCCATCCTGCATTACGTCGTCGAAATGAAGGACAAGTTCACCGAGTGGGCCGAGGTACGGTACAGCTCGAGGCTGCCGAATGGACCGAGGTACGGTACAGCTCGAGGCTGCCGAGTGGGCCGAGGTACGGTACAGCTCAAGGCTGCCGAGTGGGCCGAGGTACAGTATAGCTCAAGGCTCTCTGGTGGACCGAAGTACGGTAGTGCTTAAGGCTGCCGTGGGGCGGAACTGACGGATTTGCCAAATCTTCCAGGTCTGACGAAGATAACGTGTCTGATGGGTCTAACGGATCTGGCGAGGCTTACTGGTATGGGGTCTGTCGGGTCTGACGAGACTGACGAGTCCGCTAGGTCTGACGAGTCTGACAGGTCTGGCGGGTCTGATAGAGTTGACGGATTCTTTCCGACGAGTAAGACGAGTCCGACGGATTTGATGGGTCTCACATGTCAGACGAGTCTGGGGGCCTGGTGGACTTGAGGGTCTTGCAGTACTAACTGGTCTGACGTCGGGTCTGGCTGGTCTGCAGGTGAAGAAGACGTCGGACGATAAGCCCCAGGTGCAGGTGGACGGTCTGAAGGAGCAGCAGACGTACCAGTTCCGCGTGCGCGCTGTCAACAAGGCCGGCAAGTCGCAGCCATCCGAGCCCACCGGCAACCACCTCTGCAAACACAGGAACCGTACGTGGCCGCGTGGTGTCCACGGCACGCCAACATCCCGGCAGTGTTCACAGATCAACCTATGGCCAGTCAGCACGCCATTTAACATACTACGTTAATAGCCTATGCGCACCACTGGAGGAGTCGGGGAGCAAGGGCAGGAGACCGGCTGTAGGGCGTGTATGGCCTATGCGCGCCATCAGGGGCGTTGGATGAGCCAGATAAAACAAGGGGTTGTAGAGTTATTGTGCTGCAGGCCCGGAGTCGAGCGTCTTGCCGTCGCGGCAGAGAACTGGTGGGCCGACCGTAGCTGCCCCCTGTTGGCAAGTGGTTGAGACAGAGGTGTCGGGCCACCAGGTGGCCAGGTGTGGCAAATCTTACGGCCGCTGCAAGTGCCGTCATATAATTTGTGTAGGAAGAACACGACGAGTAAATGTAAATTCAAGCATGCAAAGAGGCTTAGCGCGAACACATGCCGTTTATATGTCTGGAGGAAGTTGCAGTCAATCATAGGTAGGTATCATTGGTAGGTTTCGCAGCGAATTGGCTGCCGTGTGTATATAGCGAATGTATATAAGGCCTCAGGCATCTGGCGAACCTTATACGCACTTCCTATATGCACACGGCAGCGAATTCGCTGCGACTGCGACGCCCTCGCCCTAAGCTACCGCAGCGTGTTTGTATGTTTCTTCTCTGGTTAGACACCATGGTTACTATGAGTGTCGCTGGTGAATATGTTTGGGGAGGAGAGAAGCTGGCAGGAAATTTTTTTTCAGAGTCATGGTCTTCCTTCTCTTCTGAAGGACACTACAATTTTTTTTCGGGCGTCTACTTTTAGGCAGTGGTGCATTTTTCTTGCAAATGAATGAACCGTGCCACTTATATTACATCGACGTCGCTTCCAAACAGTTTTGATATCGTGCTTCCATGTGCATGTGTGGACGGTATTTATACTTCGTTTCTAACAGTAGCGTGTTCGTATGTTTCTTCTCTGGTTAGACACCATGGTTACTATGAGTGTCGCTGGTGAATATGTTTGGGGAGGAGAGAAGCTGGCAGGACAATTTTTTCAGAGTCATGGTCTTCCTTCTCTTCTGAAGGACACTACAATTTTTTTTCGGGCATCTACTTTTGGGCAGTGGTGCATTTTTCTTGCAAATGAATGAACCGTGCCACTTATATTACATCGACGTCGCTTCCTAACAGTTTTGATATCGTGCTTCCATGTGCATGTGTGGACGGTATTTATACTTCGTTTCTAACAGTAACGAGTTTCGGATATGCACATACCCGCTATTACTGATAGTGAGACACCCAAATCGTACAATATAATACAATGCCAGATTATATGATAACCGGTAAAAAGTACGCCATGCAACACCAGTTGTAGATGCACAAATGTCGTTAATCTAAGGAACAATGGAAATAGTATCCTTCTAAGTGATAACTTATTCCAACATTCAGATTAAAGGACCTAATTGGCATCTAAAATATTGTTTCCAATGTGAATTTCTACATCCTACTACATACTTTTCGATATCCCACACCAAGACCATTATTTCAGCACTACTTTAGGTCTCAAGTTTTCCTCTGAGGATTTGTGCTGATGTGTAGCCGAACAGGCCTGGTACCGTTAAGGGTTTGATCAGAATATAGCAAAATGGCATGGTCAGACGTAACTGCTCACGAATGCACATGGCAACAACTCACACACCACAAACAGCTGGCAACAACTCACACACCACAAACAGCTGGCAACAACTCACACACCACAAACAGCTGGCAACAACTCACACACCGCAAACAGCTGGTTGCAATAGCGCAGTGCTCCAGAATTGGTATGTGTTCCCACATCTTAGGGGCTATACACATCTCAGATTATTACGTGTGCCTCTTGCTATGGTGTCGCGCATTGGTGCAAGAGGTATTCAGCAGATATTGCAAGTCATGCATCAGCAGCCTGCCCTGAAGAAGGCAAACATTGGCTGTGCCGTAGTCAGGATGACGCGGTCAGTATGACGTGTCCCTCCGCTGTCGACAGTGAAGCCACGCATCGACCGCACCAACATGGTCACCGTCACCATCAAGGTGGGCCGCTCTCACAAGTTCCCCGTCGATGTGCGTGGGGAGCCGGCGCCCGAACTGACCTGGTTCAACGCCGCCGGCACCAAAATCGAGTCCACAGACCGGGTCAAGGTGAGCCACGCAGTACAGACACGGAGTCACTGTAACACCCATGCAGTACAGACACGGGGGCAGTCTGATACCTCTGCACAGTACAGACACACGGTCACTGTGACATCCCTGCAGTACAGACACACGGTCACTGTGACACCCCTGCAGTACAGACACACGGCCACTGTGACACCCTGCAGTACAGACACACGGTCACTGTGACACCCCTGCAGTACAGACACACGGTCACTGTGACACCCCTGCAGTACAGACACACGGTCACTGTGACACCCCTGCAGTACAGACACACGGCCACTGTGACACCCCTGCAGTACAGACACACGGTCACTGTGACATCCCTGCGGTACAGACACCGGCCACTGTGACACCCCTGCAGTACAGACACACGGTCACTGTGACATCCCTGCGGTACAGACACACGGCCACTGTGACACCCCTGCAGTACAGACACACGGTCACTGTGACACCCCTGCAGTACAGACACACGGCCACTGTGACACCCCTGCAGTACAGACACACGGTCACTGTGACATCCCTGCGGTACAGACACACGGTCACTGTGACACCCCTGCAGTACAGACACACGGTCACTGTGACATCCCTGCGGTACAGACACACGGTCACTGTGACACCCCTGCAGTACAGACACACGGTCACTGTGACACCCCTGCAGTACAGACACACGGCCACTGTGACATCCCTGCGGTACAGACACACGGTCACTGTGACACCCTGCAGTACAGACACAGGTCACTGTGACACCCCTGCAGTACAGACACACGGCCACTGTGACATCCCTGCAGTACAGACACACGGTCACTGGACACCCCCGCAGTACAGACACGGCACTTGACACCCCGCAGTACAGACACACGGTCACTGTGACATCCCTGCAGTACAGACACACGGTCACTGTGACACCCCTGCGGTACAGACACACGGTCACTGTGACACCCCGCAGTACAGACACCGGCCACTGTACACCCCTGCGTACAGACACAGGTCACTGTGACATCCCGGTAAACACGGCCACGGACATCCCGGAAGACACGAAAAACCGCAAGTACAGACACACGTCACTGGACACCCCTGCAGTACAGACACACGGCCACTGACACCCCTGCAGTACAGACACACGGTCACTGTGACATCCCTGTGGTACAGACACACGGCCACTGTGACACCCTGCGTACAGACACACGGTCACGTGACACCCCGCAGTACAGAACACGGCACTACACCCCTGCAGACAACACAGGCCACTGTGACATCCTGCGGTACAGACACCGGTCACTGGACACCCCTGCAGTACAGACACACGGTCACGGACACCCCTCAGTACAGACACACGGCCACTGACACCCCTGCAGTACAGACACGGTCACTGTGACATCCCTGCAGTACAGACAAGGTCACTTACACCCTGCGGTACAACACACGGCACTGTGACACCCGCAGTACAGACACACGGTCACTGACACCCTGCAGTACAGACACACGGTCACTGTGACACCCTGCGGTACAGACACACGGCCACTGTGACACCCTCGGTACAGACACACGGCCACTGTGACACCCCTGCAGTACAGAACACGATCACTGTGACATCCCTGCAGTACAGACACACGGTCACTACACCCCCATACAGAACAGGCCACGGAACCCTGTACAGACACCGGTCACTGTGACATCCCTGCAGTACAGACACACGGTCACTGTGACACCCCTGCAGTACAGACACACGGCCACTGTGACATCCCTGCGGTACAGACACGGGGGCAGTCTGATACCTCTGCACAGTACAGACACACGGTCACTGTGACATCCCTGCAGTAAAACACACGGCACGAACCCCGGGTACAACACACCACTGTGACATCCCTGCGGTACAGACACGGCATTAACACCCTGCACAGTACAGACACACGGTCACTGTGACACCCTGCAGTACAACACACGGCACTTGCACCCCTGCAGTACAACACGGCACGGAACCCCTGCAGTACAGACACACGGCCACTGTGACACCCCTACAGTACAGACACACGGTCACTGTGACATCCCTGCGGTACAGACACACGGTCACTGTGACATCCCTGCGGTACAGACACGGGGGCAGTCTAATACCTCTGCACAGTACAGACACACGGTCACTGTGACACCCCTGCAGTACAGACACACGGTCACTGTGACACCCCTGCAGTACAGACACACGGCCACTGTGACATCCCTGCGGTACAGACACGGGGGCAGTCTAATACCTCTGCACAGTACAGACACACGGTCACTGTGACATCCCTGCAGTACAGACACACGGTCACTGTGACATCCCTGCGGTACAGACACACAGCCACTGTGACATCCCTGCAGTAAAGACACAGAGCCAGGGTGACATCTCTGGAGTACAAACTGAGGGTCAGTGTGAACACTTTTGCAGTACAGAGATAGGGTCAGCATGGCACCTCTTGCAGTACAGACTGAGGGTCAGTGTGACAACTTTTGCAGTACAGGGAGAAGGTCAGCATGGCACCTCTGCAGTACAGACACAGGACAAGTGTGACACCAATGCAGTACAGACAGACGGTCAGTATAACACCTCTTGCACTACAGACAGAGGGTAAGTATGACATCTCTGCAGTACAGACCGAAGGTCATTATGGCACCCCTGCAGTACAGACATGGGGCCAGTGTGACACCTTTACAGTACAGACATGGGGACAATGTGGCATGCCTGCAGTACTGCAGTACATGGTCACTGTGACACCACTGTAGTGCATTCATAGGAGTGGTTTTGTCGCCGTCGAATGTCCCAGGTGCAATGGTTTTATTCATGGTCAAATCTTCAAATCACCACGGTTCAAAATACGGTTAATTATGTCACTTTAAGTCCTGAGAAACATTGTTAACGTGTGAAATATAATCTTTGGTTTCTTTGGTTTCAAACGGGCTTTCCTTGATCAAAATTCGGCACGTTGTGATTGAATTGCCTGACTTCAGATCGAGAATGTCGACTACCACACGGACTTCAGCATCGAGAAGGCCATCAGGAAGGACTCGGCCATCTACACACTTAAGGCCACCAACAGGAACGGCAGTGACGAGGCGCAGTGTGAACTACTTGTCCTCGGTATGTCTTGCACAGCCATTCACATGGAAAACAAAATCAATTTTGCATGATGTGATTTGGCGTCCCCAAATCCGTTGCGCATTTATTTCGGCATTGATTTATTAACTAGGGATGAAGTTAATCACTTCAGTTGAAAACCACTGTGACGAGCACTTATATGTGACTTGAATCAGTATTCAAAGTAAGCGAGTGTGAATTGAAGGGTTACCATCAGTGCAGCTTCAGTATGCGCCTATAATCCGCATCATTTGTCCACCGCTGAATGTTCTGTTGTCACCGCACATATGTACTGTGCGGTCTCTGTCGTGTGTATTCACACCTGTACAGCTCATGTCACATGTTGCTACACCTGTGTGACCCGTCACGTGTCACCACACCTGTGCAGTCCCCATCACGTGTCGACACGCCTATGTAGTCTCCGTTACGCGTCGCCACACCTGTGTAGTCTCCGTTACGTGTCGACACGCCTATGTAGTCTCCGTTACGTGTCGCCACACCTGTGTAGTCTCCGTTACGTGTCGACACGCCTATGTAGTCTCCGTTACGTGTCGCCACACCTGTGTAGTCTCCGTTACGTGTCGACACGCCTATGTAGCCCCGTCACGCGTTGCCATACCTGTGTATCCAAATCACTTGTTGCCACACCTGTGTAGTCCCCATCACGTTTCGCCACACTTGTGCAGTCTCCGTTACGTGTCGTCACACTTGTGTAGTCTCCGTCACGTGTCGTCACACCTGTGTAGTCCCCGTCACGTGTCGTCACACTTGTGTAGTCTCCGTTACGTGTCGTCACCACCTTGTGTAGTCCCCGTCCCGTGTCGCCACACCTGTGTACCGTTGAAGCGTGCTGCCACACCCGTGTAGTTTCCGCCACGTGCTGCCACATATTTGTGGTGCGCAGTCCCCGTGACATGTTCTGTGTTTTCACAGGAAAGCCGGGCAGACCGAAAGGACCTCTGAAGGTGGAGAATGTGTTCGATAAGGGAGCCACACTGCGGTGGGAGAGGCCGGAGGACGACGGTGGCTTGCCTATCAAGGAGTACGTCGTCGAAAAAATGGACACCGATACAGGTGGGTGACACTCACGTGGCAGTGGCACACTGGTCAAAGGACTAGGTGTTGACACAGTGCGTCTATCAAAGACACACTGGTAGGAGGCCGGGACACGGGTGGTGTCGGGAGGATTGTTAGTGCTGGTCCTCGCCCCCTCCCCAGAACGGTAGCGCTGCTGCTGCTGCCCCTTGACTCCAGGATGGACCTTGTTTGCATGGCGGATTTGTTCATTTGTTTCGGATTTGTTCTTTTGTTTCGGATTTGTTCATTTGTTTCGGATTTGTTCATTTGTTTCGGATTTGTTCATTTGTTCCGGATCATGGCGGATTTGTTCCGAGAGTATGTCTCACATACCGAGCTCTTGCGCTGTAATTGCATCTCCGCTGTTCTGGAATGTGATGACATTAGCATCCGTACCAGGAGGCTGTACACTTTTCCCGGTGTTCCCCTGCACTTTTCAGCGCAGATATGCGCTGATGGCTCTTTCAGCCCATGTTACGGCTACCATGCCACTGTTCCCTCGCCACGAGTCGTTCCACAATTGCTACCATGCTCGGCAAGCCCGTGCGATATGTACTCCTTACACGTCTCCTCCCCAAGAAGCATATTTCTAGCGTCTCGCCCCGTCATTCACTTTTTCGATTCCTCTTCAACCTACAAATGTGCCACCGTTGGGTATTCCTGGCAGACGGCCATCTTATAATCTACTTAGCTATGCACCTCGCGAATAACTTATTACGGTAATCGAGATGGCCCTTCATATCCATGTTGTGCCCGGGTCGTTATTTTTACGCTTTTAGCCACATTTTTCATGCGTTCTCATGCTCATGTTTGTCTCTCACTTTTGTTGTTTTGTCGAAGCGCTGCTTGGTGACTATACTGTGTATCGTTGTTGACGCACCAGTTTTCGTTTTTATCTTCTTTGTTTTTACTTCACCTGTTATTATTTATAGTACCTCTTGGTGGTCAGCTAATAGATAAATAAATAACTTTAACTAAGTTCTCATTCAGTGAAGAGCCAAGCCTAGCTAACTGTTGCCGGAGACCTAGGCCAGTGTGACGTCAGCAAATGACGCCGATGACGCCATGTGTGACGTCGACAGGTCGGTGGGTGCGGTGTGGCAAGAGTCCTGGCGGCCTGGCCCACCCCGAGTTCCAGGTGGCCGAACTGGTGCCTGGTCAGAACTACAAGTTCCGTGTGGCCGCAATCAACGACGAGGGAGAGTCGGAGCCCCTCGAGACGGACATGGCCATCAAGGCCAAGAACCCGTACGGTACGTCTTGCACCACCGCCGTTTAGGTGGGAACATACTCTATGCTCTGTGGGAACATACTCTGTATACACCAAGTGTGGTGCATAGACCGACATCACAAGGCCAGCAGCAGCATTGCTGGAGTGGTGTATCTGACAATGACGGTGTGTGCTTCCCTGCAGTTACAATAGCAGGCATTCTGCATTGCTTGACGTTGTTATATGTGCGCTTAAGGCCGTCTTGCACAATATTAAATATTCGACCAGCTTGGCTGCTGTCAGCGTGCAACAGCCCTGCCAGTAGCATCCATGTGACGTCATGTGTATGATGTCAGACCCGCCCGACCCTCCGGGAAAGCTGGAGATCGACGACTATGACAACAAATCGGTGGACCTCAAGTGGGAGAAGCCCAAGAGTGACAACGGCGCGCCCATTCAGAAGTACATCATCGAGAAGAAGAACAAAAAGTCCGGAGAATGGGAGAAAGCTTGCGAGGTATGCCTCCGTCACGACAGGCTGGGATTGGCATGGTCAGGAGAATGGTCGCGGCCGTTCGTGCCTTCGTCACGTTATCTGCAGTGATGATTGCTGGCAAATAGCTCTTGGTGAATTAGCTTGAAGTTACGTTTGGGCCGAACCACTGCGATGTGTTGGATTTTAATCTCCAGCTTCCCATCTCAATCTCGAGCAACCTCGGTGAATGGTGTTCAGACAGTTTCTGTTGTCATTCCTTCTTCCCTGGGGCCCCGGCTCGGTAAGTTCCAGTTGTACAACGCCTGTATTTCTAGGATCCAGGTTCGATGTTCTGATAGTGATTGATTTCCATGGTTGGCAATCGGCATGCTAAGCTGCCCTTTAAAAATATGCCCTTTAAATGTCATTCCCGGTTGGGTGGTATATTTAAATTGTATGCAAAACGCCTTAGTACCCATTGCCCTACATGCGCAAAATGACACCGGTAAAGTATTTCGATCAGATTTGCTTTATTTTTACTTCGGTTTGAAACCACGCGAAAGGGATACGCGCGAACGAACGTGTTAAAATTATACATTTAAGATTTTGCGAACGACGCAAAACCTCAAGCTTTCACTAACAGAATGAAGCATGCACCCATTGTACCATTGACCGGCGTCTGTGTGTCATTGCCGCCCAGCCGACGAGCGACCTCTCCGAGCTGATAGTGATGGCTGGTGTGTGGCTGTGCCCCAGGTGCCGGGTAACCAGACCAGCGGCAAAGTGGAGGGCTTGGTGGAGCGTGACCAGTACCAGTTCCGTGTGAAGGCGGCCAACAAGGCCGGGCCCGGAGCGGCGTCGGAGCCGACCGACTACCACATCGTCAAACACAGGAAGCGTGAGTGTATAGCTGCCGAACGGAACAGAGCTCCAGCGCGTGCCCGCTCAATGACGTCACAAGTGTGGTCTGGCACACGCTGCTGTCGGCTGTTGCAGTGCAGTCTGGCGCAGTGATGTGATGGTGTGTGATGCAGTGTAGTGCAGTACGGTGGTGCGATATCGGCTCAACGCTGCCTCAGAATATGTGGATTCAGTGAAGTTGATCAAGTGGCTAAAGGACATCAGCCGTAGGTAGGGGTATTTATTTCGTGTACCGCCGATTTCTTCCAGATACATTAACGGGTCTCCTTTTTCCTCCCCCAGTGAAACCGATGATCGACCGCACCAATCTGGTCTTAACCAAGGTCAAGGCCGGCAAGCAGGTGCTGCTGGACGTTAACATCAAGGGAGAACCACCGCCAACGGTCACCTGGATCCTCAAAGATGAAGCGGTATGGTCACGTCGCCGCCGTCCATGCATAATGTCCTGATTAACATCGCCTAATGCGCGAATCGGGGTCACGAGCATTGCAAACGGCACCTCTGCTGCTTATTCCACCACTAGTTTCGCTACTGAGACGACGAAACACCTACGCACTGGTGTGAACGTCTGGAAATACACCCCGTTGTATAACATCACACTTGGGATTATTCCAACGCCAACCAAGCCTTAAAATTGCGATGAAGATAAGGCGCAGCAGCTGTTGCGTCCAGGCGCAGCAGCTGTTCTGTACGTTCAGGCGCAGCAGCTGTTCTGTACGTTCAGGCGCAGCAGCTGTTCTGTACGGTCAGGCGCAGCAGCTGTTCTATACGTTCAGGCGCAGCAGCTGTTCTGTCCATGCCAACTAGCTGAAGTGAAGCCGTATACAATTTGTACTCGTAATTGCCGTGCCGTAAGCATTATTGGAATAGTGAAATAAATATCATAGCTTAGCATTCTAGAACGCTTTCAAATTCGCTTGTCTTCATTTACCATTGCATAGCCCTCAATTTATAATGCATTTTCCAGTCTGACAGCCTAATGCCGGAAAAGGGAACTGTTGTGGTTTTTGCCATAGCGATGTCACACAGTGTAATAACAGTATCACCGTCATTCAAAAGGGGATACTATGCGTCCAACACAGACGAAGGTGCCAATCAGGGGACCTCTGACTTCCCTGCTGGGTGCAGTTGTCGATGGCGTCGCCTGGACGGCAAGAACATGTCCTACCCAGAGTACAATACCGGTTGCCGACGCTGGACGTCGTCACCGCCACGCTGATATCAGCCCTGAATAAATTCAGTCTTGTCATGTATGCTGCTCAATATGTCAATTCATGGCTCCGGCAAGGCAAGGATACCGCTACGCTGCGTCTGTGGGGTTTCTGATCAGATATATCGGTCGTGCTGTGTCCACAGAATTTTACCTGTTGTTGCCGCCTAGGTATCTGTCTTGGGTAATATATCAGCATTGCAATCTGTAAAATGTGATATGCTCTGCCGTAGATATGTGTAAGTGGTACGACCTAAGAAAACAAGTTTGATTTTCAGATCATAATGTGCTTAGTATATGCTAAACAGGCCAAACAGACATCTGAGAAGTTGGGTTTCAGTAAGCGATGTGAAAGTCCATTATCCTGCCCCGTTTTCTGGCCAGATACTCACACTTCGTCTCGTTATATGCCCCTTCCCCTCTAATCCCCCAACTAAGCGTCGTACGAAAACGAAAGAGATGCCATCGGAAAGCGCTCGACGAGTAGGGCCTGAAACCAACCCCGAAATTTTATCCCTTCAAGAAGTGACGTCACATGGGGGTATGCGGTCACGACTGACACATTTTTGGCTCTGGGAAGTTCGTTTTGGGGAAGATTAAAAAAACTTTTGTTTGGAATCAGAAAAGGAAGCCGAAATCGACCATGGTCCCAAAATGATTGCCCACCCCAAAAAAATTTTTTTTTTTTTTTAATTTTCCAATATTTGGCATTTACGATTTTGGATTTTTCTTTTTTCTGTTTAGAGCGCACTGAGAAATGTTGTTTTAAGTGAACGTAGTCTCATAAAAGGGCTTACTTTAGCCAGAATCGTCGACTTTAGCCCTGATGGGAAAAAAATCCCCAAAAAGTCGTCGAAAAAGAAAAATCCAAAATTCCTCTTATGCTTTTCGCTGTGTCCCTAAAGAGCAGAAAACGCTGACCGTTTCCTTCAAATATCTTTACTGTTAAGGCATGATGACAGGTTGAACTTTTTGCGGGTGACCTCACTTGACCTTGACTAACTCGGTGACCATGGATGATCTGACCTCAAAATTTTCACACAACATGTCAAATGTATGTGGGAAAAGGCTTGCCAAATTTCGGCGTGCTGCCGCGCGCTATTTTTCACTATTCGTGGAATAACTTAGGGGTGCAAAAAGACCCCCCCCCCCCCTGAGACGACGCGGGTTATTATAGTGAAATAGGAAAATACTAGAGAAGTTCAGATGCAGTTAGCGTTGTGGGAAGACCTATCGTAAAAGAAAGCTGTGTATGGCGATTCGGAATACTTCGCTACCCGACTAACTGTTATGATCTAAGTGCACCTTCTGTTCCATTCTCAGGTTAGCGCCATAAATATTCACGTGGTCAATATAGAATACAACAGCAAATTCACTATCAAGGACAGCGTTCGCAAGAACACCGGCATGTATAAAATTGTGGCCCAGAATATCCACGGCAAGGACGAAGCTGAAGTGGAAATCGTCATTCTCTGTAAGTTTACTTCTCCAATTTAGTGTAGCCTCTGACAATTGACTAGCTTCTTGTCCACGGCGATATTTGTGTGTGTTGCCGCTGGGCCCGACCGTTCACTGAATCATGAACCGTTATGTATCATATAGCGATCAATAATTCGCTGTAGTCTCTCCCCAGTCTCTCACCTGTGGTGACGTGGGCCGATTCTCAGAGTATGTTGCGTGATGATCTTGACGTGCCTCTTGGTTGTGTTGTGCATACTTGAGTAAGTATTATCTCCATGACACATTTATGTAAAGTGCGTCCGAACTTTGTGTGCTGTTTTGTTCCTTCCGCCGATATTTCATATCGCTGTTTAAGTCATAATGCATACGCATACGTAGCAAATAGCATCATGCAATGTATCCACATTTAGTACTTCCTGTACCTATGTTCATATTTATATACTCGGTATAGCTATGCCAGTCTGCATGCATGTATTGGCTACGTTGTAGACTGAGCCCGGCTCTCCGCCTATGCTTCATATCTCCTGATTGATCTGTCTATGAATAACTGTTGTCTGGTTGCCAGGTCTCCCAACATGATTCTGGGAAAGAACGGTCGATCGCCCCAAAAGATTGCACATATCATAACGCCTGCATTGTCTTCGACGAAATCGAATATACTCAGTGATGGCGGTTTGTGGTAGCATGACATGACGCTGGCCGCAATATCACACCCCACTCGGTTTTCAGCGGCCCCATCCAAGCCGAAGGGTCCTCTGAAGGTGTCCGACGTCACCGCCAAGAACTGCAAGCTCAAGTGGGACAAACCGGAGGATGATGGTGGCGCGCCCATCACCGCCTACTCCGTGGAGAAGCTGGACATGATCACTGGTGCGGCTCTGGGGCGGGCCGCCATGGTGGGCGGCTGTGGGACGGGCTGCTATGGTGGGCGGCTCTGAGACGGGCTGCCATGGTGGGCGGCTGTGGGACGGGCTGCCATGGTGGGCGGCTCTGGGACGGCCTGCCATGGTGGGCGGCTCTGGGACGGGCTGCCATGGTGGGCGGCTCTGGGACGGTCTGCCATGGTGGGCGGCTCTGGGACGGGCCACCATGGTGGGCGGCTCTGAGACGGGCCACCATGGTGGGCGGCTCTGAGACGGGCCACCATGGTGGGCGGCTCTGAGACGGGCCACCATGGTGGGCGGCTCTGAGACGGGCTGCCGTGGTGGGCGACTCTGGGACGGGCTGCCATGGTGGGCGACTCTGGGACGGGCTGCTATGGTGGGCGGCTCTGGGACGGGCTGCTATGGTGGGCGGCTCTGGGACGGGCCACCATGGTGGGCGGCTCTGGGACGGGCTGCCATGGTGGACGACTCTGGGACTGGACACCATGGTGGGCGACTCTGGGACGGGCCGCCTGTAATTCCATGTGCAAAATGTAAGTAAGGAATTGAGGTCTGCATGCTGCGCTATGCTGCACCATGTTTGCGATCAGGTTGCTCGGTTTGCAGTTTTGTAACGGTCAGCTGTGCTCCAGCAGCTAGCTGTGTTGTAGCTGTCAGGTGTGCTGTAGCTGTCAGCTGTGCTCCAGTATCAGCTGTGTTATAGCTGCAGTGTTAAAATAATGGTTTTTCGTTAGGTGTGAGATGTCGAAACGAACACAGTAGGTTGTCGAAATTTGTCATGGGATTTGTGTCATTTGAAATGTTTGTTATGTCTCAGACTCAAATTTGAGCCACTGGTGTACGTATGACTGTACCTTTATAATTTGTTTTGAGATTCATAATTTAAGAAGAGCTATATTCAGGATAGCGAGAAGAATACCTATGCTATAAACTGGTAGTGTATGCCATATCACATTATAAGCAATGTCTTTACCTAAAATTGCATTGTGAAATGTTGGTGTATCACCATTCCTTATCGAGAGCATGAGCATGATACTTATACACGAGATACTGCTAGAAATGATAAAGGAAGACTTCATAAGCACGCATCAAGAAGCAGGATGCTAATACTTCTTGGAGAAGGATGCCGATTGTGTGTTCCGAAAGTGGTATATTTCACCTATTTCATGAATGATTTATCACTGTATAGCTGTCAGCCGGGTTGTAGTTGTCAGCTGTGTTGTAGCGGTCAGCTGTGTTCCAACAGCCAGCTGTGTTCCAGCTGTCAGCTGGGCTGTAGCTGTCAGCTGTGTTTCAGTTGTGTTGTAGTGGTCAGCTCGGTTGTGATGATCGTTGTCTGCGGTTCACCAATGTATGCTTCCATTTGGCAGGCCGTTGGGTGCCAGTGGGTCGTGTTGGTGCTGACGAGACTGGCATGGACGTCCCCGGCCTGGTGGAGGGCAAGCAGTACCAGTTCCGAGTGAAGGCTGTCAATGAGGAGGGCGAGTCGGAACCGCTCGATACTGATCACGCCACTCTCGCTAAGAACCCTTACGGTGGGTGGAGCATGTTAATTTCAACGTAGTGTTACGCCATACTGGTTACTCATATTTACACCGTATTACACAACGGTAATGAATGTAAACTTTGAATGCACACTCGCATGCGTACATTTTGAATACGTAAGCTCGCATGCTCATCGATGCTGCGTCGTTCATTTGATCAAAACGTACTGACATAAATCGTGTCGAGGGCATTCAGTGGAATCATGTCATAATGGTCCATAGTTTACACTTTTTACAGCTTTGATGTACTTTAGACGTCACGTCATTTTTAATTGGGTCTGTGAGTTTGCTTAAAGGTGCACTTTTTACTCCGATTTAGGGCGAAATAAAAGTCAGGAGTGTGGAGTTATGGAATCTCAAAAGGTGGCCCAGAATATCTGATGAGGTTGGATGGTAATGTTCAGATATCCCTGGCGCACCGTCCACTCCGGAGATCGTGGACTGGGACGTGGATCGGGTGGACCTGAAGTGGAAGCCCCCGAAGGACGACGGAAACGCCACCATCACCAGCTACATCATTGAGAAGAAGGAGAAGTTGGGCACCGGTTGGGAGCCTTGTCTGGAAACTAAGGTACCAACATGGACATGGTTGGACACGATGGAACAGCCCCATTGTGGGTTTCTGTCCTTCAGAATAACATGACATGTGGGAAATTACCCTCTCTTTTTTCCTGTTGAATGACTGAATAACGCTACTTCCCAGTGAACTCTTCTTACTTATTTACCTTTTATGAAAGTCATTGTGGTCAATGTATGTTTATTGTGTCCTTTCCAGCAATGACTAGCTTCCAGCGAAACAAAGCTAGTGCATTGATGTATAGCTGCAGGAAAAAGACTACCAAATTCGTGGACCATTACCAAAGGAAATACGTGCTATGAACTCGAGAAATATGGCAGGTTTGCTTCTCATTCCGAAAGCAGATCATTTGCTCTCCGCCTGGAATGCGCTATCGGCCAATGATGTCCGAGTTCAATATATAAGTCCCAGGTGATGGTGATAGTGTATAATGTTGATGCTAAGTGGGTAATATAATCAATTTGACCTGTGCTCCATGGTTAAAGTATGTTCAAACGGTGTTGAGTGTGACTAGCAAAATGTCGTTCCGTGTAGCGTATGCTTTGCTTGACGCCAACAGGGGCGAGTTAGGTGATTGCCATGGTGACAGCACGTGTGCCCGTCTCTTGCAGAGCGGCAAGCCAGAAGCGCGTGTACCCGGTCTGGTCAAGGGCAATGTGTACCAGTTCCGGGTGCGGGCCGTCAACAAGGCCGGCCCTGGAGAGCCCAGCCAGCCAACGGGACAGCATATTGCCAAGGCCAGATACCGTAAGGACGGCTTATTTTAGGCGGTCACATTCTAGTCGTAATATGGGGCTTGCGTAGTTGAGCATTCTGTACTTCGGGAGCCACAAGATGCATGTGGCTTAGTTGCCAGCGAGTTAATAAGCCGCGTCTGTCTGTCTCCAACTAACAGAACAATCGACTCGTGCTTGCGTCACCAGCTCGGCCATGCATGCATAAGATTATCCCATGCGCCCATGCGCCCTGACCCACCCTGCACGGCTTGCGTTGAGCAATGTGCTGCTGTATGACTACGCCTGGGGCTGGAACGGATATCCTCTCGGTGGGATATACCGCGAACGTGCATGACCCGGGCGGCCACCGTTGGCATCGGCAGGGTGACCAGTGACCAGTCTTCATAAAAGGCTTAAACTCGCTTGCGAGCCGGGAGCCTTATCTCGAGGATCTCGCCCAAGACTGGCAGGCTAGGCTAACCCGCTTGACACGGGCAGTTGCTCGCGCGCTGCTCCCCCAGTCGGACGCGACGCCGGCGCTCCCGCCCGCCTGTCCCCACCGATCGCCCGGACTGGGTGTTCATTCCGTGTGTGTGCGAATGGGTGCAAAGCGGCTGGAACTTACCTGCAACCATCGCGATTGATCGCTCCGATCGAACGCCTCGTCGGCCTGGCGTCGACGGACCTGATTCTGGTGAGGGAGCGAGTGCTTCCACTACAGCCTTGTGTGGCTACTACCTTCTTCTGCATCATCACCATGCTGTCATCTCATCGTGACCTTCTGCGCTTGCTCGTCCTCCTCGCTGTTCTGCATGCCCTGGTGGTTATTGTCATGCCCGTGAGTCGTCCGCTGCGGTCGGCCGGCCGTCAGCGTAGGAGCTGTGGCGGTCCGGACGACCTTAAGGTCGGCCGTTGCCGGTCACCAGCTGACCACGTGATGTCCTCGGGCGGGCCCGTCCGGGGCGTCCACCCAGCTGATCCGGGCGTCCACCCACGCAGGAGCAGGCGTGGCAGACGCGCGCCCGGAGCCCGGCTCCGCGGGAGCAGAGGGGCGCATCGGCGGGATTGTTGTGCGAGAGGCAAGTCTGTTCTACTGATTGGTCACATAAACATCCAGAGTCTGAAACAGAATTTGCTCGAGTTGTCTCTCGAGCTCAGTCATTTCAATTATGATATCATGACACCTAACAAGACCTGGCTTAAGCCTGCCACACCAAACCGTCTGCTGGTTCTGCCGGGCATCAACTCTACCGTGCGGACCGGCCGGACAATCGTGGCTTCGGTGGTGTGGCCGTGGCCGTCAGGGACGGCATAAGCGTGACACCGCTCAAAGTGACTGCAACCACGACCCAACAGCAGGCTCGAGTCATCGTGGACCTTGGCGAAGCCGGATGGCAAGCGGAGGTTTATTCTCGGCACAGTCTACCGCCCTCCCCGGCGCAATGTTGCAGACTTAAAGGTGGACTTCTCCGATCTAGAGTCCCAGTACGAATTGCCAGTTGCAATTCGTACTGCATATGGCGAGTTCCACGTGTTAGTTGCAATTCGTATTGCGAGTCCCACGAGTTGCATTGATCACCCTTCGTGTAAAGCGATTATCTGCGGCGACCTAAATTACGATCTTGCAAAGCCTGATGGTGAATCTGCGAAAAATATGTTGAGCAATGTTTTGTCTGCATACTCGCTGTATCAATTTGTAGACACCTACTTATTCAAGCCGTTCTCTGCTGGATGTTTTTATGGCGAATTGTCGTCTTCTTGTCAAACGCTGTGGTTCCTGATTTTGCAATTTTAGCCCGCACAAATTTTTCGCGTTTTTATCGATGTTCCTTGCTGCCGTCCTGCGCGTCGCACCGTACAATCTCGTAGCTTGCGCTGGATTGACCAAACTGCTTTGTATCGTGACCTGATGTGTGTGGATTGGTGGAGTGTTTTATTTACAGACAGTCATGTTGAAGTGGAACGCTTTCCTGTCGCTTTTCACCGATTTTTTGCCGACACGCTCCGGTTAGGCCGTTGCGCATTCGAAACCCAAGCGCCCCAGCGTTGTCTGACAGAACCAGATATATCATGGCCCATTCTGACAGTCTGGATCGCAGCTTAAAATATGCGCAACTTGCAAACAACATCGGAATTTGTCAAGGCTCATCTCTCGGCCCTGTGCTCTACTGCGTCTTTGCCAACGACCTCAGTCTGTTCGCTGAATGCGCAGTAGTCGTTAAGTATGCAGATGACAAATTTTAGTCACCGGAAGCAAAACGCGCATCCAAAGTGTCGCTACAGAATTGGAACACGTCCTGACCTCCCTCGACGTTTGGTTCCGCGGTAACCGTCTAAAAGTAAGTGCGGAGAAAACCCAGCGTATGATCTTTGGCAGCCGACAATATTTGCGCAATCTCCCCAACTTCACTGTAACGTTTCGCGATCAACAATTCCTCCCCTGTTCGGAAGTAAAAAAAAAATATAGGGCTCACTTTTGGTCGCACACTCAGCTGGGACTCGCACGTTTCCACCATTACCAGACGATGTTTCGGAACTCTGGCCGGTGTATCGCATCTCGGAGGCCACCTGCCACCATCTGTCATCTCGGTGCTCGTCAATGCCTTGGTCCTCTCTCAGATCCGGTACTGCATTTCGGTGTACGGAAATAGTACCCAAAATAATATGTCTCGGATTCAAAAAAATTATCAACTATGGAGCAAAAGTTATTTTCGGACGATCTAAATTTGACCATGTCACGGATCTGTTAGAGCGTCTTGGCTGGATGAGCGCTGAGAACGTGGCCTCATACCACACGCTGTGCCTACTTCACAAGGTGCACCGACTGTAGGAGCCGACTCCATTAGTCGGCACCATCTCAACAGTCGCCGAGCACCGAGACCGCCACACCCGTCAGGACCAGGACCTATACGTCCCCAGGTCACGGACAGAGATGGGCAGGCGCCGTTTTTGGTTCCAGAGGTCCTGCCCTGTATAATGAACTGCCACACGAACTGAGGAAACTGCCAGTTCCCACGTTTGGTCGCCGCCTTAGGCGGCATTTGTGCATGGGACCGGTCAGATTGACCTGATCTACTTCCTGACATCTTATCATACTCGCTGACCTCTTATACTTGCTGACTTATCGTCATACCTGCTGACGTCTTATCATACATACCGTACTTTTGCTGACTTT
Organism: Ashinkailepas kermadecensis; assembly: GCA_034440615.1. Lineage (NCBI taxonomy): Eukaryota > Metazoa > Arthropoda > Thecostraca > Neolepadidae > Ashinkailepas > Ashinkailepas kermadecensis. The sequence continues at coordinate 75,810 of JAOTOM010003957.1, read as the reverse complement.
TTCCGTGCCGCTGGTATGAGGAATTGTTATATGTTTTTATGTGTGTCTGTAACAGCACTTTTTTCCGGTGACATCTGTTTTAAAGCTCGACAATAGGCTGTAATAGCAATGTAAAGTTTATTATGGATGACCTGAATATACGTCTTTGTCTTTGTCTTCGTCTTTGTCTTTGTCTTGGTCTGCTGTGGCCGACCACCTCGCAGAGCAAACGGTATTTTGAACTCAATTACAGACGGTAGCACGTGTTTAGAAAGCTGGGTGGCTTCATTTCGTTGAGTGCCGACAAAAGTATGGCGGTTTAGTAGTCAGCATGTCGCCTTGTCGCCGAAGGGTTGCGTGTATGAGTCTTGCTGACCGAGCATACTGCCGCCTCCCGTACGACCAGTTACTGTGAAAGAAGGACAACGCTGTATATAAATGCCGCGTAGCCCGTAATAAAAGAAGCTTTATTTAGCGCAAATCGCTATCGCATAAACACTTCGACTCCTCGGTGTCCGTCCAATGTTCAAATTTGTAAATATATATATTTGAAGACCCCTGGACTGTGCGAAGCTGTTTCACACCATCCGTACACGTGGCTTTTAAGTACAGGCCTATGATGGCTATTCATGGCTGAACCCGGTGCTCGCGTCTTGGATCATTTGCCCCCCCCCCCCACACACACACCCTCTTCAACTGGCGTACAGCCAATGTTCAGCTGGCGCTGCCTTATGCCCTGGTGTCAACGGCTTTGGTACGGTGTAGAGCTGGTGTCTTTGTTATGTGATGGTCATGATCCATCTAGGCAGAAATGGATAATCCTGACATCTGAAAGCCTCAAGTATATCACGTGCTTCCTCACTGCTCCTCACATTATTGACCAGCAACCTGCTCACTCACCTTCAAATACCTAACGATGTATGGTGTCCGAATCCTTGACCCATTGACTTCTTGTCTTTTTCAGTGAAGCCGTACATCAACCGGGAGAAGTGTAAGCCGGTGACGGTGCGGGCCGGGCAGGCGATCCGTCTGGACATCGACGTGGAGGGTGAGCCGCCTCCAGCGGTCACCTGGTCGTTCCACGCCAAGGACGTGGTGACCGACGCCCACTACCGCGTCGAGAACGAGGACTACAACACGCGCCTGCAAATACAGGACACGTCTCGCAAACAGAGCGGGAAGTACCTGATCAAGGCCGTCAATGACTCGGGCGAGGACCAGGCTGAGGTCGAGGTCAACATACTCGGTGAGATATTGCGCAGCCAGCGATGGAGGCCGGAGTCCGCCCTGCCTTTTGCTCGGCTAGCGGGCGGAATGATCAACGCGTAATTCGGGTTGATTTGTTTGGCTGTCTGCTCACAACTAAGTTGTGCTCTGCATTGCTCCGTATTTTTAATGATGAGCTGGTAACTTTTAGAGACACTCACATTCAAAGTTTGGACTTCCTGTTAAATTTTGGCCAGCATCGAATTCTTTGTTGTGTTGCCATACTGGTGTTGATACAAACACCTCCCCACGAATGACATTAGTGATATTAATAACTGCATACAATAATTCGCTATCACTAGCATAACACATCAAGCTACATAATTATACACTTATATCTTCCAATGGAGTCGCCCCCTCTGAGATTTTCGTTAGACAACTTGTATACACTTCAAGATATCGCTTTTAAATTTTGCATGACTTCTCATAATTGACAACCGCACAATGCATGAAAAATAGAGGTTTCCTCAATTTAGGTCAGAGAGGTAAAGCTGGTCAAATTCTGGTCATGACCTTGCCCGTGCAATTTGTAGACCTACATCCAAGCGTTTGCCATGAACAAACCCTTCAGGGCACAGTCATAAGTGAAATATTAGTGTATGTACAAACGTTCAGCTACAAAATGCTAAATACAAAAAGTACCTCACGTCATGTCACTAGGTCATTGTAGCTGAAGCTATGAACATTCTCTTTGTGGATAACTTTCATTAGAACTGACTGCACCTATTATTTATTGACTTATTGACCTATTTGTCCCGACCTAGGTCAGCCGAAAGAGGTAGACAGCAATATTCCAAGTGATACTAAAAGTTAAGGGTGGAGCTACATCAAACCGTTTACCGCACCTCTCTATCTAACTCCGAGTAAGAGTTAGTGTGTGTCAAATTACCCCCTACCCCCACCTCCCATCCCGCGCAGAGGTAGGGGTGGAAACTCCTGCCGCGCTGTGAGGCCTGAACAGACTGTCTCGAACTAAAGATGACTCGCCTATGTCGGCAGACAAGCCTGGTCGGCCCGAGGGGCCGCTGGACGTCACCGACGTTCACAAGAACCACTGCAAGCTGCAGTGGAACAAGCCCAAGGACGACGGCGGCCTGCCCATCTCGGCCTACGTGCTAGAGAAGATGGACACGACCACTGGCCGGTGGCAGCCGGCCGGCCGCGTCGATGGTGGCACTACTGAGGCGGAGATCAAGGGTCTCGAGCCGGGCAAGCGGTACGACTTCCGGGTGAAGGCCGTCAACGACGAGGGCGAGTCGGAGCCGCTGGACACGGACCATTCGATCCTGGCCAAGGACCCGTACGGTACGTCGGGAAGATCAGTCCGCTTTTCTTGTTGCGAAGTAAAGTCAAGTGACGTATCTTGATCCATATTTGCAAGGGATGCTTTATTCTACGTATAGGTTCGCGGTATTAAAATACTCAACCTGTTCGATCATGGATCATTTTCAAGAGTAACCTATTGAACCAAACTTCAGGAGGCTACTCTTGAACATGATCCATGATCGAAACATTTTAATACAATTAATATCTATGGAAAATCAACATTATTTGCAAACGTAGAACAAATATTTCACCTGATTTTTATGTCAAACATTGTATGTTAGGAAGCCCCATTCTCACGATTATATTTCTTGTGAGGTGGTTTGAAGGCACGATCACAATGAAGGTACAATTTTGGCTCAATTGCACAAAAAGAGCTCTCAATACTAGAAATGAGCCTTTATATGACATCACTATGAGTGTCAAAAGATCTGCAGAAGATGCACCATCATCGATGCCAAGCGACTGCGCGCTGCCGCGTCCCATTTTCTGGTCATCGCAAGAATATGACTTCGAGGTTAGCATCCAATCCCTTGGCAGTGGAGGGTTGAGCCTTCGTTACGCGTAAAGCGCGGAAATTTGACTGATCGGTGACACTAGCGCCGCGCATCGGACCAAGCGTAAGCTAAGATGTTAATATACATGCATTTAGAGGAAAACTACGCAATCTGAGCGTTGTTGAAAAAAAAAGTATGTAGCATAAAAGTAGTGTATGCCGCCACATTTTATTTCTGGCATGTTTCACGACCATTCACTCAATTTCTAGACCGTCATGTTACTGCTGAAGATAAACACAGTCATTATTATATGTTCCAGTAGTGAACATCTGACTAGTTTTCTGGTATTTCGTTGACCAGTTCAAAAATCCATAGCATGGGGTAATAATGTAGTTAATTCCCTGTCGACTAATGTACATTTCACCACCCTGCCCCAATGTTTTGGACCGTCACTTTACCGCTCAAGATGGAAGAAACCATTATCAAAAATTCTGCGGTAAATACCTGACCAGTTTTCTCCTGTTGCATTGCCTTGTTAAAAAACATTGCTTTGGGCGTTACTGCAGTTAATTGTCCGTCGACTGACGTATATTTCACCGTCTTGCCTCAATTTATAACAAATTATAATTATGAACATCTTGATGTTTCCAAACACATTTAGTTTTCTTTTTTCACCCCAATGTTCGCAGTTACACTGTGCTTGAAGCGTAACGTTGACTGCTGTGCTTGGTGCAGCCTGTGGCTCTGGTAACTGCGACCAACCCACTTACGTCTGACTCGTGCGGTACCCGAATGCCAAATACGCGCGTCCCTCTGGTGCCAGTCTGTGTCGGAGCCTGACCGGACGTACACGCGTCCCTCTGGTGCCAGTCTGTGTCGGAGCCTGACCGGACGTACACGCGTCCCTCTGGTGCCAGTCTGTGTCTGAGTCTGACCGGACGTACACGCATCCCTCTGGTGCCAGTTTGTGTCGGAGCCTGACCGGACGTCGTCCGTTAACCAGACCCGCCGGGCGCGCCGTCCGTGCCCGACATCGTCGACTGGGACGAGCGCATGGTGGAGCTCAAGTGGGAGCCACCGCTGCGCGACAACGGCGCGCCCATCACCGGCTACATCCTGGAGATGAAGCCCGAGAACGCCGTCGAGTTCTCCACGGCGGCGGAGGTGGGGCCCGGCTGCTCGGGCAAGATCACCGGCCTGACGCCCGGACAGAAGTACCAGTTTCGCGTGCGCGCCGTCAACAAGGCCGGCCCCGGCGACGCCAGCGACCCCACCCACATGCACACGGCCAAGGCTCGATACCGTGAGTCCAGCCTGGGCTGGGGGCCGCACGAACGTCGACTCCAATCAACCCGCCATTGAGTTGATTGTGATCGAGCTATTTCGATCATGCAATGTTCATGTGTCTTTGTTTGTGTGTTTTTGAATTGTTTCTGAAAGTGAGCTAATCTGAATTGGTCTACTTCCAGGGTAATCGCGCATGTAATGGCTTCTTGCTACGAACATGCTACCTATAACGGATTATTAAGCACTCGCGCTTTATTGCAATGATACGTCATTGCAATGAAATCGTCAAGCAATGGTGCGTCATTCGTTGATTAACCTCTGTATAAACCTCTCTGTGTGTGAAGTGACACTATGAATGGAAGGGAAGGAATGGAACTGAGGGCAAAGTTCGTCCCTGCATAAATGTGATCGTGATGGTCTTCGTCGCAATGTCTGGAAGTGGGAAGTTGCGTTGCGCAGTATTTTATCCCGAGCCGAGCCTTTACTGACACATAGCTGAGGCGCAAAGCAACCTATACAAGCTCTAGCATAGGCACCGCAGAACAAATCTCACCTGAGGAAGTATGCACTAGCCACTGCTGGTTGTTGAACACTCATAGCTGTTCAACATCCGGCGGCATGGGCTCCAGGTATGACCGTACGGAAGCAGCCAGGTCACATTTGAGCACTCAAGTATAATTTAACCGGGCTCATTCAGAAGCCTACAAATGCGGAATGTTCAATTCACAGTAAGCCATGCATGCGGCAATCATAGTAGAAAGGTATGCTGAATTATCAACATGGGCAATATCTCCAACGCCGTCACACCGAATAATGGAACAACATGTCCAACTGTGGCGAGCACTCGCGTTGCCATTTGTCTAAGTGCTGGTAACGGTTTGATGAGTGCGTGTGAAGTTCGTTATGTTCGCACTGTTGACCTCAATGAGATGTGTCAGACTGAACATGACATTTGACAGCCTGCTTCTCCGGTCATCGGCACGCGTTTTGCTCTCAGAAGGGCACATGTTGAGCAACATGCATGCTGATCAATATATGTCAACCCCTTTTGCGGGATTTTAAACCTACTAAAGCAATGACTTTAAACGATTTGTACGAAGATGTACTATGTACGCTGGGTATGAACTACCAATTTTTGTTAATTTCGGTTGCTTTGTACCTATCTATGTTTTCCTCATGGATCTCCTTTGACTCACATCGCTCAATGGGCACTTGGCGATATGTAGAAGTGCGTGATCCTGGCTTTGCGAACCCTGTCGATGCTCCGCTGTGACTCAGGGTCGGTTGACATGCCGATGATCTTTTTGTTGGCTGAGCCATGTTGGCAAGGCATTGGAACCCACAGGACGATCCATAGTCGCCGATCAGTCGTTCATTATTTTTATTAGCCGGTGAATGTGGTCGAAACTGCTAAGGACCCGCGCGTCATCTTGACGATTTTTTTTTCTTTTGTGGTGCAAATGACAGTTCATACGGAACACAAATAGCGTAGATATACATATTGAAAATCAATCATTGCGCAGTAGGAGGGCGCAGTCTGGTACAGACTCCAATTCAAACGGGAAAATGACGGTTATCAGTGTCCGTCAAACACAAGCGAACACCATTAGCGTTGTCCTGGAGCGGTTGCGAAGGTCTCCAAGCTGGGACAGGGTTCAGAGTACTTGTTTTTCAGTGGGAAAAAAATATTTTGGTATTGCTTTGTAGTCCCCAAGTGCACTACCGATGCATTCAGGCTTACACACGTTATAAATGATTGTTTTTGCATTCATTGGTGTGTTTTCTGGGGGTTCCGCGTGGACACACGGCACATTGTCTGTAAAATGTGCGTTTGTCTCCTCATTCCTCAGTCGGGAGCTCACTGAAGAGGATTTTTGCACACCTTCATTGAAAGGCCGCTTTCGTGGTGAAATTTGTGTTGTGACCTTTCTTGAGCCCTAAAAAGGAACTTGAAGGCGCCATGCCGTCCCATGCCTGCCACCCGCAATGTTTCAGATTTTAGCATGCTATTCCCTGCTTTTGGCCATTCAATGCATGTTTAGGTCATGAGCTTTTGCAGCATATCCCAGCATGGGTCATTAACCTACAATGGCCCTGGAAAGTTCAGTGCCATTGAAGCGGGTCAATTGAGTTGTTATCACCCTACCATACCTAACATTTGTCACTTGACGAAAGAAGGGTGGTTATCTGTGATTATTCATGATTTCGGCAAGAATAGCTGTCCTGTATGTTCCCTGTTCTCATGACACAGGTCAGTGACCTGACATGACATGTTTAAATTAGTTGCCCTATAAGGTCAACAAAGGTGCCCGTCCTATCAGCTACGTCAAGCGGTGGCACGTCAAGGAGCACCGATTGCCGTGACTGGATAAGTAACTTCAGGAGGCTGCATCAAGCGCTGTACGGGTGGGGGTTAAGACAACCCTCTTACGTTTTCGGAACCTTCTATTGACCCAGTGGAACCACTTAGTCATTTGGTGGGCTCACTACAGTTTGCATAGAGCCACAAGACTATCGCAATATGAAGGGTCCTCCCATTATCCTGTGGGCTCTATAGGAACTAGAGGTGGTCGTTTCTGACAAGTGGCCCTGTTTGCTGTTTTGTGGGCCTCTTACGATTCAGGAGGCCTCTGGACGGTTCAGATAATTCTCTAATGTATCATTGAGCCCTTCCAACATTTGAGGGCCCTGTCGTTTCTCATTATAAATCGACTCTTACAGACCGCAGGGGAACCTATGTCTATACCTATATATCACTCGCAGGCAATTGTTATCCTTCGGAGAAGACTTCTCTCAATTTTACCAAACTGAATTAGGTACGAAATGGAACATGGAAACCACTTTGGCTGACATAGTGGATTATGTAGTTTATGTTCCAAAAGAGTCCTGGACTCCCAATGTCGGAGTTTTGTGCCCCGGTCCTGGTTGGTTTGCCATCACTGACGAATGTGTCGGTGAATTAACATGTGTGTATGTATGTGTATGTGGTGTGTGTGCGTATATATATAGGTATGTGTGTGTGAGTGTGTGTCAGTGTGTGCATTCGTATTGATGTGATCGTAATCCACCCCACCTGCCATCAGTGAAGCCGCGTATTGTGCGAGACAACCTGAAGCCGGTGGTGATCAAGGTGAACCAGCAGGCCATGCTGGACGTGGACGTCATCGGAGAGCCGCCACCGACCGTTGTCTGGACATTGAAGGACAAGGTGAGGGCCGTCACCTCCCGAGAAAACTTCAAGGACAGAATGGCTGTGGTCACTTTAGCCCTGGCGGATAGTCACCCATGTCACCTGCATTCTGAAGTGTACGACCAATAGACGACACAGTCACTATAGGGAAGGAATTAAAATCGCAGCATATATCTTGGCCCAATGATGCCTTCGACCCTCGAAGCTTGAAGTTCGTAGCTTGGTCCAATCGAAGCTGTCTTGGTTGTATTTTTGTGCCTTATAATTACCTCCCATTGTCTAATGTTTAGCTGTTTTTACCATTCCTCAGTACGGATTAATTTCAGATGGGCGACGCCGGATTCTTTAACCAGTATTTTTGTTGCGTTAACCAACAGTGTATTGTAGGAGCAAGAATGACACCTACAATGCTGGCATGTTAGCGATCACTTGTGTAACGTGTGCTGCCAAGAGACCGCTCGGTGGGCGAATGTACCGTGCGAGGTGTGCGCGCGGCACGTGAAGACACAGTGCTGACGTGTGCCATAGCCGGTGGACACGGGCCCCGAGCTGACCATCACCAGCGTCGACTACAACACCAAGTTCGCACTGTTTCGCGCGCGCCGCTGCGACTCGGGCAAGTACACGATCACGGCGACCAACTCGTCGGGCGTGGACGTCGCAGAAGTGGACATCACCGTGCTGGGCAAACCCAGCAGGCCGGAGGGACCGCTCGATGTAAGCAGGGCGCGTGGCACACGGTGTACAGCTGACATGTTTATGAAGTCAGCTCATGGCACTCTGGTGAACGTGGGTCCGTGCAACGATTGGCGTTCAGGGCTTTGCTTTAGCTCAGGCGCGGCTTTTAGCGCGGAACTTTGTAGTGTGTAGCCTTGCTTCGGACGATGGTGGGTGGAAATGAAGCGAATCTGGCGCTGGTGCATACCCGAAAGCGCCTATGTTTGATTAGCTACGCTGCGTGGAGCGCTGTCGGTATGTTTGCTGGATGACAGTGCCTGGGCATAATCAACCACACGGCAGCTATTCAGGACATCCGTACCTTTGACACCACACAACTGCCACTAACTTTCCGGTCATGTCCTAATGCAATGGCACCGTGACTGGGGTATATTCTCTGGGGTAACATTTTATATTGGCAGTTAGTGAATTGTAATAAACAAGGAAGTAATTCGACTTTATAAATAATCTCAAAGAATTCATCCTGGCATGTAGTTTGTGCTGCAAGCTTGCGAGTATTGAACAGATACTGTACCTTGTCAGTTTCAATGTCAACAGTCCTTAGGGTCTAGCCGAATAAAAAAAAAATATTGGAAGACCTTTTCAGATAGTACACAGATGAAAACAATTAGCACCTCTCGTACTTGAAGCTCTATCATATCTTACTGAAGTATATTAGAATGGCCCAGAAAGTTTAGAATGGCCGAGATTCTGGGACGTGGCAGATGAGTTGGCTTTCCTAGTTAGATGGTCTGACAGGGTAGTTTTCTCGACGCGCTCGTCAGTGTGAGTTAAGGCGCGCTGGGTCACGTTCAGGGGGCAGAGCCTGCTGTCTCGCTCCGTCTGGATCCCTGCATGGCTCTTACACTACGATATCGGCTGTGAAAGAAATACCATGGCGTGCGTTCCACAAACGTTCTGCTTCCAAACACCTGGCCTGATATGGTTATCAACGCAGTGGGGTGCTGTAAACCGCCCTATGCAAAAACATTTTTCTTTAAATGCAAAATATGTGCATGTCAGATTCGAAATGAAGGGATCAAGTTTTCGTGGTGTTCCCAGCTAGTCCGCCCTGGATATAACGGACCTGTGCCGTTATCAAATGAAATGAAATGATGCGACATGAATGTTATGTAAACCGCCCTACAGATACCTTTCATTTCGTTTTGTGCATACTTTTTATTCTGTTTCGCCTACATTTTGCGTGCAGTACACCTTGATACCCTACCGTTACGGGTGCGACTCAGAACACGCGATCGTATGGTAACGGTTGCGAGTTGCAGAAAACATCAAACACTTTTAAAAAGTTGCTACAACCCGAAATTTCCGGAAAGAGATATATAGATATTGCTCTGTTTAGTTGTTCAGAATTTAGACACAACTTTCAAAGTCTTTTTGTATCTTAAATACAGCGTTCAACAGCGTGTCCCGTCACTTGTTGTTGCGGTTACGCCCAACCTATGTGTCTGACGTCATGTCTGAATTTATCCAGGTATCTGACGTCACTGCGAATGGATGTAAGCTCGCCTGGAAGAAACCAGAAGACGATGGAGGCTGCCCCATAGACCACTACGAGGTCGAAAAGCTGGATCCCTTCACTGGTATGTTAGAATATCGTGTAGTTGTGAGCCAGGGCGAATCACTGGCGATTCTATTGCTGTGTATATAAGAAAAACCCTGATATGAGCGAGCTCGGACCCAACTAGACCCGTCCTGAGCCTGAATTTGAACTGGCTCTATCCATTTCGACCTTCATGCTTTTCGACACTCTGAATTGCCTTTTTTCTTGTGACATGTCAAGTTTTGTTCTTCGCGAAGAATTAAATTTGCTCTCTGAAGTTGAGTTGTCCCATCTTCCACGACAACACTTCCTTTCAAGTACTAATGTTCAATTTTCTGTATCCCAAGGAAGAGTTTCGTAGTGACATTCTCGCGCTCGGTCGCTTGGTGATCGCATAAGAGGCACTTGGCGCGGCCGATGGTGATCGCAACCTCCACACACCACCATTGTTTGTCGACAGCGATATGATGTCCCATGATGTGCATGCAGCACGACGAGAGCCATAGCGCCCTCGCTCATCAAGTGCCCCTGGTGGCACCGTATATTGGTAAAGAAGAAATGTCCACTCTCTCGTTGCTGCATCGCATAAGTGTGATATTGTCGCGAATCGGTTTACCGTCGACTGTTCTGGAATGTGTTGTTAGATATCAGCATTGTGTTGCTGAAAAATATTTCGCTTAGTGATTGCTTCACTTTGTGCAGTTAAATCGCGTCCAGGTTACACCTAGGTGTAAACTGTTCGGATGGTGTGTTTCATCGGTTTTTTCTGCATCTTGTACTGCCTCTTCATGGTATCCGTTTCGCACAGGACAATGGATTCCCTGCGGAACCTCGGACAAACCGGAAGCGGTCATTTCCGGTCTGCAAGATGGAAAGAAGTACAAATTCCGGGTGAAGGCTGTCAACAAGGAAGGAGAGTCAGAGCCACTTGAGTGTGACCAGTATGTGCTCGCCAAAAATCCATTTGGTAAGTTGCGCACGTTTTTCGTCTCACGATACTCGTCTACATCACATCTGCTTACAGGGAGATGAAAACCAGCACACGCGCGTACACACAGAAACACACACACATACACACACATATATAATTATATATATGTATATATATATATATATATATATATATATATATATATATATATATATATATATATATATATATTTATATATATATATACACATATATATGCTCGCGAATATTTCATGGCACCTTAGCAGTTTTAATGGAACGTTGCATGTTACCAGGCTTCCAAAGCTGTCACCTTTGGCCATTACGTGATGACTGCGTTGATGCACGAGCCGGCCATGCCCTGCCATCGACCGGCCGTATATAAGACGGGGTACATGGCGACATGGCGCCACTCGACCCGCGTCCGAGGCCAGGGGCGCCACGTGCGGCCAATACGGCTGGTGCAGGAGCTCGTCGACTGATAGCCGGACACCGACGGCGTCTGGCATACAAGTAATCTGACAGAGGTCAGACGCGTCATCGTTAGAGGTCGGGTGCATCATCCGACAGAAGTTGGATACCGGGCAGAGGTCAGACGCGTCATCAACAGAGGTTGGGTACATCATCTCACAGAAGTTGGATACATCATTTGGCAGAGGTCAGACGCGTCGTCGACAGAGTTCGAATACATCGTCTGACAGAGGTCGGATACGTCTGGCAGAGGTCAGTTCGCAGGCTGCCTCGATGAAGCCGTGCTGGGCGCCGGCTGTTCTGCTGACTGTGCTGGAGTGCATGGCCTGTCGGAGTGCCTGCTGTGCGAGCCCCGTCTTCTTCGGCGATGACGCTTCCCTGTCTGACAACTCGAGCTCCGCAATCTCTGACGACGCCAACCCTCTGGTCCGGGGCAGCTCCGGCGGCGCCTCAGACAGTTCTGACCCTCTGGTCCGGGGCAGCTCCGGCGGCGCCTCAGGCAGTTCTGACCCTCTGGTCCGGGGCAGCTCCGGTGGCAGTTCTGACCCTCTGATCCGGGGCAGCTCCGGTGGCAGTTCTGACCCTCTGGTCCGGGGCAGCTCCGGCGGCAGTTCTGACCCTCTGGTCCGGGACAGCTCCGGCGGCGCCTCAGGCAGTTCTGATCCGACGGGCAGCGACCCTCTGGTCCGGGGCAGCTCCGGTGGCAGTTCTGACCCTCTGATCCGGGGCAGCTCCGGTGGCAGTTCTGACCCTCTGGTCCGGGGCAGCTCCGGCGGCAGTTCTGACCCTCTGGTCCGGGGCAGCTCCGGCGGCGCCTCAGGCAGTTCTGACTCTCCGGCCTGGAGTAGCTCCGGCGGTGGTGTGTCGCAGACGGCAGCCGTGTCGCTCCTGCTGACCACCGCCGCCGCCGTGATGTCGGCCGACTCGGTGGCCGTGCTGACCTGCCGACCTGAGCCGAGCTACTGGCCGGCGCCGTTGCCGCAGGTCCGCTTCTCGGCCGACTCGGCCGACCAGCTGGCCGCCTACCTGGACGGCCGGGGCTGGGCGGCGCTGCTGCTGGTGCCGCAGCCGGCCTGTGTGGAGACGCTGCGGGCGCCGCTGACGCGCGGGCCGGCCGCCGTCGTCACGACCCGCTGCCGCCAGCTGCTGACGTCGCCGGCGCTGGCCGTGACGCGGCCCCTCTGCTGGACGCTGGCCGGCCGCCACGTCTCCGTCTCCCGGCTGGAGCGCGACGACAGCGGCGAGTCGACCGTGCGCCGGGTGATGAGGTGGCCGCTACACCGTCGGCCGCCCCGGCTGGCCGAGCTGGCCGCTAACCAGACGCTCGACGTGGTGTACGGCAACGCGGAGCCGTTTCTGCTGTGCCGCCGGCTGGAGGGCGGCCGCTGTGCGGAGCTGACGCCCGGCGTCGAGGACAACATACTGGCGCAGCTGGCCTCCCGGCATCGGCTCCGACTGCGCTACCGGCCCACGCCCGACGGCAACTGGGGCTCTCGCCGGCCCAACGGCACCTTCGACGGCATCATCGGCGAGGTGCAGGCGGGCCGCGCCGACATCGGCGTCGGCAGGATCACCGTGACGCTGGCCCGATTCGGCGTGGTCCACTTCGCCACCTGGCACTCGGTGACGAGGTTTGCGTTCGTCACTCAGCCGGAACAGGTGACGGCGTCCACGGACCCCTTCAGCCTGCTGCACCCGCACGTGTGGGCGGCCATCATGGCCAGCTTCGCCTGCCACGTGCTGGCGATGACGCTGGTCACCCGCGTGCGCGCCGAACACGAGACGCGCAGTCTCGCCGCCGCGGTCATCGGCCAGACCGAGAACGCCTACCGTTCGCTGACCATGCAGTCGCAGACGTCCATGTCGTCCGGCCATCGAGCCCGCCTGCTGACGGCCGTCTGGCTGTCGGTCACCATCGTCTTCGCCACGCTCTACACGCGGGACCTGATCGGCTACCTGCTGCGGCCGCCGCCCGCCTGGCGCGCCGACACGCTCTCCGACCTGGTGCGACACCACTACGACGTGGTCGTCAACAACAACTCCAACTCGCTGCTCGGCTGGCTGCAGGAGCAGCGCGACGCCGGCCGCGGCCTGCGCTCGTGGTCGCGCGGTTTGCCGGCCGACACGCTGGCAGCCATGACGACCCGGCCGCCGCGGCGGCTGGCGTTCGTCGGGCCCGAGATGCGCCTGGCCTCCACGGCCGTCCTGCTCCAGCTGCGGGCCAACGGCAGTCTGGACGACCGCTTCTACGTGGGCCGCCAGCGGTTCCTCATCTCGTCGTCGGCGGTGGCGACGCGGCGCGGACTGCTGTTGCGGCGCCAGCTGGACGCCGTCGTCTCCTGGACGCGCGACACGGGCTTGGTGTTCGGCTGGGAGCGGCGCACCAACGCCGAGCGTGAACAGCGGGCCGAGTTCGCGCGACGGCGCTACTGCAGCGCTGGCGGCCCCGGCTGCCAGGCCCCGCCGGACCAGCCGCTCTCGCTGGTGCACGTGCGTGGTGTGCTGGTGCTGCTGGCCGCCGGCCACGGCGTCTCCCTGCTGGTGTTCGTCGCAGAGGTGGCGCTCTTCTGCTGCAGCAGCACACAACACTGGCGCCGATATCTCAGAAACGTGTTGGGACGTGGTCAGAGCAGAGGCGTAGAGGCTCACTCTACTTCTGGGGCGACAGCCGCTCCAGCTTAGCCCGCGGACGGCCGGTGGCCACAACGTTTCACCATTCTCGGGTTAGGCGAGGCGGAGTATTTTTACCATCGTTTCTTGACCAAATATTCTCAATTCATTTCCAGAGTTTCATTGTGCTATGAGTAGAGGCGGCGCCGGATGTGTAAAAGCAAGCAAATATGCATCTAAACCATGGATGTCGATATAGTACATTGGAGGCGGCATTCTAGCCCCCCCCCTTCCCATGTTGGATTAGCCCCCCAATAATATAATTTTTAACATGGGATTCTATTGGCGGCCTCCACACACACTCAATCGATTTCGGCCCTCTCATTGCCTCCATGTATTGGCGGCCCCAATGACCTCTAGAAATTAGCATGTCTGCCTTCACCAATTGGTTTATTTGTTGAGCGTATTCTATATGATGCACAATATCAAATTTGGCACCTTGAATTAGTCTAACGTATTATTTGCGACGTGTAGTTTGGCAATGTGAGCCAGTCGATTTGTTGTCAGCCGGCTCTCTCCTCACTCACTCGTCCCCTCGCGTCCTATGTACCTGTCCGATCGCTGCAAAACCGTCATCAATGGGTGCCCAGGAACGACCGCTTTAACGTGGTGTCGTTCACGGCTCAATATACCACACGTAACCTGATTCAGTCTTATTCTTCCTTAGTGATCTCGATGGCCTCGCACCCACCCCAAAACTGCACCTCCAAATTAGGTACATTTCCCAAATTTCGCCAATGGAAGTGTTCTTCGTATATTTATTTATCAAGCTCAAGCTCAAACTTGACGTGAACCAAGCTAGCCAAGCTTTTTGGCAAACCGTTGTTTGTTTTTTACAAACGTTTTTGACAAATATTGCTGTCTAGGTCAAGAAATACAGAAAGTGGCATTTCAGAATATTTCTTTCTTTTATTTTTAGCCTTTTAAATTTAAGTGTTTAATTTTAGTCTTCATTTTACTTAAGCTTCAGTCCCTGCAACACCATGTGCCTTACTTCCCGAACGCCGAGAACACATCGTTTCCGCCGCGCAATCGTAAGCTGATCGATGCCTGTGATTGCACTTTTCCTTACATCTGTTTTGTGCCAGCTGGAGACAAATGGGCGAAGTTCGATTTCCGATGCAAGCATGATCGCTTCAAGCTGTTTCTCTCTTAAATATGTCATCATTGGGTATATATATCGTGCAATATGTTGTGTATTGTCGGAAGCATTCCTATGAACATGTGCACGTGATAGCAAACCGTGGCGTTAGAAGCATTTATTTTCAAATGATTTCGACGTTTTTTATTAGTTAGTAGCACATAACCATATCTAAATGGCATATAGCCACTGTGCTTACTAAGTGAATTCCCAGAATCAATGTAAAAAGTATACACCATTTGAATTGTGCGGGCCATGGATCAATAGCATGGCGTAACCATTCATAGAAGAACCTTGCTTACCTATATGCTAACCGATATAAGAACCGTAGTGATATATAAGCACATTTCTTCTGATTACGTTTAAACTATGAAATTGGTTCCTGGTCCGCACTTAAAATTGTATGTACGTATTTAGATATTAAGTACTTAGATATTAAGTACTTAGATATTAAGTACTTAGATATTAAGTACTTAGATATTAAGTACTTAGATATTAAGTACTTAGATATTAAGTACTTAGATATTAAGTACTTAGATATTAAGTACTTAGATATTAAGTACTTAGATAATAAGTACTTAGATATTAAGTACTTAGATATTAAGTACAGATATTAGAAAAGTACTTATATATTAAGTACTCAGATATTAAGTACTTAGATATTAAGTACTTAGATATTAAGTACTTAGATATTGAGTACTTAGATATTAAGTACTTATATATTAAGTACTTAGATATTAGATATTCATGGAAGTCATGGATATTACTACAATTGTTCATATAGCGAACACACTCAAAATAAATTGACACCCCCAGTTGCGCAACTGACGGAGCTAAGGGGGCTAATGGTTCTTGCCGGGGCCCAGTTTTGGTACGCGATGCGCACCGGAAACAGTCTCGATTTAGCTCCATGGAGGAGTCTCCGGAGTTTACGAGTCCCGGCTGGGAACAGGAGGGGCCCCCTGAGAACTGGAGAGGCCCCTTAAAACTAGAGGGCCCTTTGACGCTGGAGGGGCCATTTGAAGTTGGACAGGCCCCTTGAGCATGGAGTCCCAAAGATAATTGACATCCGTCGTAAATTCTGGTCGCGCTCCTGGACTCCCTGATTAACACTAGACGAATTGCACAACATGACTATCAAAAAGAGATGGCAGAGTGCATGCGCAGCAAATCGTAGCTGGTGTCGTTCGTTTTTGTCTGTTCTTTCGGTGCTCCAACCTGGTACTGCATGAGAGGGAGTAGCCTTCGTATGCGTATCGAGATGTGGGCATTCTCCGCAAGGTACTGCATGAGAGGGAGTAGCCTTCGTATGCGTATCGAGATGTGGGCATTCTCCGCAAGGTACTGCATGAGAGGGAGTAGCCTTCGTATGCGTATCGAGATGTGGGCATTCTCCGCAAGCATTGGGGCACGTGGCAGCATGCAACATGTCACAGCCTGGCACAGTGTGGCGTCCTCACCATACTGCAGTCCTCGGGAGCAGCGCGTCGTACTACCGACGCAGAACATGCCACGCCGAACTTGAGGTGCATCCCTGGTAGGAGTCCTCTCCGATTCTCATGGTAGAATAACTGATAGAAACTGTGCCTGCTATACTTGTGTACTGTTTATTCATAAATGTACGCAGCTTATGTATGTATAAATAAATGCGTATGCATACATTAATGCATAAATGCGTATGTATGTAATGTACAAGGTCCAGTGGGTCCGACCCTGTCTTATGTGATCCTTTTGGATCCGGCAAGACTCTCAGGCGTCCATGGGTACTCGGCCAAGTCCTGCAGTATCCAATGTAATCTGGTTGCATCGGGTGGGTTTGGCTGGAGATAGCGAGATTCAGCGGATATGGCAGAACTTCACGGGATACATCTGGATCCGGTCAGGTTCACTGGGGTCCAAAGGTACCAGCCGTGTCTGGTAGCGTCCGAGTGGACACGGTTCAGTCCGACCCGGTGAGAATTGCTCAGGCTCAGCGATTTCCAGCCAGCTGTGATGCGGATACATGGGGTCAAGTTGCTCCAGTGAGGCATGCCACGGTCCGGGAAGAATACGATGCGGTCCGTTGGATCAGATGTGGCCGGATGAGATCCAGATCCAGTGTGATCACGTGGCACGTATTAGCGAGGAACGTCACGGCAATCCCAGGCGTCGAAGCGGGCATGTCATATCGTGCTGGTTGGCACTGTGGCATGCAATGTGTGCTATTTGTGTCATGCACGAGTATGATACTGGCGTACGTAGTCGTGGGCCACACTTACGACGCAATCATCCACTGGATGGTTGTTCAGAGTGATCATTTTCCAGTCGGATTACGATAAATGGCATCGATCGACCTAAATCGGTAATGACGGGCCGGGGGCACGATCGCGTTGCCAGTGGTCAGGTGCAGGCAGCGACTCGGGAATCAAGGTACTCAGAGGCAGCCACGTAGCGCAGGAGTCAGGATGATTGGAGGGACTCGGGAGTGAGGGGTGATGTCAAGAGAGCAGGGAGTGCGGGAAGACATCAGGAATCGAAGTTAGGTTACGTGACAAGTGGTGGTATGTACATAGGAGGGTCATGCAAGTCTCTCTCTCTCTCTCTCTCTCTCTCTCTCTCTTCTCTCTCTCTCTCTCTCTCTCTCTCTCTCTCTCTCTCTCTCTCTCTCTCTCTCTCTCTCTCTCTCTCTCTCTCTCTCTCTCTCTCTCTCTCTCTCTCTCTCTCTCTCTCTCTCTCTCTCTCTCTCTCTCTCTCTCTCTATCTCTATCTCTCTACTCTATCTCTCTCTCTCTATCTCTCTCTCTCTATCTCTCTATCTCTCTATCTCTATCTCTATATATATATATATATATATATATATATATATATATATATATATATATATATATATATATATATATATATATATATATATATATATATATATATATATATATATATATATATATATATATATATATATATATATATATATATATATATATATATATATATATATATATATATATATATATATATATATATATATATATATATATATATATATATATATATATATATATATATATATATATATATATATATATATATATATATATATATATATATATATATATATATATATATATATATATATATATATATATATATATATATATATATATATATATATATATATATATATATATATATATATATATATATATATATATATATATATATATATATATATATATATATATATATATATTTTATTTTTTTTTCCATTTCTCTCTCTCTATATATATATATATATATATATATATATATATATATATATATATATATATATATATATATATATATATATATATATATATATATATATATATATATATATATATATATATATATATATATATATATATATATATATATATATATATATATATATATATATATATATATATATATACTATATATATTAAATCTCTATCTCTCTATCTCTCTCTCTCTCTCTCTCTCTCTCTCTCTCTCTCTCTCTCTCTCTCTCTCTCTCTCTCTCTCTCTCTCTCTCTCTCTCTCTCTCTCTCTCTCTCTCTCTCTCTCTCTCTCTCTCTCTCTCTTTCTGACTGCACTCTGGTGTGGCTGGCGACTGCCGGCGTGGCCGGCGCTGCGGGGGCATGTCCGGGTGCCCCAGGTCGCGCCGGCAGGTTTGCCTCGACACAAGCCTTGGCTGACACGCACGGCACAACGCTGGCACAACGCTGGCACGTCGGATTCCGCCCCCCTAAGATCTCAGCTCCTAGTAAAGCTGGAGGAACGAAATTCGCAGGGTGGATGGGCACGGTAGTGAACTCTATTGTGTGCAATTTTCGTGACCTTAGGTCAATATCTTCAAGGTCAAATGAGGTCATATTTGCAAATTTTCCGGTTTTGCGTGGCTTGGCTTGTCATCGTTATGGATCGCTGTGATTGTGTTTAAATGCTCAAAAATTGGCATCAATGATGTTTTGGACATTACTAATGATGCAATGCAGATGCTAGACCCAACATTTAACCTCAGGTCACCTATATAGCAGCACTTTATCAGGTCAGTTACCTGTTCCAGTTACCGGAACCGGGCCGCCCGCCCGACTGCTCCGTCGGGCACCTCGGCGCAATCGGCTTCGTGAAGAAAGGAGTGAAGTACATGAATAAAGTATGGAAACGCAATGACAATCAGTACAAATGACAAACAGTAGTGCATTTATGACAGCATTCCAGTTGATCAAGTATGGTTCCATTAACCTGTCATGAACTTGACCTGACTTGACCTCGATGACCTAACATGACCTTGAAACTATATAGGATATCAATATACATCAAACAAGTCGCTAGTGTTGCCAAGAACACTTCTCTTTTGCATATATACGGGAGCGCAACAGCGCCGATTTTTGTGGTCTGGCGCTATAATTTTGTTTTTAACTTTAACGGCCCCTAATTTGAAGAAAAAAAAATCGGCTGATTTCCATTTTTCTTCCTTTAAACGACGCGCCGGTCATTTCTAAGCAGGTACGCAGAAAATTGCGTATATCGACCGGTAAAATCTGCAATTATGTACGAAAAACCGGAGGGGTGAGCGGATTTCGCCCCCCCCCCCTCCAGTGCGCGTGTGAAGTGCCAGAGGTAGGATTGCTTGTAGTTCCATTATTCACAAACGTGCATAGTGAACAATTTAAAACGATGGCGCGTCCTACGGATGTCGGCGTGATTGCACACTGGGTGGCCACTGAACACTACCCGATACCCCACACGAGCCGACCATCAAAAGCGTTCACCTGCACAGCACCCGACAGCAGGCTCCCCTCATGACAGCGGCAGCAGGATCCTGGATGACGGAGGGTTGTTGTGATGGAAGTTAAAACAATAAACATTTTAAGAATAGACTTAATTTGGAGTGGAGCAATTTAAGTACTTAAATATTAACCCTGGCCCTTGCAGGCTTACCCGGGTTATTAAAGTTAAGGGCCATATAGCCATCCCTAACGTTTTTTTCGCGACCATAGAACACGGCGGGTGTGTTAGCTCACTGCCGCTTGGTGTAGCTGATGGAGCTTTACTGACCTTATGGCATGAGTTGTTTTTGAAGATGACATGTCATGTCTCTGTGCTATGCATCATACAAAAGCTGTTTGGCTGTTGTCCCAAGTTATCCACAATTAATATCACGTATTCCATGTTGCCAATGTTGGATGCGGCAGGCTGATGGATGGCTCAGCCGGCCAGCTATGTATACAGACCACACATTTCATGGAATATATGATGATTACGTAATGCTACGTTTTAACGTCTAATCGATTGATATAGTGAGCCATTCCTCGCGTGAACAACTTTACGAGATGGACAGTTTGTAGCCGGAAATTATGTGTGCCTCTCGTAAAACTGAACCTAGAGATTTCAGCGACGCGCTAGGTATGCAATGGTTCCGTTGCTTGAGTGCATATGCGGCGCCACGGTGATCCAAAGAGAATTGTGAGCGACGGTCCACCACCTGTTGTAGTCGGATTTCGTCTGCACGGTGGCGTTGACTGACCACAATGTCATCATCAGATAAGCCGCACAAGCCCAAGCGTCCTGAGCTGACAAACTGGGACCGCGAATTCGTCGACCTCAAGTGGGAGAAGCCTGACGATGGTGGTGCCCCTATACTCGAGTATATCGTTGAGAAGCGCGATAAGGCCGATCGCCCTGGCAGCTGGAAGCCCTGCCTCACGGTGCCGGTAAGTGACAGCAGCGCCATCCGCCCTCATGGTGCCGGTAAGTGGCAGCAGCGCCACCCGCCCTGGCGGCTGGAAGCCCTTACTCATGGTGTTGGTAAGTGGCAGCAGCGCCACCCGCCCTGGCGGCTGGAAGCCCTGCCTCACAGTGCCGGTAAGTGACAGCAGCGCCACCCGCCCTGGCAGCTGGAATTCCTGCCTCATGGTGTTGGTAAGTGGCAGCAGCGCCACCCGCCCTGGCAGCTGGAAGCCCTTCCCGTAGTGCCGATAAGTGGCAGCAGCAGCACCCGCCCTGATAACTGGAAACCCTTCCCGTGGTGTCGGTAAGCGGCAGCAGCAGCACCCACCCTGATAACTGGAAACCCTTCCCGTGGTGTCGGTAAGCGGCAGCAGCAGCACCCGCCCTGATAACTGGAAACCCTTCCCGTGGTGTCGGTAAGCGGCAGTAGCAGCACCCGCCCTGATAACTGGAAACCCTTCCCGTGGTGTCGGTAAGTGGCAGCAGCGCCACCCGCCCTGGCGGCTGCAAGCCCTTCCTCATGGTGCCGGTAAGTGGCAACAGCGAAGCTTGTCGTGGCAGAAACTGTCGGAGGCACTGTGTTGTCGGCCCGGCCGACTCAGACCCGACACCGAGCACGGCCCTCCCCAGCCGTCGGCCCGCGCGACACTGGTGGCAAGCTCGACACACGGTATCACACGGCATCGGATACGCTGTTTTTGGCACCGCGACATTGCAAGAGTCAGTCCAGACGGCCGGCAGGGCGGCGGTCCGGGCTGCAGTTTGACGCCCCTGTTCCACTTAATGGGCAGAGCGCTGGTGATGTTGTTGTTTCTCGAATAAGCGGCGCGCGCGTGGAATGCCTCGGAACAGTTTGATGTGATTTGCCGTGTTTGATTTGTCTCGCTGCTGCCTGATGGGTGCATGTTGACTGGCTGTGCTGGCAGGGTGACTCCACGGAGGGCCACGTGACGGACGTGATCCCCGGTCACGAGTACGAGTTCCGTGTGTTGGCCGTCAACAAGGCCGGCCCGTCGGAGCCGTCTGACCCCACCAAGTCGGTCATCTGCAAACCCAGATTCTGTGAGTACGCCTCTGAACTCGCTGTCGTTCGTCGTCTTGGCCGCGCCCAGCCACCGCACGGACCCGACCTGAGTATGTGTATGTTATCCACATTCTTGCTAATTTCCGCTCATTGGTGCTATCTAGCGATACCTTAGTTTTCATCATGTGCTCTGCATAGCGACTTTTCTCGAAGTACCACAGGTAAGCCTAGCTTCTATTTCTTTTTGACGTGACCTTAATTTTGTATTATCAATGAACGCCGGTGCTAACTATGATCACTTAGAAACTGCGGAATCAGAAAACATCTAGCCGAGTTATATGAAGTCGCATTCAATGCGCATATCTGAAATGTGGACTACGCCATGTCAAGATGATTGAGGGACACTGATTGTTTGGTGCAATCTTTCATGCAAAGCCCATGGGGATAATGTTAAACTTGATGGTCTGGAGCTGGAGCAGGTCAGTCATGTCACGACCTCATCTCAATGCGGTCTTCATGTGTACATTGGAACATTGTCATGGACAAACTGTACAAGATACAACCGAAAGTTAAATATGGGTGTATAAGCAAATGATAACAAAAATCACAAAAAGAAACCTCAGATCAGATCATCAGGTCAAAAGACGTTATAAACAGGAAATTATGTTCAGCATTGCCTTGTACCAAGTTATTTTAGAACAAAACTCGGGATATATATTATGACAAATTCTGTCCTCTAGCAGTGTTCCAAGTTTCGGGTCAATATCAGGTTAGGTGACGGATGTGATTTGAAATGTCCAGAAGGCACTATCCAAGGTGCCCTGGAACTAAAACACGGACCATTGTCAAGCAAATATGGCAAAGGATGGCTAATTATGCACTTTAATTTCATCCGTGAGGTGATTATGGTCCCCGGATTCTATTTGAACTGTTTGGTTTCATGAAGAAAACGTGAATTATGTTCAACTTTTTTTCAAGGTGCCAAAGAATGTTCGAGCACTTGGTTTTGCTATTTTGATGTTTCTTACGTTTTCCTGAGCGCCATTCGTTTTGGAACTCGTCAGCGTCAACAGCTCATCACATATTCCAAGTACTTCACCATAACCAGATCGGTTACCTGGCCCGCGGTACTTGTCAGTGTGTGAGGCTAAATCTGCAAGTTTGCAAATCGCGTATGTAGACGCTAATATAGATGAGTCATCTATATTAAAGCACGAATCCTATTTGTTCACCGCCGGAGTCCGCGAACTACGGCGAAGTCCAGGTGATTGATCGCACCTCGACATTGCCCTGTTTCATTTGAGCTGGAAGCTCAACCGAAAGAGATAGAGTAAAATGTTCCATGCAATCCTGAAGACTGAAACACGGCATTACATCCTGCCGTTCGCTGCATCTCTCTATCTTCCTTAGAACAAAAGGTAGTTGGCGGTCAAATTGACCTCACCTCCTTCCGCATTGCTAGAGTAGGAAATTCTGCCGCAATGCTTAGATTAACGACAGCATTTCTGCGGTGTTCTCTTTGTGTCTGTATGTCTGTATTGATCCCAAAATGACCGTGAATGGTCCTTGTAACGTCAGAAACCATACAAAAAGTTAAGACTATTGTAGGTGAAGAGCGGTAAAGAGTGGTCAGAGACCCAACATGGCCAATTGTGGTTGGCTGATATCTATTGACATCTATTGGCGTGCCATAATGCTGGCCTGTGAGTTATTCTTTAGTAGATATTATTATCCTCTAGGGTTATTCTTATCTACCTACGCGGAACGTTTCATGTCACTGCGCCTCTCAGCTTCTGAAATATACAGGATGGAGACTAAAATGATGGAGTCCCCCTCTCCCCATTCTACAATGCGCGCTATGAAAGAAGGGCCTCTATTGACATGCCCTAACTCAGAGTGAAGCCCACCATCGACCGCACCAACATCGGCTTGCGCGTGGTGTTTCCTCGTCTGACATGTGCCCTGCCCACAGTGAAGCCCACCATCGACCGCACCAACATCGGCCAGCGCATGGTGCGCAGCGGCCAGGTCCTACGCATCGAGATCGAGATCGAGGGAGAGCCGGCGCCGGCCGTTACCTGGACGCTCAACGGCGCGCCCGTGCCCAGCAGCAAGCGGCTGATCATCGACGACCACGACTACCAGTCCATCTTTTCGCTGCAGAAGGCTGAGCGGGCCGACACGGGCGTGTACGTGATAATGGCCACCAACTCCTCCGGCACGGACACCGCCCAGCTCGACCTCAACGTGCTGAGTGAGTCGGCCGCCGGCGGCGACGCGGCGTGTAGTTCGGCAGTGTAGTGCGGCAGTGTAGTGTGGCCGTGTAGTGCGGCCGTGTAGTTCGACCGTGTAGTTCGGCCGTGTAGTTCGGCCGCTCTCAGGTCACAGCGTGTTCCGGTGGTGAAGTGTCGTGTCAACGCCATGCTGTCTATCCATCCGCTTGTCACTACTATAACTGTCACCTGCCAGTCATACACTTGTCACTGCTATAACTGTCACCTGCCAGTCATACACTTGTCACTGCTGTAACTGTCACCTGCCAGTCATACACTTGTCACTGCTATAACTGTCACCTGCCAGTCATACACTTGTCACTGCTGTAACTGTCACCTGCCAGTCATACACTTGTCACTGCTGTAACTGTCACCTGCCAGTCATACACTTGTCACTGCTGTAACTGTCACTTGCCAGACATACACTTGTCACGGCTGTGACTATCATCTGCCAGTCATGCACTTGTCACCGCTGATATATCGAGCTGCTCAATTGCTGGTATCTAGCCGTGTCTGATGACTGGCTGCCATGCCGTGAGCATCGCCAGCGCCGCCACAGACCCGGCGCATCCCGCAACTTTCGTCAGCAGTGCCGGCGTTCGATTTGCTGGTATATTCTCGATGTGACACGCCACGCCCTTGGGTCATGAAAATGACAAATTTATAATGTCATTTATGTTTGACTAGTTATAACTGGCTATGACAAAGGAAACGTTTGCGCTTCATTATACCTTACGTGCATATGTAGCCCACGCAAAACCGACCTTTGTTGTTTCTTGTGCCAAGAAAGTATTTTTTCTTCGAAACCTGACGGAGGCGCGGGCCCGGTGACCTCGTGGCTGAGCCACTATGCTGATGTGTGTGTCGACGCCTGGTTCTCTAGGATCGCTATCTGTATATGGTACGCGGCAGATATTAGCAAGTGCCAACACATTTCAAAAGGAGTGACAGATCGAAATTGATGGCGCTCAACCAGGAATAGTATTCCCACTCGTGTTCAACTATTATCAATTATTTGTTCACTCTTTTTTGTTAGCGTGCTCAAAAGAGACAATTCAAAACACGGTATCCTGGATATAAGAATAAGCTATTACACGGTGAGTTTATGGTATGCACATACATTGAGAAAATTGTAATAGACATATATCACATCGAACAATAAGCCTCAAATCCATTGCATTCTTTGTATTTCGTGCCAATTTTTTTCATTCTTGCACTGCATTGGCACAAACTAATGTTTCCCGACGCACTGTCCCGAGCAATGTATAGGACTCTGGGCTTGAACTACGCCTAAATGTGTCGGCTGTTCTCCACAGCCAAGCCGGGCAAACCCAAGGGTCCTCTGGAGGTGTCGGACGTCACGGCCAAAGGCTGCAAGCTCAAGTGGGACAAGCCGGAGGATGACGGCGGCGAGCCCGTCGACCACTACCTGGTGGAGAGGATGGACAAGGACACGGGCCGCTGGGTGCCCGTCACCACCAGCAAGACGCCAGACGCCGAGGTGGACGGCCTCAACGAAGGCCACGAGTACCTGTTCCGCGTGAAGGCGGTCAACTCGGAGGGCGAGAGCGAACCGCTCGACACGCTGCTACCCACACTCGCCAAAAATCCGTACGGTAAGCGGACAGCTGCACGTGAAGGGTGTGGGCACAACCGGTGGCAACACCAGCACTCGGCTACCACCGGTAAACAGCTGCTGTGCTGACAAGTCCTACACCGGTGGACAAGGCTGGATATTACCACCAAACCAGGGGCCGAAGTCTTTATTTTCAAGACATATTTTCAGATTGAATGAGGAAAATTACAAATATACGCACACACACACACACACACACACACACACACACACACACACACACACACACACACACACACACCACACACACACACACACACACACACACACACACACATACAGACACATACACACACACACATATATATATATGATATATATATATATATACATATATATATATATATATATATATATATGCATATATATATATATATATATATATATATATATATATATATATATATATATATATATATATATATATATATATATATATATATATATATATATGTATATATCTATATATGTATATATATATATATATATTTATATATATATATATATATATATATATATATATATATATATATATATATCTACTTATTTATTTATTTATTAGTGCATACATATAAGGGTTCTAGCCTTCCGTATTGCACGGAAGGAGAATCATGCAATGCTGTTGTTTTATTAGATTTTACTAACTTGGTAATATCAAGCTTTAAAGTATGTTCACAATATGCCATCGATAATGAGGTCGTGGATTCGCTGCAGGGCTGTGTGCCGAAGGTACCATGTCAAAGATAACCTGATTGCCTGTAAACCATGGTCGTCTATGCGTCGCAAGTATGCATTTATGATCCACATTATGATGTACATTTCTCTTGAGATGACAGACGTCTGGGATATTTCCACTTCATTGTCACTTGGAAGATCGGTATACATAACGTAAGTTATGTATTAAGAAAATAAAAAAGGCCACATAATCTAACAATCGCAGAGCCGGCGGAGGGCACGACAACGATATCCGGCAGTACATCACGGGTTAAACTGGTACACAGAATATGACCCGAAATGACAAGGATACAATACGACTAATATGACCAGAATAACCAAGGATGACCAAAACGTTCCATGTTTTTAAAATGAAAACTTAAAACAGAATGCATTGCAATATTATCAGAGTTACCTGGGATGCCCTGAACGGCTTTATGCTGTAAAAGCGTGTGAAATTAGGTTATTGAACTAAAATGTGCCGTAATCTCTATTCTTCTGTCTACTCGTGTTTTTAAGATAGATATGAATTATGTCACCGGGGTAATTTAAGATATATTAATTTATGTCGCCGGGGGAATAAAACAGAATACCGCTGCCCTCACATATTGATGTGATGATTTGTACGAAGAGTTGCGAGACCATTGTGCCCTGGTACAGATGCTCCGGGTGCTCCGGGGGTGCCTGACATTGTCGACTGGGACAAACACCACGCTGACCTCAAGTGGAAGCCGCCCAAGGAGGACGGCGGAGCTCCCATCGTCGGCTATGTCATCGAGAAGAAGGACCAGTTCAGGTGGGATTGCTCTCTCCGTCTCTGTTGTCTGTGTTGTCGAACTTACTTGTTTCCTTCCCTCGCTTACCCCATGCACCCTACATTGAAAAGAAGGACCAGTTCAGGTGGGATTGCTCTCCCCGTCTCTGTTATCTGCCTTGTCGAACTTGTCCGCTTCCTTCCCTCGCTTACCCCGATAATTAGCCAATATTCCGATTCATGTTTAAATTCATTGCATCTTGTCAACTACAAGTTTTGCGTTGCGTTCCCATTACGTGTAATCAGCAGTATGGTCGTATGGAATCTGTTCGGGATAAACAGCGACTATGATTGTCTTGGGACTGGAATACCTTCTACTTTCTGTAACAAGATCTAATGTATTATGAGGTCTTTCGGTGGGTAATTTAAAACTAAGTTAGTGTGCTAGGCAGGTTTAAATAAGCCCTGCGTAATAGGTGTCCGTTAGGCGATGTGTCATGGGGTGATTTCGAGCAAAAGCTGTTAACATTTCCGGCGAACTGCAACACTGGGAGAGTCAAACTGAACTATTCAAGATTAAAATTCACCATCGTAAGGGAGCAGCGGGCCCTTGAAGAAGTGCACGAAATCACAACCCTGAAGTTAACACGTCATGTGGAATTCAGCTGTGCGTTTTATTTACAGTGTCTTTGCACAGCATCCCCCCCCCCCCAACACACACACACAAAATGAATCTAGTATATCCAGTGTACGACGTGGGAGATAGGCTTACAAAGCCCTATGCCAACATGTGGTGCAGACAGCTGACGCCCACTCGACTTACCAACAGCACCAAGTGGCAGAAGGCGGTCGAGATTCCCGGAGATAAGTGCGAGGGCCGAGCTCCCGATCTGGTGGAGGGCATGCAGTACAGGTTCCGCATCCGCGCCGTCAATAAAGCCGGCCCTGGAGTGCCCAGCGACGAGTCGAAGACAATGACGGCCAAGGCCAGATTCGGTGGGTGGCGACTGATGAAGCGCTAAGTTAACAGCAGCAGCCCTGACCGTATCCAGGCGGTGACAAATCGCGGCTAACTCCGAGCCATCCCGGGATCACGTGGCGTTGCTTCTAGAGATTTAGTTGTTTAAATATATTCGTTCGGTATTCATAGCATGTCGCATGCAGATTGCCTAAATCATGTATTATGAGTTCTTGCGAAGAGCATTGCATGTGATAGGAATAGGAATCAGAATATATTTTGAAACGAAGGTTGCAAGTAACAAAAGAAATCATGGATGCTACTGCGATTGTGCCACCCCGTAGCTCATCACGATGTTACTGACCATGTCGTTATGCAGCATATCGGACACCTGCTGTGCCTTCAGTACCCTGTTGGCAGCGTCCTTGTTTCCGCTATCATGCCCGGGCGTTCCGTTGACAGAGGCGCCGTACATCGACCGCTCCAACCTGCGCGACATCACCATCCACGCGGGCACGCCGTTCAAGTTCGACGTGCGCGTGACCGGCGAGCCGCCACCCACCAAGACGTGGCTGCTGGGCGCTACCGAACTGGCCACCAAGGACAACCGCAACATCGACCACGAGGACTACCGCACCAAGCTCTCCGTCTTCATGACGAGCAGAAAGGATACAGGCACATACACGATCCGCGCGCAGAACGAATCGGGCAAGGACGAAGCCCAGGTCAAGGTCATTGTTCTAGGTGAGTAGCGGCATGTTTATGTGGTGGGAGTGTGTGGACGGAGGGACAGTAGTGGAATGGATATCGGGTGGATTACAGAAGTAAGATATTGTTTTAATTAAATACAACCACTATCATAAATGACATAGCATCTGTGAACCCTGTTATTTGTCGTCCCCAGCATCGTTCATGATCCCCATTACAAATTCCAAGCGCCATGGCGCTTTTCGCCAACTATGGGCTTAGCAAGCTATGGCCTCTGCATATCTCTGGATTGCTCACACTGCACAATGGAGAATATCTGCCGAGTTCTCCCCCTTAAAAATACCGTATATCTGCCAAGTTCTCCCATTACACAACACCGTATATCTGCCGAGTTCTCCCACTACACAATACAGTGTATCTGCCGAGTTCTCCCACTACACAATACAGTGTATCTGCCGAGTTCTCCCACTACACAATACAGTGTATCTGCCGAGTTCTCCCACTACACAATATAGTCTATCTGCCGAGTTATCCCACTACACAATATAGTGTATCTGCCGAGTTATCCCACTACACAATACAGTGTATCTGCCGAGATCTCCCACTACACAATACAGTGTATCTGCCGAGTTATCCCACTACACAATACAGTGTATCTGCCGAATTATCACACTACATAATACAGTGTATCTGCCGAGTTATCCCACTACACAATACAGTGTATCTGCCGAGATCTCCCACGACACAATACAGTGTATCTGCCGAGTACTCCCACTTAGCAAGTCGGTAAATTTGCCGAGCGCTCCGACTACACAATACCGAATATCTGCTGAATACTCCCACTACACAATACCGCATGCCTGCCGAGTACTTCCCCGGCACAGTACCGTATATCTGCCGAGCAGTCGCACTACACAATGCCGCGTATCGGTCGGGTACCCGCAATGCAGAATGCTGTATATCTGCCGAGCAGTCACTCTCACACTGTGCATTACCAATTTTCAGACAAGCCGGACAAGCCTGAGGGACCGCTGGATATATCGGGCGTGCATAAGGAGGGCTGCACGCTCAAGTGGAAGCCACCACAGGACGACGGCGGCGTACCGATCGAGGAGTATCTGGTGGAGAAGTTCGACACGGACACCGGTCAGTATGTCGGCAGGCCGACCACTGGTCAACTGTTCATCATGCACACTGAACATCGTCACAGATGGTCCGGCCCACACCGCCGGGCACCCACTCAGCCGCTAATGGAAGCCTGGGTATCTCGATTGTGATATTGTGTAGGTGCAAAAAAGTAGCTACCTTCACGGAGAGGGAAAAAGTCAACTTGATACCAAACAATAATGGGAATGGAATGTTTGTGATACTGGTATTCCTAGTATAGAGAACGTTAAGACATGTCTGTGATTTTGTCATGCCTGTCATTAAATCGGATGTTTATGAAGAACGTCTCAAGTCCGTCAATGTCTGCATACCTCACGGAACTGAACGTTGATGTGGAGGAAAAGCTTAATTTCACTCTAATTGAAAGTCGCAGACTATATCACCCTTCCAATGCTCTAGGTATGCGCTCTATTCGTGTTGGTTGTGGAGTGGCTTTCTCTCGGTAAGACCTATGAACGCCGGGATCCATTGGTCGGCCAGCCCCTGGTGGCGGCGGAGCGCAACTCTAACTGGCGTCGCGGCCGCAGGTCGCTGGGTACCGGCTGGCAGAAGCTCTGAGCCCACCATTGATATCAACAACCTGACGCCCGGACACGAGTACAAGTTCCGCGTGAAGGCCATCAACAAGGAGGGCGAGTCGGAACCGCTAGAGGGCGACCACTCCATCATAGCCAAAAATCCATTTGGTAAGTATGACAACTCGTGCACCGGCATCGTTCTTCCATACTCAGATACTGGAATGCTCCTTAATTTACGATACATAATGGGACAGTTAATTTCTCAAGAAATTCAGTTGTCTCATTTCATTTTCGAATGCAACTGCAGGCTAACGTCATAATGCATCTTCACCTTCGTGTGCTATTTGACATGAAGATGGCACACCCTCATCAGCTATGTGCTTGGGACAAAGTGCGCGGTCCTTTCATTTCCGGTGGCTCCTCAAGGTACCTTCAGAGGATCTGCTATGTGATTTAATGGGTGGGTAGGCTGTGTATGCTTGAGGTGTGCGGTGTGTGGAGTTGGAGGCATTGCTGGGTAATGCTAATGGTTGTAGTTGTGCTTTGCTATCCTGGTTATGCACAGGAAAATTTAGAGAAAAACAATGGAGCCATCAAATTCATGGAACAAAATTGTCTTCATATTTCTTACATCAGAACGGCTTTTTGTACTTCCCGTTATGTTTCGGGTGTTTTATCAGAACAATACATTCGCAATCATTGTCAAAGCGCACCGTTCAATCTTCCAGCAAGAAAAAGGATGATAACTTTCTGGAGACAATGATGTTTGGGATGGCAAAGGTTCAGAACAAGACTGTCCTTCCAACCCTGGTGGGCCCCGTGCCCTGTTTGGAACCGCGGCTCCGGCCGGCACTAGATCACAGTGATGGCGTAGAGTCACCCTCCCTGGGACATGCGTCGCTGTACACCGCCGGTAGCTGTTTTGGAGCCGCGGCTCCGGCCGGCACTAGATCACAGTGATGGCGTAGAGTCACCCTCCCTGGGACATGCGTCGCTGTACACCGCCGGTAGCTGTTTTGGAGCCGCGGCTCCGGCCGGCACTAGATCACAGTGGTGGCGTAGAGTCACCCTCCCTGGGACATGCGTCGCTGTACGCCGCCGGTAGCTGTTTTGGAGCCGCGGCTCCGGCCGGCACTAGATCACAGTGGTGGCGTAGAGTCACCCTCCCTGGGACATGCGTCGCTGTACACCGCCGGTAGCTGTAGCGACGACGCGCGGTCACTACTCAGAGCGAGCCACAGCCTGATGTCCTTGGTCGGTCCAGGACTCCTGACCACTTCAGGGGCTATGACCGTCTCATTACTCGTGGCCTTCCTAGGCTCCGTCCCTGTCTCAGGCTTCATGACTTCCAGTGTCTGTCAATGGTCGAAATCTTCTGACCATCGCAAGGATGCTTATTGGCCCAGGGAAGCACCGCGTTCTGGGCAGGGTGGTCGACAGCACAGCTTCGACCCACTGTTCCGGCTACTCTATTGTGAGAAGACCTTCGCTATAGGAGAGGACCCCAGCCGGTCTCCTGGTTGTTTGGCTTAACTCTTACACTTCTCTTAGCTAGCAAGAAAGGATAGTTTCAGGGCGTGCTCTTGCAAGCAGTCGGCGCCGTTCATTGCTGCCGTAAGGGAGGGCAGCTTTTCGACGCCTTCTTCCCTGTCCCTCCCCCTCACACTAGTTCCGTCGCCTATGTTGGATGGTTGGGTGGTTTGGATGCGCGTATTATGTGTACCATTATGCGCACGCCTGACCCTAGTCCCCCCCCCCCCTGCAGATGAGCCGGGAGCGCCGGGACGGCCGGAGCCCACCGACTGGGACAAGGATCACGTGGACCTCAAATGGACACCGCCCAAGAATGACGGTGGCGCTCCCATCACCAGCTATGTGGTGGAGAAGAAGGAGCGCGGTACCGGCAAATGGATCAAGGCGTTGGAGACGGACGGTGAGACTGCTCACCCTGATGACGGCAGGGCTTTGGAGCCCCATCCCCTCCACCGAGGTGTGGGTGAGAGATGAGAACCTCAACCCATCACCCAGGCTTAGACAAGTGGTGGAACTTCAGCTATGATGGAAAACACTGATTAATGCCGGCAGTATAGTAAAAGGGAGGAATAGGCATACCTGCCGCCAACAGCATCATACTGTTATTTCGCTCCGAAGATCCGATCTTCGGAGTGATCCGATCCGATCCGATCTTTGATCATCCGAAGGGCACAGCTGGAAATAGGATGGGAAGTCAAAATACCTATGCCCAATATGCCAAAGGGAGATGAAATATAGCTGAATGATCTCTAGTTCAGGAACGGTTTCCCCCTCCCCACCCAACTTAAA
The DNA here is from genome assembly GCA_034440615.1 of Ashinkailepas kermadecensis. Lineage (NCBI taxonomy): Eukaryota > Metazoa > Arthropoda > Thecostraca > Neolepadidae > Ashinkailepas > Ashinkailepas kermadecensis. Next base: position 42,949 of record JAOTOM010003957.1, on the reverse strand, counting down.
AATTTGTCCTCCGGACTTTGCGGTCTAACCCCCAACTCCAAACTGTTAGATTAATCGACAACATAAACTTTTGCATGTTCTGAGATTGTACCCTCATTGTGTTATACCGATATTAATAATATTCCTTGTGTGTCCACGGAGATGGTTAAATTAAGAATGTAAGCGAACTTGATAGATTACCTGAATTAACTTAAGGTAATGTAGTAACGAAATAAGTAGTGGCATATAATCATGCATGTGAGTTATGTTCACAATGCTTGACATCCGTAACTACAATAAATCTGCTTTACTGTAAGCTTGCATTTCAGAACACAACATTCTCTCAGTGTTTTGCAAAGTGTTTTGCATCTAGCCATGCCTCCTGAGCCTGGCAAACGTGGATGAAAATATCTCACCTCCACCCACATACGAAAATACTTCGAATACTTCCAAAATACATATCTCCTTTTCCACCTTCCAGAACTCAACCATGCCTCTGGCTTCATTGAGAGATATGTCAAATGTTTCCATGTCGACCCCTGTCAATGCAGTGGAGCATGCTTCACCCGCAGGCCCTGACTGCGAGTGCCGAGTGCCTGACCTGGACGAAGGTCAGACGTACGAGTTCCGAGTGCGGGCGATCAACGAGGCCGGTCCGGGCGAACCGAGCAGTGCCTCCAGGCCGGTCGTCGCCAAGCCGAGGAAACGTGAGTCCCGCACTCCGCGTCAAACCGCTGGCATCAGCAATCAATGGTGGCCCGTCACAGTGGTGTCAATTTGCGCTGTTAGTGGATTGTTGTATTGTCATGGTATGGTGTATTGCATGGCCGACCGATTTGTTCTTGCATGCACTTGCTGAACAACAGCTGGTTTTGTATGATTGTGCCAAGAGACAAGGGACACTGTATGATGTAGCTTGTCCGACTCCTGGCGACACATCGTCTGTTCAAGCGAAGGTATGGCGTAAATGCGGTATGCGCAATGGTTACGGACGAAGGAGAGGAGGCCGAATAGTGTAAGAACCGGCTGCAGTTGTCTTCAAATCGCAGGGCAGGCTCCACCGGCCTTTGTGAAATCAGGTCACGTATTAGAAAAGACTGGGAAGATTCAGCTATGTAGTCCCGCAATGCAGTTCTCATTCATAGCAGTTGCACAGCATGCGGGGTCAGTGGAGTTGGAGCACAGGCCAGGCTGATATATGATGATCACGAAACTGACTAGGGGTGCTTTCACGTTATTTGGAGATGCTTGGAGCGATCACGTATGTTCACTTATAAGGTCTATGCTGGGCTTGGGAGTGCTTTCGAAGGATCAGGAATGCCGACCACCCTCAATAATGCCAGTACACGGCGTTATTGCATGTGCTGAACGAGCACGGCTGGAGCCAGGCTATACGGTCTCTCTTTCGCGGGATCACAATTGTATTGTATACCGTTGTCAGCGAGCAGTGGTGGGTCCGTGGCGATCACAATGGATTGTGCGGACGACGTGCCACCTACAGTGACCTGGAGCCGGAAGTACCACCGCACAACCTTGCCTTTGAATACAGAAAGAGTGTACACAGAATCAAAGGGAATGTTGTGGTGAAGGCTGATAAATATAGCAATTCAATGAGCAGGTCTAATTCTGAATCAGCAAATCAGAAATGTTGGCATAGAAGCGAAATCGTTATGGAGTTCTGACAAATACGACGATCGGGCTGGGTTGCTGATGGAAGTTTTTTTGTAAATGCACGGAAGTAAACTACCTTGAGCTTCGCAGTTGGTCGCGACAATTGTTCACCATTGTTGTTCATCATTAAACTCAGATACATGTTCGAGCCTTATACAATTATGCCTCTTAATGGTGACGTTTTGCCGTCACACCGGGGGTGTTTTTCCGTCACACTGGTGATGGGTCACCGTCACACTGGTGGTGTCGCCGTCACACTGGTGGTGTCGCCGTCACACTGGTGGTGTCGCCGTCACACTGGTGGCATGTCGCCGTCACACTGGTGGCATGTCGCTGTTGCACTGGTGGTGTCGCCGTCACACTGGTGGTATGTCGCCGTCACACTGGTGGCATGTCGCTGTTGCACTGGTGGTGTCACCGTTACACTGGTGGTGTCGCCGTCACAGTGGTGACATGCCCCCGTCACGTTTCCAGTGGCTCCCCGGATTGACCGGCGTACACTGCGTGCCGTGACGGTGCGTGAGGGTGAGGCGATCCTGTTCGACGTGAAGGTGCAGGGAGAGCCGCCGCCAGACGTCACCTGGCTCAAGGCCGGCAAGCCTCTGAAGCTCAACTCGCACAACCGGGTCGAGAATGAGCCGTACAGGTGTGTCATTGGGTGTCGGTGCGGGGCTGGCCAGAGGTGCAGTGGATGTTTTGTTGTGGTGGAGGGGCGGTGTAGCTCAATATGCATGTGTGGGGGGGGGTCAAGATATCTAGGTGTTCAGCGTGTGTCATTGTGGAGTGAGGGTGGTACTCAGAGATACGGCTCGTTATCTGATGTTTCGAATGATACTTAGAAGCTTGATTTCTTCCAGGGACACGGGCTTCCCACGACAAAGCAAAGATTGGGTCACTCGTTGCATGTATATCAGTGGGCATAATACTACCCTTAACAAGCAATGGGATCTACACTGTAAAAAATAGTCTGCTTTTGCTGTGTACTTCAGCACTTGACGGAGTGTTAGAGAGCACCTGGTGGTATAGGGATGTGGAAAATATTGTAGCTAGAAATATACAACTCTTGGAACAAGAAGTTGCATTCCCGTGTTCAGAAAACAAAGTTTTTCGGCTCTGCTGGAGTACACGTTTAGAACCTTTTATCGGTGTCTAACGCCCATTTCGCATCGTGTTGTACGGCAAGTGAATTGTACTTGCAATACCACAACACTGCATCACATGTTCACTGATAGCACACATGGTACTTCCAATGTTAGGTAAACTTCCAGCCGGTACAAGCGCAAAACTGTTGGCATGCGAGACGCCGATGAAAATGGTTAAAATGCACTCCGGTATAGCCGAGAAAGATTCCTTTTTACCGAGTGCCCCTCAGCCATGTATGTCGCGATGTATGCCGTGCACGAACGCGGATGAGCGGACGTTGTTGTTGCGTGTGACATCCTTAGGTGGACAGGGAGATGCCTGAACTATCTGTGTCGGTTCGATATACTGGCAGGACGGCAATCTTAAGACACCAAGATCTGTTGTTGGCTACGAATAGCGCAGTTAGATAATCAGTAGGCGTCAGAGCCTAAGGTGCGATCTCAATGTATGTACAAGCAGATTCCGAAGTCGAAAATGGAATAACTAAACCAGACTATGTTAAAAAGAAATGGTTTGCATTTCTGTGCAATGCGCGACCTTGTAGGGTACCGATGGAGTTGTTTTTCATCTGTCCAGCTTCCGGCAGACGTGCTACTGCGGCCGTCTTTACAAGCACGTACACAATGCTGTGGCGTTGGCCGCTTATTGGCTGGTGTATGTGTATTTGACTTGTCATTGAGCTGAACAGCGCAGTAGTCAGGGTCTGGCACTGACTCTGAGTCGGCCATGCACTGACTGCTGCGAAACATACTTGGCCAGACATATCTGATATAATCAGCTCCAACTAACGCATCTAGAGTACTTGCGGGTTTATCACAGTTGGAGGCTGTTGTTGATGGCTGCTAAATATGATGTGCCGGCTGTTGTGGACTGTGGCCGTGAGTGACTGCCACAGATGATATGCTGGTTGTAGGCTGGGACCGTTGGTGGCTGCCACAGATAATGTGCTGGTTGTAGGCTGTGGTCGTTAGTTACTTCCTCAGATGATGTGCTGGCTGTTGTAGGCTGTGAGCGTCAGTGGCTGCCACAGATGATGTGCCGCCCGGTGTAGACCGTAAGCACGTGGTGACCTGTGCTGTCACAGGTCAAAATACACCAACGACAGTCCGAGGCGTGGCGACACCGACACCTACACGGTGCACGCCGTCAACGAGCACGGCGAGGACGAGGCTTCGGTCGAGGTCATCGTCATCTGTGAGTAGGGTCACGACGTCTGTTAGTGGGGTCATAACGTCTGTGGGTAGGGTCGCGATGTCTGTGAGTGGGATAATTGCATCTGTTGGCGTCACAACGTATGTGAATACGGTCACGACGTCTGTGAGTAGGATCACGACGTCTGTGGATAGGATCACGACATCTGTGAGTATGGTCACGACGTCTTTGGGTAGGATCACGACGTCTGTGTGCAGGGTTACGACGTTTGTTAGTGGGGTCACAACGTCTGTTAGTGGGATCACGACGTCTGTTAGTGGGGTCATGACGTATGTTAGTGGGGTCACGACGTCTGTTAGTAGGATCACAACGTATGTGAGTAGGATCACGATGTCTGTGGGTAGGATCACAAAGTCTGTGAGTTGTGTCACGACGTCTGTGAGTATGGTCACGATGTCTGTTAGTGGGGTCAAGGCGTCTGTGTGTAGGGTCACGATGTCTGTGAGTGGGGTCACGACGTTTGTTAGTATGGTCACAGTGATATGCAAATGGAAGCCAAATAGACCGACCAAAGTCGGCTTTACTGAAATTGCATGTATTTCCCTTGTCGAGGAAGCTGCACGTTTTTGTTAAGCTCGGATGCATGGTCAGAAAATCACTTCAGAACTCTTTGTATGCAATGTGAAGTCGCTTAAAACGTAGCCCGATCATTTATAAGTTCAAAAACCATTGTTGGATTAAGGATGTTATGGACAATGACTTAAATACTTCACCATGCAGGCTTATGCTTGTTTTGATGAAAATTAGTCGAAGCTACGCGTCCTGTACAAGTGTGAGCCTTCGACAACATCGATTTAGGTCATATTTTGATCGGAGATGCCAAATATGATGTCATGCATTATTTTGGAACCCATATATAGTTTAAATATGTTATTTGCAGCATGTATTTTAGCAACGTATTTCATTCACAAGGGGCTGTATCTATAACTGCCTTGTGATGTCAGTATGGTGTGATCTAGGATGCTGTCTGTTATCGTTGTTGCTTGTTGCCCTTCATCTTCTGATCTGCTATTCACGTAGCTTTACCTTTGGCGGTGCTAAGTAGTCGCTACCGGCTGCATTCCTGGTGTAACCGAAAAAGAGAGGTGCAAAAATACCCCTTCGTCAGCCAGCGGCAGATTGATGATTGCTATGAATGCAAGGCATTTGCAGGTTATTGCTCTGGCTATTGCTACTACTCACCTTCATTTCATCCAGTTGATCAGCTCATTGTAGGATCTTCCGATTTGGCAATGTGCGTAGTGTTTTGGCTGTAATAGCGACCTGAATGGTGGCAGTTGTGGTGATCTGACACTATGGTTTCCTGACCACAGCCAAGCCGTCCGCGCCCGAGGGTCCGCTGCAAGTGTCCAATGTCCACAAGGAGGGCTGCAAACTCAACTGGAAGCCGCCGACTGACGATGGCGGCGAGCCTATCGAGGGCTACGTCATCGAGAAGTTTGACCCAGACGTGGGCATCTGGATCCCGGCCGGGGCGACCACCAAGCCCGAATTCGAGGTCGCTGACCTGACCCCGGGTCACGAGTACCACTTCCGTGTGAAGGCCGTCAACAAGGAGGGCGAATCGGAGCCGCTCGAGACCGTGATGCCGATCGTCGCCAAGGATCCGTTTGGTGAGCATTGGTGCCGACGCGGCCTACTCAACGTCCGTGTCGTGTTCTCAGCTTTCCTTGCATACAACTGTGCACTTGGCCCGGAGCCGAACAGAGCCTATGGAAATGCCAGTGTCAATTGTGTTTTCTTTATCCAACACACATGGAGGATGGGTACATAAATGAATACGCAAATGTTTAGATATTCAGTCCGTATCTCAACAAACTTGCCTTCAGTAATTGCCAAATATAGGAAGTATATCCCACCACTGCAGTGGTGGGATCGATCAGCAGTGCAGTGCTGATATGCCCTGCAGTCATTGCGGTACAGCATCTATCTGCCGCCCATAAAGTCACAGGTGACACTGCGGCACAATATCGTCCGTCCCATCGCGCGACAATGCAGCCGCGGAAATTGCCCACCAGGATTTGATATGGTTAGCTGTATGCAAGCCATTTATCGAGGTATTGGGGAAAAACGTGTGGTGCCTATAAATAAGATATTGATGCATGGATAGCTATTCTGACATTTCAGGCCTCAAGCATCCTGATTGAGTTGCTACTGCCTCAAAGTTCTGGGAAGAAGGGACTGGGACGGTGAGACTATCCAGAGGAAAGATAGTTGATATGACACATATGTCGCTGTAGCCGAGCTCATTCGCTGTCGATGTATTGGAAGAGCCCGTTTGAGATGCCTCGCATGTCAGAATTGCAAGGCCACCTGTCATCCGTACCCGCCATATACACTGCTGGATTACCAAGGTTGTGACAAATCTGACCGCCCCGCTGAGATCTTCCAATGGCGCCAGGACCTGATGACCTGCTATGCTGCACATTGGCAGCTGTGCCAGGGTCCGACGGCAAGCTCTGCTGCACTCTGACGACTAAGCCAGAGTCTGATGAATGTATTAATTAAGGTCTGACAGCACGCTCTGCTGTGTTCTCACGACTAAGTTAGGGTCTGATGAATGTAGTAATTATGGTCCGACGGCAAGTTCTGCTATGTTCTGACGACAAAGCCAGGGTCTGATGAATGTATTAATTAAAGTCTGACAACACGCTCTACTGTGTTCTCACGACTAAGCTAGGGTCTGATGAATGTAGTAATTATGGTCCGACGGCAAGCTCTGCTATGTTCTGACGACTAAGCCAGTGTCTGATGAATGTATTAATTAAGGTCTGATAGCACGCTCTGCTGTGTTCTGACGATTATGCTAGGGTCTGACGGCAAGCTCTGCTGTGCTCTGACGGCCCACTCGGCTGTACACTGATGAGCGTGCCAGGGTCTGGAGGCCCGTTCTGTTACACACCGACTGCTGTGCTGGGGTGTGACGACTGTGCCAGGGTCTGGAGGCCCGTTCTGTTACACACCGACTGCTGTGCTGGGGTGTGACGACTGTGCCAGGGTCTGGAGGCCAGCTCCGTTACACACCGACTGCTGTGCTGGGGTGTGACGACTGTGCCAGGGTCTGGAGGCCCGCTCCGTTGCACACCGACTGCTGTTCTTCTAGGGTGTGACGACTGTGCCAGGGTCTGGAGGCCCGCTCCGTTGCACACCGACTGCTGTGCTGGGGTGTGATGACTGTGCCAGGGTCTGGAGGCCCGCTCCGTTACACACCGACTGCTGTGCTGGGGTGTGACGACTCTGCCAGGGTCTGGAGGCCCGCTCCGTTACACACCGACTGCTGTGCTGGGGTGTGACGATTGTGCCAGGGTCTGGAGGCCCGCTCCGTTACACACCGACTGCTGTGCTGGGGTGTGACGACTGTGCCAGGGTCTGGAGGCCCGCTCCGTTACACACTGACTGCTGTGCTAGGGTGTGACGACTGTGCCAGGGTCTGGAGGCCAGCTCCGTTACACACCGACTGCTGTGCTAGGGTGTGATGACTGTGCCACCCACCAGTGACACCGGACAAGCCTGGTGTGCCTGAGGCGGTCGACTGGTCCAGCTCTCACGTGGAGCTGACGTGGAAGGAGCCGGTCAGCGACGGCGGCTCACCGATCACCGGCTACATCATCGAGAAGCGCGACTCCTACAGGTAAGCGCGCCACATCGACTGGCTCGTCGCTCAGCTCACTCGCACGGGCCTCATTCCGTCTGGTAAAGCAAGTAGCGTTGGCCTCTGTGTATCGCAGCTCGTGTACAGCGAGCCGCGCTGTGGGATGCTTGGAGGGGTAGACGAGTGCGGATATTCCGCCGACGCATTGTCAGTGTCCCGCTGGCGACACCGCTGTCGACAGCACAGATTCAGAGATTGGTAAGTTGTGTGCAAAACACTTGAAGACAAATTATGAAGCTTAGATGTCAAATGGTGTTTTATTTTTGACAAATAATAAAATTGATTTATCAGCTTGAATTTTACTCATCACTCATATCGATGTGGAAGTGTTCACGCTATGAAAAGATATGAATTAACACGTAATCGTGTTAGTTCATAATTCAATTATTCTTATCGCCTACCCATGATTGCAGTGGAAAGGCAGATCTCCTTCCTACGTCTGCAAAAACTAAGACGTCTAGTGACACTACACGAAATTGTTTGGATAGGTGGAGATCAGGGAACTCCCTAACATGGGATTGGAAAGGTTGATGGTAACATAACATCCATGGTCAATCGGATGCATACGGGTCACGGTAAAATTGGCCATTCAGATAACTTCGGCAGATTGGATAACGCTGGCAATCCAGAAAAGTTCAACCAGTCGTCACGCTTTAACGGATAAAGATATTTTAATGAAACTTTCAGCGTTTGCTTATCTTTAGGGATGAAACAGTTGACTTCGAACAACGTTTTTCGGTGCGCTCTACCCATTGGAGAAAAAAAATTGACAATAAAAAAATTTAATTTAACAAAATCAAAATTTTGATTTTGGGGTGGCCAAAATGTTAGGGCCATGGTCGATTTCGCCTTCCTTTTCTGATTCCAAATATTTTTTTTTCTTCAAATCTCCCCCACAATGAACTCCCCAGAGCCAAAAACATGATGTAAGTCGTGAAAACCTAGGCCCCTAGTGACGTCACTTTTGGGGAGATAAAGTTTTGAGGTGGTTTTTGGCCCTACTCGTCGAGCGCCTTCCGATAATACCTCTTTCGTTTTCGTGCGACGCTTAGTTTGGAGATTAGAGGGGGTTTGTATCAACCCCCGAGACGGGGTGTGAGGATATAACCGGAAAGACGGGGAGGGTTAATGCATCCGTAAAGTCTAAAGGATGAAAAGGTGCGTGTGTTTGTTCTCGTTTTGTTTGGATGGCCTCTGCAGTGCAGCGGCGGATTTCGATGACTGTTTATCTTTTCTGTTTGACAGCAACATGTGGGAGAAGGCGTGCGAACTAAGAGGGCCCGAGTGCACCGGCTCTGTGCATAATCTGATCGAGGGTGTCGAGTACCAGTTCCGCGTGCTGGCTCTCAACAAGGCGGGAGCGTCTGAACCGTCAGACCCCAGCAAGCCCATCATCGCCAAGGCCAGATTCTGTAAGATCGGATGCCTACATTATTGGAGCCAGATTGTGTAAGATCAGATACTTGCATGGTGCAGTCTAGATTCCTTGACACCAAATGTCTGCATCGTTAATGCCAGGTCTTTTAAGAGCTAATTCCTACATCGTCAGAGTGGATAGTGTTTAGATCTGATAATTGCATCGTGAATGCCGTTTCCGTAATGTTCCATTACTACTGTTTAAGGCCAAGTAATGGGAGTGCTGGTCCTGGCTGCTTGCCTAGACCCCTGGAGTAAATGTGTCTTTCGGGCTTCTGAGAAAATATATATGATTTTAGAGATATTATTTTGGGCAGTGTTTAAGCTTTCGGAAGTATTTTAGGTCTTCATTGGGTCTGTATGATAGTTATATTTTCCTCAGCTTGCCTCCTCTTTGACTGGTTTTCCTTCTGTGGTTTGATTAACTTACCGTGGCTATATTGTTGAAGGTTGGCATAGCTATCCACTTTTTCCTTCGTAGTAACTACAAGAGAATGACGTGCCCTTCCATCCAACGTCATAAGAACTCCCTCGAAATGCCTAATTGCGAGGCCCTCACCATTGACACATATTTCACGAGTAGCTCGCCAGTCTGTTTACGTCTACGATGATGCTCCAATATTTCAATGCTTTAGTGGACGACAGCTGCCTACCATTCAACGACTTCGGAATGAAACTGGAACAATTTTGCACTAATTTTCCCTATAGCACCATAACAGCAAAATGCATTTGCTAGCTCTATTTCGCTAAGTTTCTGATTTTGCTAGGGTGAGTATTGCTTAACAGCCTTATTTGTCAAAATCTGCCGTAAAATCATAAGTGCCTATGCATTGTGAATAGGGACGAAACCCTATCTACGTGCGCATGGATTTTACCAAAAACGTAAGCCAAACGTAACTCTGCCCGCCACTGGTCACTGCGCATTATTTTGCATACTTCTTTCTTCCATGCCGATTCCATCCTCTAACTGGTAGGTATTCAGCTAATGCTACATCCTTCTTCGCTGCCAAGCAGATTCTCGAGTGTGCTCCGTATATCTGTTGGCCGTTTCCATGGTGACGGGCGATGTTTCAGTGGCGCCCAAGATCGACCGCCGTAACCTGCGTGACGTCACCGTGTCGGCCGGCTCGCTAGTCAGGTTCGACGTGGACGTGTCCGGAGAGCCGGCGCCGGCCACCGCCTGGCTCCGGAGCGGCTCAGAACTCAAGTGGGTGTCGCCTAGCTGTCATCTGCACGATACCGCTGCTGATCCAGCTGCTGGTCCTGTTCCTGGTCCTCCTGGCCATGTTGGTGCCTCTCCTAGCCATGTAGGAGCATTGTATGATGCTGCTGTGGACGCCCAGTCCCGATATCGCTCAAAGCGATCCGATACTCGCCCATAGCGGGCACCATGTGATCCGATACCTCCCATGGCACAGTATGGTCTGACATCCGGCGACGAGCCTCACCACGTAACCTAGTACCCGCCCACGGCAGGGCTTAACGTGATATGATAGCCAGCCACAACCCCGCACCATGTGATACGATGCCCGCCCATGACCCCGCACTATGTGATACGATGCCCGCCCATGACCCCGCACCATGTGATACGATGCCCGCCCATGACCCCGCACCATGTGATGCGATGCCCGCCCATGATCCCGCACCATGTGATGCGATACCCGCCCAAGACCCCGTACCATGTGATACGATAGCCACCCACTACCCCGCTCCATGTGATACGATACCCGCCCATGACCCCGTACTGTGTGATGCGGTACCCGTTCACGATATCGCATCATATGATATGATGCCCACCGTGGACACAGGTCGAACAAGACGCTGACCATCGAGTCCAAGGAATACAACACCAAGCTGATACTGCGCCAGACGCGCCGCGGCGACTCCGGCGAGTACACTATTACGGCGCAGAACAGCTCCGGCAAGGACCAGGTCACCGTCAAGGTCACCATCACATCCAAACCCAGCAAGCCGCAGGGTCCGCTCGAGGTGAGACAAAAACTGCGAGTTGTGGTTGGATGCATGAGTCTACTGTCACGTGGTGCTCGCCATGATGTGTGCTGCAACGTACATTTAGTCTTTTTACAAGTTCTCAAGGGCCTATATTTTTTACTAAGTTTAATCAGGGTTTTTGCTGGTGTGGCTTTATGAACCAGGGTCCTATTGCTAAGCAGAGCTTGTTGCGTGAACCCTGGCCCCACCACCCGATCCATGAACTCCAGCTCGACGGCAGAATTTTGACCGAAAGTTTAACCTGCCGTCAATGCACCGACACGGCTGCCCGGTATCTCGTCCCCGGCCTTATCGGGCCAGCTGCCAACTGACCTTCCTAGCTGGGGGCTAAATGCGAGCGCATAAAGCGTCTCGAACCGTGTTTTGCCAGGAGACCAGTACAGGCCAGCGCTGAAACCAACTGAGCTACCGGGGCAATATCGTGGTACATAAAATATCTGACTTCAAAAGTATATGGTGTCATCTCTATCACCCCCTACTAGTGATACATGCATTTACGTATGCCTATATATATATATATATATATATATATATATATATATATATATATATATATATATACATATATCCTTTGTATCTGCGCAGCTGGCACCCTCATTCACTCGCTCCTCCTACGACAAGCCACGTGCTGCGTCCCTGCCTCAGATATCGGACGTCCACAAACATGGCTGCAAACTCAAGTGGAAGCCTCCAAAGGACGACGGGGGCTGTCCGATTGACTACTTCGAGGTTGAGAAGCTGGACCCCGAGACGGGCGTCTGGGTGCCGGCGGGCCGCAGTAACAAGCCAGAGATCGAGATCGACAACCTCAGCCCGGGCCACGAGTACAAGTTCCGTGTGAAGGCCGTGAATACAGAGGGCGCGTCCGAGCCGCTCGAGGCGGCCGAGAGCATCATCGCCAAAAATCCATTCGGTGAGCTGTCAGGAGTCGGCTGGGCGTGTCAACGCTCTCTAATGTCGTCAGCCGCTCCCGCTCTTGCTGTGTGTGATCATCAGAACAGACATTCAGAGTGTGGACCTCGGTCATACAACAGCGTACTGTGTTAGTAGCATGCCACGTACTCTCGTACTGTGCTACAATGACACACTGCCGGTCAATCAAATGTTTTGCCTTAATCGACGAAAGCTGCACGCAATTCAGTTGAGCAGTTTCAGGACAACGATAACAGACCCAGCGGATATCTTCATCAATATTTTAGCACAATACGATTATTGATGCTTTGTTATCACTTCGAATTACGTTTGCTATGTCTGGAGTAATTTGCAAATAACAAAACGCCAACTACGGGTATTCTGCACTAATTAAGTGTGCTTAGTAAATAATTCCTTATTCTACAAAATTAAACCAGCAGCTAAGGTACACCTTGCTTAAATGTCACGATTGTTTGTATTCAGACGAGCCGGGACCTCCTGGCAATCTGAAGGCAACCGACTGGGACAAGGACCACGTGGATCTGAAGTGGGAGCCACCTAAAAACGACGGCGGTGCCCCCATCACCGGCTATCTGGTGGAGAAGAAGGACAAATCTGGCAAATGGCAGCCCGCGCTGGAGGTGAGCCGTGTGTATGCAGCGCAGCTCATGCTTAGCACCGGCGACATTCTTTCCCGACACTCGTATTCCAGCCGAAAACGGAATAACTGATGAGCGGTTGTCAGCTCACTAGACAGCTGTTATTCCCAGGTTGTCAGATCACAAGCACTAGACTAGACCCATGTTGTCAGATCACTAGACAGCTATTATTCCCAGGTTGTCAGCTCACTGACAGACAGCTGTTATACTCAGGTTGGCAGCTCACTGACAGACAGCTGTTATACTCAGGTTGGCAGTTCACAGAACGGTCCCTATTCCCAGGTTGTCAGCTTACTAGACAGCTGTTATACTCAGGTTTTGCCGGCTAGTAGATGGTGGATTTGCCTCTGTTGTTCTCTGATTTTAACAAAAAGTGAGCTTGTTTATACATGAGCGTCAGAAAATGTGTTACTAATGGATCCTTTCTAACTTGGCAATATTATCCGGGCCTTCTTTAACCTTCCAGTGTGGCCAATCAGGCAATGGCATCTTACCGAACCTGATACGGTTTTGCCTGACCTAGCTGCATGTGACTTACAGGTACCGCCCGATCAGCTGAATGCAACGTACCTGATTCGACCTTATCTAACATGACCTCCCTTTATTTTGCGTGAAAATATGACATCATATTTTCTCACCTGACCTACAGGTACCGGCCGATCAGTTGTCTGCCACCGTTCCCGACCTGACCTGACCTCATCTGACCCACAGGTACCAGCCGATCAACTGACTGCCACCGTTCCCGACCTGACCGCGGGCGAGACGTACGACTTCCGTGTGAAGGCCATCAACGTGGCCGGCCCGGGCGAGCCGAGCAAGTCGACGGGGCCCATCATCGCCAAGCCGCGCAACCTGCCGCCCAAGATCGACCGCGCCAACCTGAAGCCGATCACCATCCGCGCCGGCCAAAACTTCAGCTTTGACGTGAACGTGGCCGGCGAGCCGCCGCCATCCAAGAAGTGGTCGCTGAACAAGAAGCCGGTCGGGCCGTCCGACCGTGTGAAGTGAGCGCGACGTTCTCACTGATGACGTTGTGACGCCGCCACGACCGCGGTCACTGGCGTGTTTGGCTCATGTTTTAGTTGCACGGATGGTCCTTACTCGTGGTGCTAGGAGCTAACCAAATTTAACCGAAGATGCCCGTGTGCTGCGCGTGAATATTACACGTGGTGATGATCTCCGTATTAAATGCTGGATGGGGAAGAAACTCCACTCAACACTAAATTGGCCTTAATGTTTTGTCTCATTTTACCAATTTACGCATCCAATTATAGTTCCGAGCCTGATCATTTTACGATATCCGTGTCTGTGTTATTCACCACGATAGGCATGCAATATTTTCTATTCAACTTCGACGTAAAGCCGAGTCTGCATATATGAACGAACGATGTGGGGATCGGTCTACTGTCCTGACATCTGTCGGCACTCCCCAGAATCACACCGTCAGACTACAACGTCAAGATGATGGTGCGCATGTCGACTCGGGCGGACACGGGAACGTACACACTGACGGCCGAGAACGAAAACGGCTCCGACTCCGCAGATGTCCAGGTCACCATCCTAGGTCAGTTGTCCGACTCATCGTGACCGGCGGTTTTCGTGATCGTCACTCTGGATCAGGCATGCAGGTCATTGTCCTAGGTCAACCGACAAGATCACCGTTCTCGGTCAGCTGTCGAAGTCATTTTGCTAGGTCAGTTGTCAAGATCATTATTTATCACTGTCAATATCACCATATTTGGTTGGTTATCGAGCCTACTATCTGAGTCAGTTGTTGAAGTCATCTTAGTGGCTCCGTGGCCACCAATATTTCGTGATACAATAGCGGTCGGAAGCGCTCAAGCAGTAAGATTTTCCCTCGAGTTTTCTTTCGCACCGGGGTGGTGCACTGCGCCGTAATCGGGGATGCATCGTGAGCCAGACCGGGGTGGTGCACTTTGGAGTACTGAGCGGCATGCGGTGAGCAGGAAGCACTGGCCCACTGCGCGCCAAGTCAGAGGTGCCAGGATCGTAGCGCCAGGTGGGTCCACCGCTACATACGTCACGTATCTGTACGGAAATCTGCATCTGTCTGTATTGACTGGAAAACTACAGTCTTCTCACTGAGCCGCCGTCCTGTGTGACGCTTCACCCGAAGTGATGAAACGGCTGAGCGATACCCGCCTCGAAATATATACTAATGCCCGCCTCATAGCTATTCATCAATGCATAGCCCATTGATTAATGATTCCGTATCAAGGGAGGCTGAACTCGCGGTTGCTGCTGTTTTATCAACTGGAACAGGGTAGCAGGACTGAGATCACGTCACATGGATATTCTCTAGAGATCGTACCGTGCATAGTCTATCTGATTCCGTGCTGTGTTTGCATGACACGAAGACAGGATTGAATCTGTTTCCGTTCCGTTCTCCGTCCACTTTATTTCGTGACCGTGGCTTGTGACCGGTGACTCTGGCCCGCGGTTAGCGACCGGTGACCTGGGCTGTAACGTCACACGTGTGTGCCCGCAGACAAGCCGGCCGCGCCGACTGGCCCGCTCAAGGTGTCCAACGTGCACGCCGACGGCTGCAAGCTCAGTTGGAAGCCGCCACCCGACGACGGCGGCCAGCCCATCCAGAAATACGTGGTCGACAAGATGGACGAGGCGACCGGTAGGTGGCCGCGCAGCTGCCGACCCGTTGGCCCAGCTGCCGACCCGTTGGCCCAGCTGGTGACGTTGTGACTGATGACGTGGCGCCGGCTCGGTCAGCAGCGACGCGGCTTATAGCCGGCGGCGGCCGCCGGGCCGCGGCTTTGACAGGGAGCCATTTGCTGCCTAGCGTTGCCGCTGGCATCTCAACTGTCAATTTTAAATAGCAGTGTTGGCCTTACGTGTGCACGGGGTGCAGCTTGGTCGACGTTTAATCTCTTCGGCCAGGTCTGGTCATTTTGTTACTATGGGATAAAGAAAGTGGGGGAAATACTGTAGTGAGTAAGATAGCTTTGTTAGGGCGCGAGACGGAGAAAGCCGAGTGAATGTGGGTAATCACATCTGCTTGCATCATGTCGCAACTTTCGACAAAATAATAGCTTAGCTCAGTTACGCTGGTGGCAGTAGTGGCAGCGACTTCAGGAAGACTGTCCTCCCTGACCGGATGTTGTTCTGAGTGGTGCATGTGTTGCTGGTGCTGCAGGCCGCTGGATGAAGGCCGGAGAGTCAGACGGACCCAACACAGAGGTGGACATCGACGGCCTAGTGCCCGGCAAATACTACAAGTTCCGTGTGCGCGCCGTCAACAAGGAGGGTGTCTCAGAGCCGCTTACCACGCCACACAGCGTACAGGCCAAAAATCCGTTTGGTGAGTGGGCGTCGTGGTTAGATTGGAATGGTACCCTAGCGCGGATCACCTCCTGACCTGCAGTCGAAGCCGCAGTGGAGAGAGGGTGAGAGGGATGGATGGACAAGAGGGAGTAGAGAAGGGGAGGAATGGGGGAAGTAAGGAGGAAGATATGAATGTACTGGTGTGATTGCTTTCCAGATCAATACAGCGAGCTGCTATGAATCCCAGTCGTTGGTACGTCACTAATGTATAGGAAAGTACCTCATAACTGAGTTGGTTAACATGAGAGTTGTCTTCGTGTTTCCTTAAGCGGTGCTGAGTTTGTCCGTCTCCTCAGATGAGCCTGGCAAGCCGGGTACTCCCGAGATCACAGACTTCGACCGGACGTTTGTGGACCTCAAGTGGTCTGCACCCACGAGTGACGGCGGGGATGCCATCAAAGAGTACATCATTCAGAGCAGACACCATCTCAAGTACGTCATACAGAGCAGAAACCAGCTCAAGTACGTGATACATAGCAGACATCTGCTCAAGTAGGTCATATAGAGGAGACATCAGCTCAAGTACGTCATACGGAGCAGACACCAGCTCAAGTAAGTCATACAGAGCAGACTTCAGCTAAAGTACGTTATACAGAGCAGACACCAGTTCGAGTACGTCATACAGAGCAGACACCAGTTCAAGCACGTCATACAGAGCAGACACCAGCTCAAGTAAGTCAAACAGAGCAGACACCACCTCAAGTACGTCATACAGAGGAGACATCAGCTCAAGTACGTTAAACAGAGCAGACATCAGCTCAAGTAGGTCATCAGAGCAGACACCAGCTCAGAGACATCATGGAGTCATATGAACGATTATGCCCGACTGTCACAGTGTTGCAGCTTCAATAACATTTTGTTACCGCCCCTCAGACCCAGCTGCTTCACCATAACTAGGCTGGACTGTTCTTTCATTTTTCAAATTTGCTTGCTTTGATCGCAATTATTCCCCGGAATTGATAACAGTCGTCGTTAAAAGAACATTTTCTGTTGCTTGTGATGGGGCGATGTATGCGCCCGAACAGCTCACCTCGACTGCACACAGTCCACAGTGACATGACGTGCTGGCGGTGTGTTGTAATCTGCGGCGCTGTGAGTGTGCGCGGCTGACACGCTGTGCCTCTGCTGTAGTCCACAGTGACAGGACGTGCTGGCGGTGTGCTGTCATCTGCGGCGCTGTGAGTGTGCGCGGCTGACACGCTGTGCCTCTGCTGCAGTCCACAGTGGCAGGACGTGCTGGCGGTGCCCGGAGACCGGCCAGAGGCGCACGTGGACGGCCTGGCCGAGGGCAACACGTACGAGTTCCGTGTGGTGGCGGTCAACAGGGCCGGTCCCGGCGAGCCGTCCGACCCCACCAAGCCTCACCTGGCTCGGCCCAAGAACCGTGAGTGCGCACAAGGCATACGTGTATCCACCCGTACATCATTATGTTATGGTCTTACAACACGTGACATGGGATCCGTACTATGCATTGCACGTATATGCTATGTTGTATTATTCCACACAATGCATGTTAGGTTGTATTAATCATGCTATGCTATTATCCCAATAAAAATCCATCGATGCCTGACCGATGCCTGTGATGCATAGCTGCTGTAATGACCAACTCACCAAGGTTTACACATTTTATGGAAGTGCTGTGAGTGATGCAACAGCACAAATACTCTGGATGCATTTTTACCAAAATATGTGAAATTGAAGGCACTATAAGTAAAAAAAACGTCCCATAGCTCAGAAATGCGTTGGCGGTACGTGTGTGTTCGTTCCTTGCAGTGCAATTGCAGCAATGTTTCTTCAGTTCTCCCCCCCCCCCCCTCTTACGAACAACTCGTGATGTCTTCAGGGCTTACGGCCGCACCCATCCCACCCATGGAAACTGATGTAACAGATGATATGTGTCAGGCAGTATGTTCAAGTAGACAAGTTCAGGTGAGCATGACCAGAGGGTATGCCTGGCTATCGTAGTCCTTTTGCCATTGTACGGTTAGTACTACTTGAAGATCATAGGTCCTCTAGATGTTGGAACGTTTGTAGAGCATCGGTATGCATCGAATCAGCAGGACAATGTTTTGCCGCCTGTGCTTTGCGGCGCAGTATGACGCCACCGTGCGCCGTTGGGGCGCCGTCGTGACCGGGAGCTGTACTGTCACCAGTGGCGCCGAGGATAGACCGCAACGCCATGGTGAACCTGAAGCTGCGAGCCGGGCAGAGCATCGAGTACGACGTGCCGGTGGCTGGCGAGCCGCCGCCGACCAAGACCTGGACCTTCAAGGTACGGTCACTGGCCGCGGGTCCGCCACGGGGTTGATAAAATGTGCCGTCTCACGCATGATTGGCGTAATCATGTTCTTATGCAGGGTGGGTCCTGACGTTTGTGTGCCGGTTCAGAATCGTCCAGGGTAGAGTTCCAAGACATGGTGACGTGGCCTAGCTATCTTTCACCATGCTGTTAAAAGTGAGAAACCCTAGTTTCGTCAGAGGTGGCTCCAGAGACAAGTATTGGGAAGCGTGTTTGCGATTTCCCCCATTTTGGTCAATGTCACGTGCTCATTTTTTTAAAAGATATTCGTACAATGACGTAAAGCATCATTGACACGGATAGATAGTTTCACTTACCTTCAGCTTCCATACACGAATTGCCAGTTGTGGGAGCAGAGCAGCGGGCAGCGTGTCCTCTTGCACATTACACCTCGCTCGCGCACGGTGAAACCGGGAAATAGCAAGCTGTCCTGCAGTTTCCCTCGCTGCATAATCAGTACCCGATAGAAATTACCACGATGCCGCTCGTGAGGTTCCCGAGAGCGCTGGAGTGACACATGATCATCTGTATAGGTCGGTCACCATAACACCTCACTGGTGCATGTTTTTGTGTGACTATGTTTGCACCTTGTTTGAATTCAGAGCATCGCTTGTAATATCTGTTCTCCCCTTCCTTTCCAACTTTGATTTGCTTTCACTCTGACTCGGATCTAATAGTCTAATGTAAATACAACGCATGATTGACGGGTCACACAACACCCAATTAGACCGATTACTGTCACTGCCATACGACTGGCGTAATCGACCCCGGAATCGACGTTGCACTCCGTGTGGGGTCAGATCACATTATTTTAGAGTCTCGGCCATTCCGCATCCTGGCATAAATCCTGACTATGCTCGACCTGAGGATTCTGTAAGAGCCCACGTCAAACTCTGTAAAAGTTGTAATTAAGCTATGTAAGGTTTGACCGGACGCGGTAAAAGCATCGAGTTGCACTGGACGTAGTTATCCACTCCCTGTTGGCAGCCACCTTCCTCATAGTACAATATCTCGACTGTAGCTCGACTTCCGTACAGCGCAACATTGTAACACTGCTCCGACCTATCAACAGCGCAACATCCCAACACTGCTCTGACTTACCAGCAACGCAACATCCCAGCACTGCTCCGACTTACCAACAACGCAGCATCCCGACACTGTTCCGACTTACCAATAGCGCAATATCTTAACACTCACGGACTTCATAGCAGTGCTAAATCTTAACACTGTGACGACTCCGGAGCGACTTCCATGTAACTGAGTCCACACGAATATTGATGAGGTAGGCATGATATCGAGCAGCACCTCTGTGCTCGTGATCACGACATTGAATGTGTGTAAATGTGTACCAATTACTGATATTGGGTGACACCTGTCAGTGCTCGTGATATTGACACCTGTATGCTAGCGTGATATTAACACCTGTGTGCTAGTGGTGGTGGTGGTGGCTATTGGTTTTTGCGACACATCGACCGTTGAGTCGTATAGCGTCGCCAATCTCTCACGCCGATTGGTCGCGGGCGAAGAGTACCGACAGGTGGGACTCGAACCCACAATCTTTCGATTGTCAGACGGGCAACTTACCCCTAGACTACTCGACCCCACCTGTGTGCTGGTGCCCATGATATTGAGTGACGTCGAGTGACGCGTGTATGTTGGTGACCACGGTGCTGAGTGACGCGTGTATGTTGGTGGCCACGGTGCTGAGTGACGCGTGTATGTTGGTGGCCACGGTGCTGAGTGACGCGTGTATGTTGGTGACCACGGTGCTGAGTGACGCGTGTATGTTGGTGACCACGGTGCTGAGTGACACGTGTATGTTGGTGGCCACGGTGCTGGTGACACGTATATGTTGGTGACCACGGTGCTGGTACACGTGTATGTTGGTGGTCACGGTGCTGAGTGACACGTGTATGTTGGTGGCCCGGTGCTGAGTGACGCGTGTATGTTGGTGACCACGGTGCTGGTGACGCGTGTATGTTGGTGGCCACGGTGCTGAGTGACACGTGATGTTAGTGGCCACGGTGCTGGTGACGCGTATGTTGGTGGCCACGATGCTGGTGACACGTGTATGTTGGTGCCACGGTGCTGGTGACACGTGTATGTTGGGGCCACGGTGCTGAGTGACACGTGTATGTTGGTGACCACGGTGCTGAGTGCACGTGTATGCGGGTGGTCACGGTGCTGAGTGACGCGTGTATGTTGGTGGCCACGGTGCTGGTGACACGTGTATGTTGGTGGCCACGGTGCTGGTGACACGTGTATGTTGGTGGCCCGGTGCTGGTGACCGTGTATGTTGGTGGCCACGGTGCTGGTGACACGTGTATGTTGGTGGCCACGGTGCTGGTGACCGTGTATGTTGGTGGCCACGGTGCTGGGACACGTGTATGTTGGTGACCACGGTGCTGAGTGACGCGTGTATGTTGGTGGCCACGGTGCTGAGTGACGCGTGTATGTTGGTGGCCACGGTGCTGAGTGACGCGTGTATGTTGGTGGCCACGGTGCTGGTGACACGTATATGTTGGTGGCCACGGTGCTGAGTGACACGTGTATGTTGGTGGCCCGGTGCTGGTGACACGTGTATGTTGGTGGCCACGGTGCTGAGTGACACGTGATGTTGATGACCACGGTGCTGAGTGACACGTGTATGTTGGTGACCACGGTGCTGAGACACGTGTATGTTGGTGGCCACGGTGCTGAGTGACACGTGTATGTTGGTGACCACGGTGCTGAGTGACACGTGTATGTTGATGACCACGGTGCTGAGTGACACGTGTATGTTGGTGACCACGGTGCTGAGTGACACGTGTATGTTGGTGGTCACGGTGCTAATGACACGTGTATGTTGGTGACCACGGTGCTGAGTGACGCGTGTATGTTGGTGGTCACGGTGCTGAGTGACACGTGTATGTTGGTGACCACGGTGCTGAGTGACGCGTGTATGTTGGTGGCCACGGTGCTGAGTGACACGTGTATGTTGGTGGCCACGGCGCTGAGTGACACGTGTATGTTGGTGGCCACGGTGCTGAGTGACACGTGTATGTTGGTGGCCACGGTGCTGAGTGACACGTGTATGTTGGTGGCCACGGTGCTGGTGACACGTGTATGTTGGGACCACGGTGCTGAGCGTGTAGTTGGTGGCCACGGTGCTGAGTGACGCGTGTATGTTGGTGGTCACGGTGCAGTGACACGTGTATGTTGGTGACCACGGTGCTGAGTGACGCGTGTATGTTGGTGGCCACGGTGCTGAGTGACGCGTGTATGTTGGTGGCCACGGTGCTGAGTGACACGTGTATGTTGGTGGCCACGGTGCTGAGTGACACGTGTATGTTGGTGACCACGGTGCTGAGTGACGCGTGTATGTTGGTGGCCACGGTGCTGAGTGACACGTGTATGCGGGTGGTCAGGAGGTGGACCTGGTGCCATCCGGCCGGATTAAGATCACGATTGAGGACTACCTCATCAAGCTGCGTGTCTCGGATGCCCGCCGCCCCGATCATGGGGAGTACACGCTGACCGCCACAAACCGCAACGGCACCGACAGCGTCACTGTCAACGTCACCGTCACAGGTGAGACCATGGAAATGAGCTCACCGTAGCGGGCGGAAGTGGGGGCGACGTCACTGTCACAGGTAGGAGTGAGGGTGACTTCGGGCATACCTCAGGGTCTCTGTATCTCTGACCACGCATTGCTGTTCGACAGATGTGCCGGGCATACCTCAGGGTCCTCTGCAGCATTCTAACATCACAAAGTCATCGTGCAAGCTGAGTTGGAAGCCACCAAATGACAATGGAGGCTCCGACATCACCCACTACAGTGTGGAGAAGATGGACGAAGGCACACATCGCTGGGTACCTGTCGGAGACAGCCCCAACTGCCAGCTAAAGTGAGCTCCATCAACCTCCCCTCCCCCATCTCCTCACCTGTCGGAGACAGCCCCAACTGCCAGCTAAAGTGAGCTCCATCCACCTCCCCCTCCCCATCTCCTCACCTGTCGGAGACAACCCCAACTGCCAGCTAAAGTGAGCTCCATCAACCTCCCCTCCCCCCCCCATCTCCTCACCTGTCGGAGACAGCCCCAACTGCCAGCTAAAGTGAGCTCCATCCACCTCCCCCCCCTCCCCATCTCCTCACCTGTCGGAGACAGCCCCAACTGCCAGCTAAAGTGAGCTCCATCAACCTCCCCCCTCCCCCCCCATCTCCTCACCTGTCGGAGACAGCCCCAACTGCCAGCTAAAGTGAGCTCCATCAACCTCCCCTCCCCTCCCCATCTCCTCACCTGTCGGAGACAGCCCCAACTGCCAGCTAAAGTAAGCTCCATCAACCTCCCCCTCCCCATCTCCTCACCTGTTAGTGGATGTCAGCCTTTCCCATTAGAAACGGCTATGTCAACTGACGTAGAGCAGCTTCGATTGACTGTCGAGAGAATGGTGTTCTCCGAGTTTCAGAATTCGACGATGTGTTCGAAATTAGCACGCAAACTTATGTCAGGAGAAAAATCCCGGCATCAAACATTCGTGAAAACCAGAACCAATCCCCCTGCCTTCTGGCTTCCGTCACAAATGCTTCGAGGACCAACCACCACATCAAGAACCATGGAATTGGCTGCTGCCCACCTGCTAACATCCCCCCCCCTCCATTCACACACATACACACACACACACACACACACACACACACACACACACACACACACACACACACACACACACACACACACACACACACACACACACACACACACACACACAGGCCAGTCTCTACATCAAAAACCATTGGACGATCTGATGGTGAGTCTTCCCCAGGGTGGATCACCTGATCGAGAACCACGACTACAAGTTCCGTGTGTGTGCGGTGAACAGGTCGGGTCACTCGCAGCCGTTGACCGGCGGCGAATCCATCACTGCCAAGGATCCGTTCAAGAAGGCCGGCAAACCTGGACAGCCAGAGGTTCGGAACGCCTATCTTTATCTGTGTGTATATCTGTCTGTCGATATATTTACCTACATACTGACATGTAGGTGTCTGTCCTGGTCACTGGCTGTTGTCTGGTTCTGATATGTCTGCCTCCTTGTCTGTCAATATTCGTGTGTTCGCTGTCGCTGTTCCCTGCGATTTAGTGTTGTGCAGACCTTGGCAAAATATTGCCACGTCCTCTACTTGTGCATGGGCTGGGAACGGGTGTTCCCCATCCCCTTCATTTCTAAGATGGCGTTGGACCTCCCTCTCCCTCCCACACACACACACACCTTCAGTGCCACTGACTGATACGCACTGATGTGTGTGTATGGCCTAGTTGACTTGATATGAATACCAAGTGGTCGTGATTGGCTCCTGGCGTCTTCTCACAGTACAGAAGCATTGATAATTAATGTAGACAACCTTTTTCATGACAGTTATGTAGTGAAAATGTCCTAAAGTAGCTAAATGCTTAATTAAGTCTGTGTCCTTGAGATCTTTGAATTCAAGTAAGCCAGCAGCAATGTGGCGGCGCCCGAATTCATACTCGATAAGAACCTTCATTTCCTCAGGTGAGTTATTTAGTAACGAAGTCCAACATATTGTACTGAGATAATGAAGGTTTTTCTTATCGAGCATCAATTTCGGCGCCAATATAGCGCTGCTAGCTTGTTTGAATTCTTCGGTAGTGCTATGGAGGATGCTACAGTTTTACTCAGCTGTGGCGGCCTGGTTTATTGATGTCTCACTATTGATCACTTTGACAGTGTTGGCACACTGGTGTCGACCCGGCCAATCAGTATGTAGGAAGCCGGAAGTACATACTGAATATTGTTCTGCTTCACGCTCTGCTGAGATGTGCTACCGGATTGTTTTAGCCCACTGACTGGGATAAGGACCACGTGGACCTGGAATGGACAGCGCCGAAGGAAGATGGCGGCTCACCTATTACCAAGTACATCATCGAAAAGAAGCCGAAGTTTGGGTAAGCGAAGTGATAATATATAGTAGCAGCTAATGATGGTCTCGTGATGCAAACCTTCACCAAGGAAGGGAGTTTGGGTAAGCGAAGTGATAATATATAGTAGCAGCTAATGATGGTCTCGTGATGGAAAGTAGCCAGGCTATCCGGTTGTTGCACGCTGAAGCTGCAATAACCAATGAATAAGCCTGACCTAACCTACCGTCAAGCGTCTGAATAGCGTGTGAGGGAAGGCGACGTACGTGTATCTGGCCTAACCCGACCTACGTGTGTGTCCAGTGTTTGGGAGAAGGCGGCAGAGGTGCCGGGTGACCAGACTAGCGGCACGGCCCCTGACCTGACCGAAGGTCAGGAGTACCAGTTCCGCGTGATACCGGTGAATGAGGCCGGACCTGGAGAGCCCAGCGACCCCAGCTCAAGTGTGATTGCCAAGCCGCGCTTCGGTGAGTGCAGCAAGAGATGCATTATTTCCTCGTCGGGCTACGTCTGTTTGAGCCTCAAATTGTGTGTCTGTGTACGTATGCGCGCGCGGAGTGCGTGTGTGCTTGTATGTGTATGTGCGTGCGTATGAGCGTGTATATGTGTTTGTGTGTGAGAGAGAGAGAGAACGATATATATATATATATATATATATATATATATATATATATATATATATATATATATATATATATATATAGTAATATATATATATATATAATATATATGTATATATATATATATATATATATATATATATATATATATATATATATATATATATATATATATATATATATATATATATGTATATGTATATATATATATATATATTTATATATATAGATATATTTATGTATATAGAGAGAGAGGGAGAGACCGGTGATCGTTACATTTTTTTGCTGACTGAACATTGTCCTTATTATTTATGATAGTCTCGCTGCGAGAACATCACTATCATGCTCGGGGAAGTATGTGTGCTCCCGAGGACATCTCTTGTTAGTAGATAGCTGGTTGGAGCTGAAGTCGTCAATACAGGTGCGCATGAGCTTTACAATACACCGTGTTTGATGCGTGACCATCTTGCTTCAGTAAAACCGTCCTTCAACAAACATGCGCTGGAAGATCTGGTAGTGCGCGCCGGCACCAGAGTACAGTACAACATTCCCATCGAGGGCTCGCCAAAGCCGAAGGTGGGTCACCACGTGCTGTACGTCCTATCGACCCTTGTATCGAATCGGTGCGTGGTAGACCATGAGGGAGATCCTGTACTCGAACTGCACAGTACCTCTGTTGTGTGCGTTGTAAGAACTTATGTACTGGTGTATTCATCGTTCTTGACTGGGCAACAACTCGTTGTGTAATGCTGCAACACATCCACGCGGGCCTAGCATTCGAGGTCTCTCAGCTCGAGGTGTCCTATCAATGTCTAGAGGGCTTGCTTCCCAAGCCCCCGGCGGTGCCACCCTGATTGGCTGACACTGAGCTAACCTGCCGAACATGCGTGCCGCCTTCGATTGTTCTGCTCCTACCTGTTTCAAACTTCACTTATGGCCTTTCCATTTCACATCACTTGGAGTGCTCTCTTCTCGCGGGTCTGTTTTTGACAGGTCCAATGATCCAGTGATCACGTCTACTTGCTCAATTCCACTTAAGGTGAAGAGGCCATCGGTATAGCGAGCGTACTGATCGCCAGGTAGAGTGGAGGGTGGAGAGGCTACCGGTAACGATCACACTGGTTGTCAGGTGGAGTGGAAGGTAAACGGCCGCGTGCTGGAGTCGTCCGACCGGGTGGAGCTGATGACCTACGGCCAGCAGACCACACTAGACATCCCATTCTCGCTGCGTTCCGACTCTGGCCAGTACACGCTGACCTTGAGCAACGAGTTGGGCAGCGACTCGGCCACGGCTACCGTTACCGTTCTCGGTAAGATCCGACTGCGTTTGTCACTGTCGGATCACGTCCATTCTGGGGTATTTTAGCGGAGAGAGATTCCCCACCGCAAATTATTGTGTCTTCTCGTTAATATTGCCAATTTCTATCCCAGAGACGCCTGGAATCATATTTCCCCCTGTCGAATTTCCTTGTAGTATTTGTACTGGTTTTATTGGTGTACTGCTTCGATCAGACTCTCAGTGATGCCTGTGCTATGTGACCTGTGTTTTATCGCTTCAGCTGTGTTCGATGGCAGTGTGTGATGGTATATGTCCTTCATCTTCCTAACTGTCCTTATGAGAGGTTCGCATTCTCCATCGGAGAGCGACGTCAACACGATGTGATAGCTACGGGCTGGAAGATTGCCGACAGACGCGGTGTATGCAAATTACTTGCCCATGTACAGTTCAAGAAAATATCGATGCTGCGAAATAAAATCGAAATGAAAATAATATTCAATTTTGACAACGTCGGTATTGAGGTCATATACGCTGGTGTTTTAGTTGCAATGCCTGTAATGCTATATTTTTATCCATGGCTATGGATGATTGGCAGGTGGAAGCTGTACCTGGTGACGTGATAGAAGCGGCTTCGCTTTCCGAAGCACTCTTCATGATTCTATATGTGATAGTCAGCTTCACGTGCATTTTTCCAGTTTTGTACCTGCACTGACCACTTTAGATCGTCGTGTGTGTGTGGCTCGTGATTGTGCTGGGCGGTGTTGACATGTTGTGCGCGTGCAGACAAGCCGTCGGCGCCGCGGGCTCCTCTGGCCGTCTCCGGCGTGAACAAGCACGGCTGTAAGCTGGCTTGGACACAGCCGCTGGACGACGGAGGCTCGCCCATCACGCACTACCTGGTGGAGAAAATGGACACGGCGCGCGGCACCTGGGTGGAGGTGAATACCTTATCTGATAGTGTGGAGCGGAGCCCCGGTTACCGATCGTGCGCTAAAGCCGTCCAATGCAGCACGTGGGCCCACTCGGCAAAGTCTCGTCACGGTTTGAGCTTTCCGCAACGAAGACTGCATCCTTTCATTGTGACTGTTTATATTTCATATTTTGCGGGTGTTTCTCAATTTAGTACGTCATGTTTGATTAATATATGTGCTACAAGCATAGCAGCTAAACTGGAATATTCCTAATCATAACCTTAATTATCGGAGGGGAGAAGGGTACAGGGATATTAAGGCCCAGCAATGCGTGATATCTGCTACAAGTTTTGTTTTGTTTGTTTTTTTGGGTGGGGGTCGGTGAAAATCCAGTTATGATTCAGGACAGGAAAGGATATGACTTTAAACGACTGCTGGTGAAAGGCTGACGATATCCAGACTACATAGAATGCAGGAGGCATCGAATGGGGCAGCAACCCAGTCGTTGGCCATGGCGGAAGTCGTGGACATGACATGGTCTCTGGATCTGAAAATGTGAAGCTTTGTCGATAGTCATCAGGTTATGTTGACCCGAAAACTTGACTATCAGGAGTGTGGTGATACCCAGCTCTGTACCAATCACCGAGCTCCCATTACGCTGATCCACACCCCGTAGCCGTGTCAGTTCAGGATTGCTGCTGACGACCTTCAAATGCAGTCATCACTTCCCCACCATCCCCGATATTCTCCTCTCCAACGCTATTTTCCTGACCCCATCTATGAAATAGCTCCGAAGTCATTGCTGGCTGATACGACTACAGTGGCCTCGCTCCATTTCCTCAGTTCCATTAAAGGTCGGTCATCTCCTTATTAAAACTGGATCTGACCTCTCCCTCCCCGGTACCACAGATGTACCTAACCTCCCTCGATACTGCGGATGTTTGTGCCTGACGCTCCCTAGTACTACAGATGACCTGACCAAGCCCAATACTACAGGCGTACCTGTCCCCGCAAGTATATCCGATCCCGCTTCCCCGTACCGCAGGTGTGTGCCCCCCCCTCCATCGGTACTACAGATGTATCTGACTCCATCCGGTGCTACAGGTGTGCCTGACCCCGCTGACCACGTCCATGTGCCGCAGGTGTACCTGGCCTCACCCCGGAAGCGCGGGTGTACAGCTGATCCCACCCCTGTTATTACAAGTGTACCTGGCCCCGCCCTGTGCCGCAGGTGTACCTGGCCCGCCCCGTGCCGCAGGTGTACCTGGCCCCGCCCCGTGCCGCAGGTGTACCTGGCCCAGCCCTGTGCTGCAGGTGTATCTGGCCCCGCCCGTGCCGCAGGTGTACCTGGCCCGCCCTGTGCCGCAGGCTACCTTCCCCGCCCTGTGCCGCGGTGTACCTGGCCCCGCCCCGTGCCGCGGTGTACCTGGCCCCGCCCTGTGCCGCGGGTGTACCTAGCCCCGCCCTGTGCCGCGGGTTTACCTGGCCCCGCCCTGTGCCGCAGGCTTACCTGGCCCCGCCCCGTGCCGCAGGTGTACCTGGCCCCGCCCTGTGCCGCAGGTGTACCTGGCCCCGCCCTGTGCTGCAGGTGTACCTGGCCCCGCCCCGTGCCGCAGGTGTACCTGGCCCCGCCCCGTGCCGCAGGTGTACCTGGCCCCGCCCTGTGCCGCAGGTGTACCTGGCCCCGCCCCGTGCCGCAGGTGTACCTGGCCCCGCCCCGTGCCGCAGGTGTACCTGGCCCCGCACTGTGCCGCAGGTGTCCTGGCCCCGCCCTGTGCCTGGCCCCGCCCTGTGCCGCAGGTTTACCTGGCCCCGCCCCGTGCCGCAGGTTTACCTGGCCCCGCCCCGTGCCGCTTGTCCCTGGCCCCCCTCGTGCCGCAGGTGTACCTGGCCCCGCCCTGTGCCGCAGGTGTACCTGGCCCCGCCCTGTGCCGCAGGTGTACCTGGCCCCGCCCTGTGCCGCAGGTGTACCTGGCCCCGCCCTGTGCCGCAGGTTTACCTGGCCCCGCCCTGTGCCGTAGGTGTACCTGGCCCCGCCCTGTGCCGCAGGTGTACCTGGCCCCGCCCCGTGCCGCAGGTTACCTGGCCCCGCCCCGGTGCCGCAGGTGTGTCTGGCCCCGCCACATAACGCAGGTGTATCTGGCCCAGCCCCCGTGCCGCAGGTATACAGCTGACCTCACCCTGGAACCGCAAGTATACAGCTGATCCCATTCCTGGTATTGCAGGTGTACCTGGTTCTGCCCCCTACCGCAGATGTACCTGACCCCCGCTTCAGTGCCGCAGGTGTACCTGACCCCGCCCCGGCCCCTCAGGTGTACCTGACCCCAGTCCCGGCCCCTCAGGTGTACCTGACCCCGTCCCGGCCCCTCAGGTGTGTCACAGCTCCGAGCCGGTACCGCAGGTGTACCTGACCCCGCCCCGGCCCCTCAGGTGTACCTGACCCCAGTCCCGGCCCCTCAGGTGTACCTGACCCCGTCCCGGCCCCTCAGGTGTGTCACAGCTCCGAGCCGGTACCGCAGGTGTACCTGATCCCGCCCCGGCCCCTCAGGTGTACCTGACCCCGTCCCGGCCCCTCAGGTGTGTCACAGCTCCGAGCCTGTTGTGGACGTCATCGGTCTGATTCACCGTAAGGAGTATATGTTCCGAGTGAAGGCCGTCAACAACATCGGAGAGTCGGAGCCGCTCACCACTGAGTCCAGCATCATCGCCAAAAACGAGTGTGGTACGTGGCACTTGGTCGTCAGCTAGTTACTATATCATACCATTTCATACGAGGTGGCATGTCTGTGCCGTGTCCACCATTTCACAACAGGCTACAGAGAACCTGTAGTGGTGAAATTGTATGAAAAGTAAATGTGCTTCTGCTGTTGGAACACTGGCGAGTTTCCATTGTGTAAGCAGTACTGAACACACTTAGTGGTCGTTTGAAGCTTTGCTTCCAGAAATTATGTTGTTCGGCAGTGTTGTTCAATTCTTCCATGGAGCTTCTTTCCCTGTGCTCTGGTCCGGGTCCATTCTATCTGGCTTGAAAATGAACACTATCTGTTGACGGATTACTGTTGATCGTTCGAAATGATAATTGTTTGCGGTTAAACCTAAAATAATAACTAATGGGTGATGTTCGTTAGCAGACAAATGCACACCCTTGATTGCCTTCGGCATGCTGGAAGACAACTGTTGGCGTTCTGCTGCTTAACGACTAGTGACTCGCGTGTGGGCTGATGAGTGACGATTGTTGGCTTTATGTGATGAGACATTGGCTGTGTACGACCGTGCGGCCCGTTGGGCTGATGAGTGACGATGTGACTTCGGGGGGGGGGGGGGACTTGTTGGCTGGTGACTGACGACCGTTCACAGAAGGGGCGGGGGGGTGGGCTGATGAGTGACGATTGTTGACTGGTGACTGACGACCGTTCACAGACGAGCCGGACGTGTGGGCTGATGAGTGACGATTGTTGGCTGGTGACTGACGACCGTTCACAGACGAGCCGGACGTGTGGGCTGATGAGTGACGATTGTTGACTGGTAACTGACCACCGTTCACAGACGAGCCGGACGTGTGGGCTGATGAGTGACGATTGTTGACTGGCGACTGACGACCGTTCACAGACGAGCCGGACGCGCCGGGTCGACCTAAGGTCACCGACTGGGACCGAGACTTTGTGGAGCTGGAGTGGGCCAAGCCGAAGAATGACGGCGGCTCCCCCATAACCGGCTACATCATACAGAAGAAGGAGCGCGGATCTCCCATCTGGCAGAACGCCGCCAAATTGCCGGGTGACAAAACCAAGGTAGGATGGAGATGGGCACTTCTTACTATGGAACTCTGATCATTAGTGTTTGTTGTGTTTATATGTGCTGAAGTGAAGCAATTAACACAACTGAGTGGTGTCAAATGAAATGTAGTGGCAGTTTAGTGTTTACTGTCATGTAGACGTAAATATACAATGAAGCAGTTACGCATATATATATATATATATATATACATATATGTATGTGTGTGTGTGTGTGTGTGTGTGTGTGTGTGTGTGTGTGTGTGTGTGTGTATGTATGCATGTATGTATGTATAGGTGTATATTATTTATTCATTAATTCTGTTAGTGAGCCACAATTTGGGGCGATGTGTCACCAGTGTGCCGCCGTTTGCCGCCAGGGTGTGGCACCTGACCTGACCGAGGGCCAGGAGTACGAGTTCAGGGTGATCGCCGTGAACAAGGCCGGCCCCGGAGAACCCAGCGAACCTTCCGAAATGGTCATGGCGCGGCCCAGGAGACGTGAGTGGCGCAGAGGACAGTGCCAACAGTGAGCTAGCTGCACAGGGACGGCATGTCGCGCCAATCCAATATTAATCCAATGTCATGCCAATCCAATGTCCCACTGTCATTAGCACCTTTTGCCATACCTTGTGAAAGCAAGTCGCATATGTTTGTGCCAGTCGGGGTGGTATCCGTACTGTCTGACGTCACACTTTGCAGTGTTATAATCCGAGCTCCGTGAGTACACGGCGTGGAGTACACGAGTACACGGCATGGCAGTGAGTGATGAGGCCGGTTAGCTGGTGTCTGACCTGTGCCGATCGGAGGTGCAGAGGTGACGTCCGTGTTACGCTGTTGTGCCGCAGTGGCGCCCAAGATCAAGACGCCCATGACCGAGGTGCGCATCCAGGCCGGACAGACGCTGCACATTGATATCGACTATGTGGGCGAGCCGGAGCCGACAGTCGAGTGGCAGGTCAACGGTCAGCCGCTGTCACTAACCGACAGGTCAGTGTCAGGTCAACGGTCAGTCGCTGCCACTAACCGACAGGTCAGTACAGGTCATAGGGTCAGGTCAACGGTCAGTCGCTGTCACTAACCGACAGGTCAGTGCAGGTCATAGGGTCAGGTCAACGGTCAGTCGCTGTCACTAACCGACAGGTCAGTGCAGGTCATAGTGTCAGGTCAACGGTCAGCCGCTGTCACTAACCGACAGGTCAGTGCAGGTCACGGTGTCACAGGTCATAGTGTCAGGTCAGCGGTCAGTCGCTGTCACTAACTGACAGGTCAGTGCAGGTCATAGTGTCAGGTCAACGGTCAGCCGTTGTCACTAACCGACAGGTCACGGTGTCACAGGTCATTGTGCCAGGTAAATGGTCAGCCACTGTCACTAATTGACAGGTCAGTGTAGGTCACGGTGTCACAGGTCATGCAATCAGATCAACGGTCAGCCACTGTCACTAGCCAACAGGTCAATGCAGGTCATAGAGTCAGATCAATGGTCAGCCGTTGTCACTAACCGACAGGTCACGATGCCGCAGGTCATAGTGCCAGGTCAATGGTCAGCCGCTGTCACTAACCGACAGGTCAATGCAGGTCACGGTGTCACAGGTCATAATGCCAGGTCAGCGGTCAGCCGCTGTCGCTAATCGACAGGCCAGTGTAGGTCACGGTGTCACATGTCATGGTGTCCAGTCAACCTTCCAGCCGCTGCCACGACCCACAGGTCAAGTCAGGCCACAGCACCAGGTTAACAGGTCAACCGTTCTTACTGCCCTGTCAATGCAGGTCACAGCGCCAAGTCAACAGGTCAACCGTTCTTGCAGCCCTGGCAATGCAGATTAAAGTATCAGATCAACCGGTGAGCGTATGTGACTAGCCAATAGGTCAATGTAGATCAAGTCGACATACGGAACTAATATTTGGCACTGAATTATTGACATCTACATGGCATGTTGTGATAATTTCTGGCATTGCTTCTGCCAGCAAGCTTTGCGAACTATTCTTTCAGCGAACGTTAATGTTGGTCAGGTTATCGGGTCAGAAGCATTGGTAAAATATTCCTTACCGGCTCCCACGGTCATGTCTTTCCGTAATTATCTTAGAATGTCGTATAAAACAGTGGCAATGACGGACACAAAAACGAACCACTACTGGCTCTACTGGCTGTCGGACTACGAGCTAATGACGACCGACAGCGAAGTCCAAGCGATTGTATTCCCATGTATTTATAAAGACAAAAGTGTTTGTCCCAATCCCTCTGGATCGTCATCCCTTCTAAATCTAAATATTGTTATGCACAACCTTTAGCTACTTTTTGTACTCAGAACTACACATCTTCTTTAAGTCCATAATAAAAAATCACATTTTCCATCCAAGTGTTGTCTCCGAAATACTGGGAATCATTATTCAAGGAAAGGGATTATGGCGGTATGTCCCTGATTATCATAGCTTACCATTAATTTCGCACCATAGCCCTTCACCGGCCTGCCGGTTCTCGAAGTCAGTAAGGCATATGGTGAATGTAGTCCGGGCTTCGTTTTTGGGCTGATGAAGGATAGACATGTTTAAGCAAGGCTTATGTGATGCAAGTGGGTGTAACAACGGATCAAAGGGGTGAAGGGGTGACCGCCTTGGGACCTTGAGGTCTGAAGAACGCTCTCCTGGAGGTGGGGCACCCCCCAGGATGCTCGATTGTATCCCCCTCCCACCTTGAGTTTTTTTCAGCCGAAAGCGTGCCTCCGGGAACACCCCAGTGCACTCCCTCCCCATCCTGAAGTGTTCTTGACCAGTGGCGTCCTCCGGGAAAATAGCGCTCCCTGAAAATTACCTCCCCCTTGCCAAAAATTACATCAGTAAATGGGTAAGCGTATCGCGCCTGAGATTGCCTTAGTTCTGCTTTCATACTTGAATACATGTGGCTGTAGAACGCAAAAGGCAATGCCTCTGCTATTGGTATGCACGGAGTCACGTCCGATGACCTCAACACTGCCCCTGTTCGTCCGGCACTCCTAATGACGCCTCGTGCTCGCATGTGTGATGTGTCGTCAGTGCTTATTTACCGGTGATGTTGTCATGATGACATTGCGTGTTCGCAGGACAACAATGACCGCCACCAACCACCACACTGTCATCCACTCGGTGAACGCGCAGCGCAACCGAGCTGGCACCTACCGACTTCGCCTGGAGAACGAGTCCGGCACGGATGAAGGTATGTGGCCAACTTTGTGGATAACCCCCATGACCGTCGATGTGTTGGGCGTGTTACTCAGCCTTTACACTGACTCTGGCTGACGCTTAATCACATGACACTTGGCTTAGTGTTACATAACATTGTACTAGATCTTTTGGCTCTGCCTGGAGCGTAATCCCCATGACACTTGTGGTAGCCTTTTATGTTACTCAACCGAGGTAGCCTTCGTCTGTTGTCCATCAGCGATAGTCCCCGTCTGTTCCCTACCATAGGCAGTCCCCGTCTGTTTCCCACCAGCGGTAGCCGCTGTCTTTTGTCTATCAGCAGTAGTCAACGTCTGTTCCCCAACATAGGCGGTCCCGGTCTGTTGCCCACCCACCAGCGAAGTCTGCAGTCCTCTAACAACAGCTGCTGATACGAGTGACTGTCCACAGGCACCATAAACGTGGTCGTGCTGGATGCACCTGGTGCGCCCGAGGGTCCTCTCGAGTACGACGAGGTAACCGCCAACAGCGTCACCCTCTCGTGGAAGCCACCTACCGACGACGGAGGTAGTCCGCTCACGTGAGTACCGCCTGCTCCCCAAACGGTAATCCCGACATCTTCGGCTCCCACTGCCGTTCTCCCGGTGAGTGGCTGCTATCGAAGAGCGCGAGGCTAACTAGAACAACAGCCCTGACATATTCTGTCCCCACTTCCGTCCTCCCAGCAAGAGGGCCGCTACCGAAGAGCGTGAGGCCAGTTGGAATATCCCGTTTGGCAACTGTGACCATGGCCGCACAAGCACAAAAATGGCACACGTCGTGCATGTGGTTAAGTATACTACATGGACTTATGCCTGTACTCTTTGTGCAACTGGTCGGCTAAGCCTATGCTCTTTGTGCAGCTGATCGGTTAAGCATGTACTCTTTGTGCAGCTGAATGGCTAAACCTGTACACTTTGTGCAGCTGGTCAGCTAAGTTGATCAGCTTTTAAAAGAATATGTATTGTGTGCGAAAGCGATATTGAGTTTGTCGTTGTGCTGGCAATTTTCCGGGCTAATTTTGGTGCAGCTGATGATATATGGTGACTTTGGGACTGCTGGTTTTGACCGGTGTCGGATGCTGGTTGCCTACTGCGATTTATTTGATTTCAACTGATTTAAAAAAAATAACAATTCGGATAATGGATATGCATGTAAACGTTTTCACCTGTGTTGTTCGCGGCGACCCTTGGCCTTGTTTTCCTGCACACTGGTATTGCTGGTCAACGAAATGATAAACATTTTATCCAACGACCACCGTTTTGTGCAGTGGCTTGCCATGAACTTGCTTGCCTCTGTCTATGTGTCCATGTCATGGGTCACCACTGATGTTGGTACAGCCACAGCCGCGGCCACGTGAACGGCTGACGCGGTGTCTGTGTCTGACGCGCCGCTGCTCCGACTGGCTCCCTGTCACCTGACCGACCTCGACTCTCACCCACAGTGGCTACATCATGTTGGTACAGCCACAGCCGCGGCCACGTGAACGGCTGACGCGGTGTCTGTGTCTGACGCGCCGCTGCTCCGACTGGCTCCCTGTCACCTGACCGACCTCGACTCTCACCCACAGTGGCTACATCATCGAGAAGCGCGACAAGTCGCACGGCGGCGGCTGGGTGCCGGCCGTCCAGTACGTCGACCCCAAGGACACGCACGCTCTGGTGCCGCGACTGCTGGAGGGCACCGAGTACGAGTTCCGCGTGCGCGCGCAAAATCTGCAGGGCGTGTCCGAGCCGCTTACCACAGACAAGTCGGTCGTGGCCAAAAATTCGTTCGGTACGTTTGTTGTATATGTGTGGAATGTATATACACATACACGCATGTATATGCACATATATATATATATATATATATATACATATACTAATATGTACCAACTACGTACATACGCGTACATACACACATACACACACATTCCCTTGCACTTCTTATCCATCCCTCTTTCACTGTTCGCTAAAATGTGTTGAATGCTAGCAATTAGCTTTGACCATTTATATCGCAATGTTTTTTTGTGTGTTTAAGAAACGACGCACATTGCGACTCTCCAAGCAATCTGATGGAGCTTTGGTTGCATAATACAGGCATCATAAACTCATGTTCGATTTTTGTATGTGTTTTTGTTCCTTAAATTACTGCTCCACAGCATGTTCTTGCAGCATTCTGAATTGCATGTTTTTCATCACAAAATTCAGATCATCGTTGGTGCACCGTGTATTCTGTGCATTTCTTGTTCTATTTTAAGCGCACAAATATTTTGCCTTGTACAGAGTGTTTACCGTGTGCTATATTTGTGTGGCCCGATCGTGAACGGGCCGTGTGACCCCAGGCACGCCGGGCCGACCTGGCCGACCGGAGGCCGTGGACGCTGACCGCGACTTCATCAAGCTCAAGTGGGAGGCGCCACGCTCCAACGGCGGCAGCAAGATCACCGGCTATGACGTGGAGCGGCGCGAGCACATGACCGGCAGATGGCAGCCGGTCAGCGGCCGGCCTGTGCCGGTGAGTGTCCCCTGTCAGCCTGTCAGCCGGTCAGCGGCAGGCCTGTGCCGGTGAGTGTCCCCTGTCAGCCTGTCAGCCGGTCAGCGGCCGGCCTGTGCCGGTGAGTGTCCCCTGTCAGCCTGTCAGCCGGTCAGCGGCCGGCCTGTGCCGGTGAGTGTCCCCTGTCAGCCTGTCAGCCAGGCTGTCAGTGACAGCCTGTCCCCTGTCGGGTGTCGGCTATCTGTGCCGGTGAGTGTCCCCTGTCAGCCTGTCAGCCATGTCAGCCGGTCAGCGGCAGGCCTGTGCCGGTGAGTGTCCCCTGTCAGCCTGTCAGCCAGGCTGTCAGTGACAGCCTGTCCCCTGTCGGGTGTCGGCTATCTGGTGCCGGTGAGTGTCCCCTGTCAGTCTGTCAGCCGGTCAGCGGCAGGCCTGTGCCGGTGAGTGTCCCCTGTCAGCCTGTCAGCCGGTCAGCGGCAGGCCTGTGCCGGTGAGTGTCCCCTGTCAGCCTGTCAGCCGGTCAGCGGCCGGCCTG
Organism: Ashinkailepas kermadecensis; assembly: GCA_034440615.1. Taxonomy (NCBI): domain Eukaryota; kingdom Metazoa; phylum Arthropoda; class Thecostraca; family Neolepadidae; genus Ashinkailepas; species Ashinkailepas kermadecensis. The sequence continues at coordinate 5,924 of JAOTOM010003957.1, read as the reverse complement.
TGCCGGTGAGTGTCCCCTGTCAGCCTGTCAGCCAGGCTGTCAGTGACAGCCTGTCCCCTGTCGGGTGTCGGCTATCTGGTGACGGCGGTCTCCTCGGTCTGGTGATGGGAGTCTCAAGCATTCTGGTGATGGTAATCTCAGAGGTCTGCCGACTGTCGTCATGGGGTTCTGATGATGGGTGTTAGGGGTGTGATGATGGGAGCTTTAGGGGTCTGGTGACGTATGTTAGGGGTCTGGTGATGGGGGTCTCGGGGGTCGGTGACGTGTGTTAGGGGTCTGGTGATGGGAGTCTCGGGGGCCTGGTGACTGGTATTAAGGGTCTGATGATGAGAGTTTCAGAGGTCTAGTGACGGGTGTTAGGGGTCTGGTGATGGGAGTCTCGTGGGCTTGGTGACGTGTGTTAGGTGTCTGGTGATGGAAGTCTTGGGTGTCTGGTGACGGCTGTTATGGGTCTAGTGGCGGGTGTTCGGGGTCTGGTGATGGGAGTGTCTGGGGTCTGGTGTCACGGGCGTCCGTTGGCGGGTGTCTCTGGGGTCTGCTGACGGCGGTCTGATGACGGGGTTCTCGGGATATCGATGACGAGTACCGTTGGGGTCTGATGAGCCTGTCGATCTGCCGTTATTAATGCCCACATATTTGACGCTGCCCAGTGCTGCCATCCACACCTGTGATCCTCGCAAGTATTACCACCCACCATTCTGACATTGCCCAGTGCTGACACCAACAACTTTGACACAACACAGAAATGGCCCTACCCTGAACCACAGTGTCGATATGTGTTCCATGTGACGCTAACCGATACTGCCACCCACACCCGTTGACAGCAACCAGTGATACCACTCATCCCTGTGACGTTACCCAGCACTGATCACCACCGCATTGTACTGATACGCTGCCCAGTACCGCCACTGACAATGTCGGAAACCCACAGAGCACCGAGTTTGTCGACACGTCTGTGCTGGAGTTCCGCCAGTATGAGTACCGCGTGACGGCCATCAACGCCGCCGGCCACGGCAGTCCGTCTGATCCGTCACTTACCATCACCGCCAAACCCATGAAAGGTCAGTGGAGGCTCGTCACTTACCATCACCGCTAAGCCCATGAAAGGTCAGTGGAGGCTCGTCACTTACCATCACCGCCAAACCCATGAAATGTCAGTGGAGGCTCGTTCAAAGCTGAGGCTGCGTGTTCCTGAGCCTAGTTCTGGGCGTGGCGTGCTAACCGTGTCCAAGTTCTGGAAGATCTGTCTGGCAAGATACGATCGTTTGTTTTCCCTTTTCACAATCCTAATGCTAAGGAAGTGTCGTATTTTTATATGCATTGTTCTTGTTCATCTCTCTATTTGTTGAATATGAAATGTTGTGCTGGACTGACACGCAGGGACATGGAACGCAGCGATCCCACTTCGAAGAAATAGTCAAGTTTAGCCGCATGTACCCATTACGTTATAATACTAGATGCACCCTAACTTTTCCTTTTCCTCATTGATGGGTATTCAAAATCTGAGCAGTATTCTAGGCCATACAATTTTGACCACCGACCGGGTTCGAATGGAAGTAGCCCATCCTAGCCTGACATAGATTTGACGTGTCGCCTGACCTCGAATCGAGCAGACGAAAACTGGACCGGCCCTAATCTGATCTGACCTGACTTGATTTGATCCGACCTAATATAGTCTTGTTTTACAAAATCTACAAACCTTACACAAGCCCAACTTGGCTATGTTCAGTCCGTCCAGCGCGTTGAGCGCGTGCGTCTCAACTCAGAGATGCTTCCGTCAGAGCTGAAATACGTACCATGCTGTCACATGGTGCACCCCTCACGGTCGTGAACGTTGAAGCCAGTTTGTATCATATGAGGTCGCATTCTTTTGCACAAAATCTCAGGGTCTTGGGACTTGTGAAGTTGTCTGTGGCTTCCGCTTGTGGAACATTGGTCCGGAACATGTGCACGTACCGAACGTGGAAACCATGCCACCTTTTCACTGCAAATAATCTATGTACGAATAACCATGGCGATGATCCAACCCCCAATACAATTTTGCGACTGTAGCATACGCTGGTCTAAACACGGAGGTGATCCATTCAAAGTGAATGCACGAGCGTATGACACACGGTCCACCTCACACCGGCGCCACAAGCCAAATATGTTCGGTCATCGTGAGGTGTATGCTCTGACCATATTTTGGAGATTTAGGGTATCCGATATCAATTGCAGCGCAGAATGATTGAGAGGGTGCAGAATGATTGAGAGGGTGCAGAATGCGTGCACATGCAGCACACCCTCATCCTGGCACCCTTCATTAAAAAGCGTCCATGTTCGGATAACTGATGGCATGCTATCCGTCCATCGGTGGCATTTGCACTTGCAGTTTGAAGCTAGGAGGTACCCCATAGAAATAGATGCACGTGCCTGACGGTCACATGCCGCACCCCACTTAGCCAACTACCCCGCAAAGATCTGAATCCATGTCGAACGTACGTTTTCAAGACATTTCAGATGGGTGTGCTCCCAGATGCATGTCCGAGAGAGCTGGAAGCCATGTTCGGAGCCCATGGCTGATTTCACCTTCAATCTCACATAATTTATCCTGCAGCCGCCGGGACTGAAACCATATCTGAGCCAAAGATCCGAGCGCATCATCCAACACCCAACAGCAACATCCAAGCGCATCATCCAAGCGCATCATCACTCTCACTGAACCAGGATCATGCCCTACTTCACGGTTCTGATGAATCACTAAGTTGAACCGAACCCCATAATCTTGCTCCATCCGGCAGAGCCTCCCAAGCTGAACCTGGACGGCATCCTGGGCCGCAAGATCCGGGTGCGCGCCGGGGAGCCGATCGACATCCGTGTTCCTATCAGTGGGGCGCCTGTGCCAGAGGTGGAATGGTCCCGCGAAGGCAAGAAGATGGTGCCGGGAGGCCGCGCCGAGGTGAGCAGGCACACTCGCCCATGTGAGCAGGCACACTCGCCCATGTACAGGCACACTCGCCCATGTACAGGCACACTCGCCCATGTACAGGCACACTCGCCCATGTACAGGCACACTCGCCCATGTGCGGGCACACTCGCCCATGTGCGGGCACGTGCAGGGCAAGCTGGTGATGTGTGGTGAGTATTGGGGACTTGTGTGTGGGGAGGGGAAGGAGAGTTATTCCGACATGAAGCGAGTAGTCTGGGCTCGAATGGGAGTGAGGGAGCGAACTTGTGATATGTATGTATGTATGTATATATGCATATGCATACACAATCTCAGGATTATGCACATAGCTTGATTTATTTGCTCCACTGTTTTTATGTATTTTATTGCGCGGTACACCCACGAGAACAAGGCATATCGAGGCTATTCCTGTATTCTCGATGACGAGGTGATGGTAAATCGTACCATTAAACTTTGCCAGGTAGCTGCGTTGCGTTATTGTGAACAGCACAAAGAGATTCCGGGTAGGAAGGGGTAGGATTGAACGTTGTGAGATGTAGGGTGGGACACAAGAGGAGGAAACTTACGTCCGGTGTTGGGCTCGTATTCTGGTCAAGCGCCACATTATCATGTGAAGCGTGGCGTTTGGCCATGTGAGACATGTGAGACGTGTGAGCTCAGTGCAGGATGATAAAACAAGATAATATGCTAATGATGCTCATGGATCTTCCACCGTTTCTGCCTACGCACACCTTCCTTAGATCATTCGGTTTTCACGCGTCGATGTTCCGGAAGATCTAGCATTTGTCAAAGCAGGTGTTTGTAATTTTTGGTCATTTTCCTTTTCGCACATCAATCATATCTCAATTCTTCCCACCACACAAAACATAGTGTGCAGCACAGCTTGCGTTTCGAGATTTGGTGATGCTCGTACGAACAGTTGTGATCACAGATATGCAGATGCATATGTACTTTCTGTACAGCAGAATGCAGCTTTATGGAGTCAGACTACAATAAAACGGTGTTCAATATTCAGCTTGGCTTTCCCGAGTGAGCATCAATCATACCGATGCATTTCAGAATACATTTAAATACACTGTTCCCTAATGTTTCTCGATTGGTCCATTAATATCTCTGGCGACATCGGCTACATGTTCCATTGGTCACCAGCTGACTTGAACTATTTCTGACTGCCATATTCTGGACAGATGAAAACATCGCCCGAGTACACCACCTTCCACATCCCCAAGTCCGTGCGCGAGGACGCCGGAAAGTACACCATCACGGCCACCAATCCGTTCGGCTCCGACTCCGGAGACGTGGAGGTGATCGTGGTGGACAAGCCGGGGGCGCCGCGCGGTCCGCTCTCCTACGACCAGGTCACCAGCAGCCAGATCACCATGTCATGGCAGCCGCCGGACGACTGCGGCGGCTGTGACATCACCGGTGAGTGGATCCTACGGCCAGGTCACCTGCAGTCAGATCACCATGTCGTGGCCGCGGCCGCAGGCCAGCCGCGTCATCACCGGCGGCGTCACAGCGGCCGCCATGCACGCCATCGGAAACACGCGGACTACTACCTGGTACATACCAGACTCTACTTTGGATGGAACTGAGCTGCTCTCAGTTATTCGGTTATCCACCAGAGAGCGAATATGGGACCCAGTCGACCTATATTGACGTGTATTGTCTGCTCCGCGTGGCAGGCTACCAGGTGGAGATGGCCGACGCCGGGTCGGACCACTTCCGTCCGGTGCCCGGCTTCATTCCCAGTCCGCTGTTCACCGTCAAGGGTCTTCAGGAGGGCAAGCAGTACGTGTTCCGAGTGCGGGCCGAGAACATGTACGGCCTGTCGGAGCCTCTCGCCGGCAAACAGGTCAGCAGGTCGGCTCGCCGTACCCTGGGCGGGCGGGGTACCCCATGCTGATGACGGTGAAGGATATCTCGATGAAGCAAGCCGGTTATGTTATTGCCGGTGCAGGGACATCACCCGGCATTGCACCGCGCCAGTGTGACGCATGGTCCTTCTTAATCTACGTGGCGTATTCTGTTGACTACATGAGATGTACATGAGATGCAGATGAGAGGATTTGAAAATGTCTTGACTTCAATATTCATATAGCACCCAAAACCACTCTCTTGAATTGTTCCAGGGTAAAATTTCATACGGAATTGAACTTCGGGGCCAAACCCATCTTAGGGTATTGGTAGATTTATCAATAAGTAGTCCGAAGAAACTCAGTGACCCGAGACTCAAACTCAGGGGTGAATGACCTCAGATCACCTTTCAAACTGAATCACTCAAGGTGACATGTTGGTCTATTCGTCGTGTACTATAATACATCCTATATAAGACGCTAAGCTCCCATCAAGCAAGCCCTTGTTGCACACGACGTCCAAAATATGCGTCCTTAGGTTTATGCCTCCTTACCCTGACATAACCTCTGGTTTTTAATCAATGTTTGTGTTAAGAAGATGTTCCAGAAGCTGCCACAAAACGGAAAGCCCGTCTTTCACTTCCGACGATGGCTTTGAAAGAACTCAGTAGAGTTGCATAAACCTAATGCATGTTGCATATTTTTATAATGTATTCATTTTTTCGAGTCGCTCACGTGTCTCGGTTCTCTGTTTGATAAGAGAATGAGCAGGCTGACACCTTTGTGTGTTTCTTGAGACTAGCTTGTCTGAGACGTTCCGAGGGTGATTCACAGTGTGGATGAATAACCCAACCATGGCCTGTCGCTCAGGTCACAGCAAAGAATCCGTTCGACACACCGGACGCTCCCGGTCAGCCTCTGGTGACCTCGTACACTCCGAGCAGTGTCAGTCTCAGCTGGACGCCACCAGAGTACAATGGAGGAAACCCTGTCTCAGGTGAGTACACCGAAGGAGACCCTGGAAATGTGAGTACAATGTAGGAAACCCTGTCTCAGATGGGTGCACCGTAGGAGACCCTGGAAATGTGAGTACAATGTAGGAAACCCTGTCTCAGGTGGGT